>JAUEPU010000074.1:0-264204 GCA_030435615.1 Armillaria luteobubalina
TACGGTATACATAATCTTTATATATTAAAGCCCTGTTCGTACAGTCAACGGTCTGATATATCAACGACTGTAGAGCATCACGTGACTTCACCCGCCTTCCCCAATCCCTTGCTCACGAACGTCGGACCCTCCGCCAGCCACCATCGACAAGCGCTCCAAGCGCTTCCGTCGGCGTGCGCCTTGACCTAAAAATAAAGCAATCGCCATCGCGCCTCTGTCAGCTATTAATACTATATTCAAGTCTTAACATCAAAAATGATCGCTGACCTGAGGCCGTCTTCTTTCAGGTCCTTCCCTCGTTCCTAGATGCCATGCACATCAATCCATCATATCCTCAAAAATAACCGTAGTCACCACATTACATTCACATAGCAAAATATATATGTTTTATGACATACAAAATTCAAATCTGCTACAGCGGCGACAGAAATAAAGGCCCTCATATTTACCAACATACAAGGGGAAAAAATAGCTAAGATCACCAGCGAAAGCGAAAGAATGTGCCAATAAATAACGATAATAGGTACCCAAAAGTCATAGCAGCCAGACGAAATACAGAACCGCTACACGGACGACGAGGGCATCAAAGCATGGATACATGCTCTGACATCAGCCACCATTGCCCTCCACAGTGCAGCTTCCTTCGTTGAAAGGGAACCTTGGCCCCACCACATCAGTCCAATGAGCACGGTGACGATGCCATTTGGACCGTCTTTACGGAGGGCCTTACCAAGCGCACCACTATAATCCTTTAAGGGTAATGGGCCAGTATCAGAACGGCGCCATTGAGGCTGTAATGCGTTCCACCATGTAAGAAGCTCTGTCGAAAATGTCGCTGGAATTCCTGGATACACGTTGTAGCGACGATTCGAAAGCCAAATCGTCAGCACCGCAGGTCGAGAAGCTATGGCACCCATTCATCCCTTGAATATGCAGACATTAGCATCTATAACAGCGAAATAATCAGATAAAGATACTTACCTTGCCTGTTGCACCACCCTGCGAAAGCGAGATTTGCGCTTCCAGCGCTTGCCATGCAGTGAGAAGATCCTGCCAGTCTTCACCAAGGTCAGGATCCATTAGATAGTTGATTACCGGATGTAACCAGCCTACAGCGACCACTCTGCGAGGAGCTGCTGGCTTGTGAGCATGCTTGCTCGTCCTTACCCCTACATCATCCTTGCTCCTCGGCAGCATGCGTTTCTGTTGGGTCTCTCCAGTCGCTTCGAGGTCCTCACTATTGTGAGAATCTTGCGGTGATGGGGGTGACTCGACAATATCCGGCGGATCTGGCAAAGACGGTAATCGGGGGAGGTGGGGTTCCTCAATTGGCGATGGTTCCTCGAATGGCGACGCCTCCAAACCTTGGAACAGGGGGTCCACGTCCATGTCCGTGCCTTCATGGTTGGTCATGCTGAAAGGAAAGCCAACCGCTTCTTCGCTGGGGCTTGGATGGCCAAATAAGCGGTCGTAGTCTCGACGGTCGGCCTCCATTGAAGTCATCCCAAAGTAGGCATGACCAAAATCCGCATCTTCGAATAGACGAGGGTCGATATCGTCCAACGGGGTTCTTGTCGCAATGGGGGAAGGAGGAGGAACTGGTTCATCCATGGGGTCAAGGAACAACGGTGCAGGTGTCGGGGTCGAGGGAGTAGGAGCTGGCTCAGGACATGGGGCCACCTCATCAGTCATTGGTGAGAGATTTTGCTTGTTGTCCTCCATGGCCTCCAATGCTTGAAGGTCAGCCTGGTTACATGCGCGCTGAGCTCGAACATCTGCAGCTACAAAAGCAAGTATGAGCATTGTCCCTTTGAGAGACCGAAGAAAACTCACGAAAGAGCGTTTTCAGGTATCGTCCAAACGGTGCGATGACGCTCTCATCAAACGATGTATGGCGTGCGTCTGTATCCTTGGGATCAACTGAGAAGTGGGTGTACTTGTTCTCGAAGTGATGACCATGCTCATTTCGACCAATATGGAAACTAGATAGAATGTCAGGTTGAACAAAACTGGAACACCAGGTGCCAATGCACCTGCCAGTACGGATATTCCCATTGTCGGCTGGATCGGGCCCTCCACCTATCACCGTAAACCACCATCCAGTCTGAATCGCCAAATCCTGAAGGAATCTATTGAGGAGAGTCGGCACCACATCGATAGCACTGAAAGTAGACTAGTAGTTAGCATAGATTAATCAATAGAAATTGAAGGAAAAAGACTGACTCAAGGTACTCCTCTGGGGTTCGGGCACCACGTTGTGCTGCCTCAGCTCGCTCCTCACGAATTTGTTCCGCAGCAGCGAAGATTTCTTCTTTGATGGCATCGGATTCTGACTCGAACGTTTGACATGTAATGGTATTGATGAGGGTAAGTTTCTCGCCTCGGCTCAAGTTGGATAAAGCTTTCTTCCGAATAGCCGCCACAACAATAGGCTTGACGCGGGTGGGGTAATACAGGTGAGAGTACACCTCGACTGCCCTAACACGGCGCCGCAGCTTCAACAAGAACAGCACTTTCTTCTTGGGCGAGGTAACTGCTTTCTTGAAGGGATCGCTGGTGGAGGTGGCAGCAATTCGGGCTTTGTTATGGTTGTTATCAAACTTCTGAATAATTTGCTGAAATCACGTCAATCCAGGGTACCTTCATATGAATCAGAAAAACTTACATCCTTCCGTTGCTGATAAAAGACATTTTGATGTGCCCTCTTGGCAATATCCTCAGGGGTATTTCCAGTGACCTTCTCTTGGCACTCAAGTATAGGCCACTGTTCAAGAAAATCGGCCACAGCCTTAGATAAAAAATCGCCTCATTTTCCTTGTATGCGAACATGATGAAAGTCTGCTAGTCGAGCATCGAACCAATCGAGTTGTTTGGGTGAACACCAACCTGCCGGCGCCATCTAAATATGGTTCGGCCCATTAGTTCCGGAATAAAGTTCCGCAATAACGTACCTGTGTGTTTTATCCGATGTTCTGGAATGGTCCTAGGTCCTTGACAAGAATACCGGCATCATGCCATGCATGCCGATGGGTTTTCCCGCTCAACTGTACAGGTCCTTATTGCGAGTGAGTAACCCGCAAATTTAATATTAATAGAAACCTTACGTTGATATGGTCACCAAAACTCCTGAAACCCTCCCGGAAACGCTCACTGCCATGCAGCTGGCACAGATCATCCAGGCGCTCGAGCAGCTGGGTTTCGTTGTGGGTAAGCATTCTCTCAGTAATCTAGGATCAATTTAATTCTGCAACATATAGGGCCCGCTAATACTTCCGGTGGCAGTACGATGGCCAATTCACTTGGAGACAGTGATCATGTTTTCACCTCCCAGGGGGGTAACATAGGGCCACCTGGTGGTGGCGGTGGGGCACCTGGTGCCGGCTGTGTGGCTGTGGCAACAGCTTATCACCACGTTCATATGGCAAAAAAAGGTATGCCCCCACTTTCTCTCCTTCCTCCCAGTATGGATGTCTTCTTTCTTAGAATCCACTCCAACCACGCCCAGCAAGTCGTCGAACACTGAAATTCGTTCGGTACAGGGTACTCCCCTTCAAGGGAGTCAGTGTTCGCCCACTCCTGGTACGATGTACTCTCCGAGAATCCGTCGCTCCACTGCCGCCTGGTATACAGTAACTGTTGGATATGAGGTCGGTGTCTTCCAAGGCTGGTGTGTATTTTTTAACTCTCACTATCGAGCATCATTGACTTTGTCACATAGGGATGTCATTGCTCTGCTCGTACTTCATGTGTCAGGCCCCGTCTACCTTCGTCACCCATCTTGTGCGGCCGCACAAGCTCACTACAACAATGCTCTGGAGCGTGGCGACGTTGAGATAGTCCTTCGCGACAATAGCGATGACGAATAGAGAACGGCCAGGGGGGGGGGGTGGGTTTTTTTTTGCTCGTATCCTTAGTGTTTGATCTCTGTCTGTCGCTATCGCCGTGAATATCATTATATTGCTGTATTCATCTATTTTGGAGTGACCTCAAGGTATTAGTAATGGAATGGAAGTCTTATTACTGGGCACAACAAAATAATTATTTACAAAGCTGAGCTTTGATAGAGTAGGCGATGAGACTGATGGGCATTGAGTAACACGTCAACCTCCTCTAACACCCCACAAAGAATATCTTCCAACCACCGTTCAACCTCCTGCATGCAGTCCTGAATCTCCTGTGCCTCAGCTAAGTCCTTGCCCACTCCTGTATCATTTAGAATTTTGTCGGCATAATTCATGACATCTTGAATGAGTGTGCCCAGCTTGGTAAGTTCATCGCAAAGCCGAGTATTGTCACCTTGCGGGGATTGGTCGGTGACCGTAGCCATAAACTCACGATAAAGTCTTTCGGCGTAGACCCGGGGGCGACGGTCAATCAGGATGAGGAACTCTTCATTTTTGCTGGATATACGTTCGAGAATTCTTTGAGTAAACGATTTGATGTGGCTATAATTCAATATTTGAGTGAACTCTCCGACAAATTGAACAAGAGTCCCTTACGATGCTGGAGGGTCCATCCCCTGTTGAGGGTGAGGCCCATCCTTCGAAACAGATGGTTCTGGAGGGCTACAGGATGGTGGTTAGAGGTGCCAAGTACGTCGCCATGATGACCGACCCACCGCTTGGTTCTTTTGTATTGTCGTCGGCAACTTTTGTTAATTTGAACTTTATGCCTTGATATAAAATTAGCTCGATTGGGCACCCTAATCGTGAATATCCTACCTAATATAAGAGCACACACTGCTAGCAGCATGTGCCGTACGCTGTTCTTCAGCAGAATGGTATTTCCGGGGCCGACCCACAGACGAAGGCATGATTGAAGTTGATTAATGTTGAAGTAACTGATCGAGTTCTTGCGCTGAACAGGGCTTCGTCTGACGAAAATTCCAGACACCGTTTTGGCTGGAAATTTTTGTTGAAGAAGAAAGGTAAGGTCAATCAGAGCCTAATGATATAATATTTAGCCTGAAATAAGACCCAACGGCACGCTTGTAGAGAGAAACATTTAGTACTTGCCTTATGACATCACCTTTTGGGTCTCCGGCTATAAGTAACCGGTTCATCACACTGGGACCGGGAGTGGGCCGACTCGTGAGAGTCAAGCATGCAAGACTGTACAGTAGTACGAATCAATCTTTTTTGAATTCCAGGTGCAGAAATATCCGCAATGACGGAACAACCATGGAATCAGAATTTCAAACATGCAGTAAGTGTTCTATTTTTGGTTCATAATAATTCCATTCTTAATAATTATGCTCATGTTGCCAGACAGGGTTTGGCCCAGAAGAAGAGGACTTTCTCCGCAAAAACGCCATTGGTTTCCACCTCTTCGACACTCGACACGCTTTCTTTGCAAACGTATGGCTAGATTTTATTTGGAAGGATTTCGTTCTCTACTGGCCACCAGAGGATCGAAGCGATGAAGGGTTGTCGAGGCATCGCCAGGTGCGTGATACTACTTGACCTCATGGAATCTAACTTACATTGATCATAGCATGTAAAGTATGCTCTTCGATGGTTGTTCAACGCTCTGGACCCAGACGTTCGCAACCAAGAGCTCCAGCTTACTCTGCAGGTTTATCCCCCTGGCCCATCCGAGAACCGACGCTCTACCATTCTGTGCAGTGAGCGACCGCATCCAGTCTTTATTATCCCTGATCCCACCCCGGAGGAGCGAGCGAAAGCCAAGGCCATCCATGCGACCAAGCGAGCAGTAAGCACACGCCTGCGCAGGTTGAAGGAGGTTGAACAATGTCATGTACGACGTGCCGCTCGAAGCCAGCACATTCAGACACAGCGCAAGGATGAGTAGGTTTGATATTCATTTCGTTTGCTCAGACTCTCATTCATTTTCCATAGACTTTCATAGATTTTATTTCATAGATTTCATCATGAATGTCGCTTTAAAAATATATACTTTGTGTATGGTATTTGATGGAGCTTGATAACTGCAGATGAAACATACCAGGGAGGTATATCTATCTCTCGAAACACCTGGTGGTCCCCTCACAAAGCATTCCTTCTCTATGGCTGTATGCCGCCCTGCCAAACCAAAGCGATGACGCATCGGCTGGAACAGCCATTCTCGAGAATTGTATGCCGACTCTAGTGACGTACATCCGGACCATCGTCGCCATCGCCACCAGTCGTGGTCGTTTCCTGGTCCATTGGGAGGTACCTTGTCGGTGAAGCTTGGTTTTGTAAACCTACCAGTCTCGCCTCAAAAGAAGACGACAATATTCTCCCCAGATTACAATGACCTCTCGCCATTACCACCCCATTTTCTCGATACTTCGAGTGTGAACGACACTTCTCATGAGCAGTACCATCTCGATCCGGAGGTGTATGCCTTAGCTATGGCCAGTGACATGGAGAACATAGCGACAGCTCCTCGCAGACACATTTATTTGGTACGGATATTTATGTTCTGACAATGGAAATCTCAATATCTCCTAGTATAACCCCCTCTTGACATTTAGCTCGTACATCGATGATTACCTGGCAGAGAGTATGCGACGGGAGGGCCGCGGAGATACCATTTCGCAGAAGCACTGCCCTAGTTGCCGATCAACACAAATCAGCTTGCGCTGTATCACCTGTAGAGACATGAGGCTATTTTGCCCAGCATGCATGGTTGCATTGCATGCAGCATGTCCGACACATATTATTCAGGTATGTGATATATTCAATGATTTGTTCTATCTCTGAAAAAAAATGTAGCACTGGAACAGTGCCTACTTTGACAAAGTCCCTCTTCGAACTCTGGGTATGTGCTATCAGGTCGGACATATTATTGGGGAAGTCTGCCCACACCCATGCCCAGCGTTCGGTGACCATTTCACGATTATTGACACCAATGGGATTCATGATGTTGCCCTCGACTTTTGTAACTGTATCCGCGAGCGTCCATTGGCCTCACAACTTCAGCGTGCCTGGCTTTTCCCCGCGACTGGAAGAGAACCCCGTACTGCTGTCACTACGGCGGCGTTAGAGCAATTTCAGATGCTTACTTTTATGGGAAAGATTTCCGCTTACGAGTATTATTACTCTCTGGTTTGGCTGACAGACAACACCAACACTAAGACTCCATCGGTATGTTTAATCGGATTCTGTTTGTGGTTCAACGTTCAAACGTTCATGTGCGTTCCCAGGATAATTACGGTGTGTTCGTTCGAATTGTATGCGAGTGGTCATTTATTCGGCAGCTGAAGAGGGCGGGAATTGGCAATGATCCAGGTGGATGGAAGAATGCCAAACCGGCATCATGTGCTGTCGAGTGCCTGGCTTGTCCATGGCCAGGCATTAATATTCCAAAAGTTATTAATCCTAATGAGTACGTGCTTTCATTCAGCATTAAGATGTAAGCTTTCAATTAAATTACGTGCAGCCCAGATGCTTGGCTGTATACTTTATACCTGGGCATGGATGGAAACTTCCGCTTGGAGAGGTTTGATGTCTCGAGCGAGGATAAGGACCCTGGTCTGGGCGGAGGCCTAGCATATTGTGTGGACACCACAATTTTTCGTCGACATCTTCAAGACTTTGATAAACACATTATACAACCTTCTAGCATGTGTAGCAACCATGAAGCCATGAAGGGCGATAATAGAATGCGGAATCGGACTCGGGATCTCGCAGCTAGCAGGGTTGGAGGGGTTGTCTGCACACAACATGAGCTTAAGCTCCCTTTGTCCATGGTTGATCTACATGTTGGTGAAACATGAGTCTCCTCTTACTGTATGTTGTATATTGGTCTCATTGTGCATATTAGACAGGTCGAAATGGATTTCGGATATTTGTCTGCCGTCAAACGTTTTGATGGAATTCCTCAGGTGGTTACATCTTACGATATTGCGTGTCAATGGTCTATCAATCTTGACAAGCGCATCGAAATCTATGGTGACCATATGCGACCTCAAATACCTAACAGTCTATACCTAGTTCCTAAGTTTCATCTTCCTGGTCACATAGAGGAATGTCAGGAGAAGTATTGCATGAGCTTTCATACCAAGGTTGGTAATAATGATGGTGAAGCGCCTGAACGAGGTTGGGCTGTATCAAACGGAGTTGCCACTTCCACGTGTGAGATGGGTCCTGGTCATCGACGTGAGAAGCTCGATCAACATTTCGGGGACTACAACTGGCAGAAGAACATAGCACAAGGTACGTACCTGTCGGACAGATTGGTATCCTATCAGCTGATATGATTTTAGGGAATAGTATGTTGTGAAAACTCAAAGATGCCATCCCCAAGGCATCTGAGCATGAGGATCGATTTGAACGGTTCACGAAGTCATTGCCTCAACAGGATGTTGCAAAGTGGACCGAGATAGTGGAGGCTTGGGAAGCAGATAGGACAAAACTCAATCCATTCGCTCAGACTGTAGCCAGTAAGTGACTCTAGAAAGATATATTCGAGACAAGCTGACAGCTATGTTAGATAAGACCGAAGCAGCGATGCGCCTTCAATTGGCTCAAGAAGACGCTCAAGATGAACTAGCCGGTCTTGACGGCGATGAATTTCATACTACGTCGCCGAAAGATATGATTTCGCAAGGTATTCAATTGGAAGGATCACAGTACGTAAATTATATTATATTTTTGGCCATATGTCTTAGTGTGGATGGTAGACGAAGAATTGCGCAGCTAAACAAGGACCTTGGTCTACATTCAACTGATCTCCAGAGAGCTCAAGTCCTGGAGAAGTCTAACCGCCTTCGTCGTCGTATAGAGTCATGGTTCATCGTTCAAGAAGTTCATATGCCAATGGTTCGAGGGCTAAGAATTCGAGACAATAAAGGCAACGGCCCCTCCCTTCCCGCTTACTCACTGCCTCTGTACCTTCCGTCGTCGATACTGTTGGCCCATACCTGCGAAAAAGTCCTAACACGGGCCGAATTCCGATTATGCGTGGCTCAGGGATACGATCTTCTCCATACAATCCGTAGCCAACTCTTGTCATTGTCCAAGGCTTACAAAGACGGTGATACAAACGTCCTGATGCAGAAAGAGCGGCTTAAATGCCACAAAATCACTCGGGACCTCAATACACGTATTACCCAGGCCAAACAATATTATCGTGACGTCAGAAAGTGATTGTTGGTGCTATCGGAGGTGCTCGGGGAGCAGTCCTGGCAGGCCCAGCTCCGTATTTTGGAGGATTCAGATGTAAGGAGAATATCGGATAATGAAATGGGCATTTCGGAAGGTAATCGGACAATGTCATGGATATGGTATTCTGCACATCTTGGGGACGTGCCCGGCAGTGTCGAAGAATGTGTGTTGACAGGCTTCTTTGATTGTTTACGGGCTACTAATTGATGTTCGTAGGTTTGCATATTGAATGGTGCAAGACACGTGCACGAGCCCACCGATGGCGAGAAGAATGTAAGCTTCTCAGTGCTGAAATGGGTCATGTCAAGCAAACCCTGGATTATGAGGCTGACCTATGGCTGTCTCGAGCCTCGAGCACATCTATGGGAGGTAGCCTTATCCAGGCAGGTGAAGGAGCCGCTGCATATGCGAAACGTCAGGCCAGCATAAGAAAATTGATCTGCGAATCATTTGAGAAGAAATGGCTGTATGCTGACCAATACATAGCGCTAGGAGAGACAGACAAGAGTCCATCGGCTGACGACAACGATGTTTTCGGTATTGTTAATTAAAATTCATTCATTTCGCGTGACAGAGATGAGGCTATCAAAACATATACAGATCCCCGATTCTTTCGGAGATAAGGAGCGTAATGATATTCCAGTTCGCGCCAGCCCTAGTTGTGCATCGCTTGATTTGGACGGGGTACACAAGATGGCGCTCAGCCATCTCAGCCATAGAAATAATAGTCCTTGACGTGGCAGGCGAGATCCAGCGGCTCGAGCAATAGCAACAAGTTTTGTTATTATTAAGTGAATAATATAAGGACAAAAGAGAAAAGCTTACATCATTGTTGGCAACGGTTTGATATCCCATGTTTTAAAACAGCGCCGGAGTCAGCCGTGTGGGAAGAATGGGGACTCGGACCGGAGGCGTACCTGACTAGGCGCGATCCTAAGTCAATTTTTAGACCTGTCGGTGGCCGTCGGTTGGTGTGGGGCATTGATGATGCGAGTACGTCGTTTCACACAGCGAGCACGATAGGATTATGTCACATAAGTTACATCTAGCTATTTTTATCCCCCACTGCAGCTGATATATCAACAGTGACTGTAGAACTAGGCGATTGATATATAACGATTAACGCTCTCCTGCAGTCGTTGATATATCAGTCCGCTTGGTAGAGGTGAAATGGATACCTGGCGAGACCATCTGGGGGTGTCTACTATCGTCTCCCCCTTCGGAGAACCTCCATGGCTTGAACTCTAACGGGTCTTCGTAGCTCCTCTGTGTATTAGAATGATCACTGATGAGATTAAAAGAGAGGCGCAGATCACACGCGTACCTCATCCATATTCGCGGAGAAAGCCGGCACAGCGATGTAACTCCCAGCGGGAACGATCGTTCCATCTGAGAATACAAACTCCTTCCGAGCGATACGGCGCAACCCAACTTTTCACAATTGTCAAAACAGGTCGATGTGGTAGACAGACTAATGGCAACTCACAAACACCAATACTACCATAGACTCTCAGCGCTTCCATCATGAAACTATCGAGCTGAGCCATCTTGCCCATTGCAACTTTCGTATACCCTTCTTCTTCAATGATGGATTTTACTTCAGATCGAAGAGCTTGAAGACACTCAGGATGAGTAGCTAAAGCGTACAGAGCGGTAGTAAACGCCTGAAAGTGTCGAGTTAGTTGAAATTAATTTTGAATGTATGCTGATTCGACGCACATCGGATATCGTATGTATTGCTGCCATATTCAAAGAAAGCAACGGAGAACTCAAATCCGGTATCGTCCGCCTTGTTTCATTACCGTTGCTGGCGTCAAGAAACCACGACAGAAGATCATTCTGTTGCTGTATGAATTACGTCCTGGTAAAATAAATGGCTTTCTTACCGGCTTATGCGGCCAATCTTTGCCGTGGACCCTCTCTTGCTGCAGTCGTTGCCGTATCGTTGAACCGAGAGATTTCTCAATCTGAACTGATGCGCGATTACGAGGAGTGAAGATGGGTCCCAGGATGCTAGTCAAAATTTGCAGCTATATTCAATCTGTTAATACTGCCATGATGACCAATGACGCACGATTTCAGTAATGCGGGGGCGTGGTTGAGGAGACAGGCACGGAGGAAAACACTCTTAGTGAAGTCGATGTTCAGTCTGATATAATCGCGATCACGGCCTTGAGAACAGATCCGCATGAGCAACATACTGATATAGATATATAGATAGGTTACTTACAAATAGGAAGTCCGACGAATATCCTGCCGGTCGCTCTGCATACAATTTGACGGATCGCTTCGGACAATGGGACGGAAGTCCATTCTATACTAAGATTAGCCTGAGAGTCAAAAAGCTACCTGGCTTATACCTTCAAACATTGGGATGTTGTCTCTGAAAGCTACTTTGATCTCGTCGTGAACGTCTGAAAAGCAAGCGGGGATATTAGGTGTCATGGCATCTCCTAGCACGTCTATATGGTAAGGATCAGCAGCGATGCAGCGGCCCATCGTGTGGTCCATCTGTAGGAGCTATAATCGTTGCCGTGAGAATAAGATACCATTAGTCACGAAGAGAAAGAGAAAATTACATCATTGATAGCGTCCATAATAGACAGTTGTTCGCACGACGACTTTCGAATGTCTTCAAGTTTCTCAGCACCGCTCACAACGATGATCCATTTGTCCATCAGTGGAACTTTGAAGGTTGATCCATAGTGCTATAGCGCGAATGATTAGTTTAAATTACGAGAGCACGACCTGATACGCGCCTTCACATAACCTTCATGAATAATTTCCCTGGCATAGAAGACAAACTTGAGGGCATCTATCCAAGAGGCGATAATACCAGATGACCCGACCGTTGGGATGTGCTTCAACTGCAACAATGTCAGCACAGACACCTGCTGGCGTATTAACTTACCTTCGCTCTGGTATCTAGCGCCTTTCGAAGTTGCAGGGCAAGCAGAAATATAGCGACTAGACCCAGAGTGCATACTACGAAGGTCTTGTGCCCTTCTCGCGCGAGATCGACGTCTTGGAGTACCATACTGTTACGACCTAGATGAGGGCGAACACTTCAAGTTGTTAGTATTTATACATTATCTCAGGATAACAGCGCTGGCGCTATTGCAATCGCGCGACAGGTCATGAGCCGTAGAAGCATTGATTTCGAAGGCCGGAGAGTATCAACTCACTCGTTTCGTTATCTCCAATTGAGTCTTGGGCTTCGGCGTCGTCAGGTGTCGTTGGACCTTCTGTGCTGATCCACTTATGATCTCGATCCGGTGCCATAGGCTCCAGCCATCTAGTACTACTGGCGCTGGACGCAGAGGATCGAGTTATTGGCGGAGCAACCTGGTACACGAATGTCAACGGACCTTACCCGCCTAAAGTCGTGTTTATACCGAACGTTTCTAAATCATTGCTTTAGCTATAACTTAGTAATACTATCAGGACATACTAGAAAGTAGAGGTATAAAAGCCTCGTATGCGTGCTGATACATAATGATAATATGTTGTCACTCTTCTTCTCATTCTATTACTGTTCACACGAGCGACCTGCTCAGGCTCGTTCTGGTCACCGCATACGTTTACTTTCTTGAACATGTATACTTTCGTAGACATAGATATATTGATCGCATGACAGATCTTACAAGATCTTAGATAACTGTAAGCCGATGAAAATGATGTATGATGGATGATGCGAGATACAGAAGACGGATGAATGGTTCAAGAAGGTGCCGTTTAGCTCATACCTTTGACATCGTCATAAACGATAACAGCAGGGCACCTTTCATAGGATTTTATTAGTAAAATATCATCCAGACATGATAGAGTCAAACCCACCGTTTTGTTTCGCCCTTAGATCGTTAGAGAGCATTATCAGTCAGCAGAAAAATATATCATTGGGAGGCGACTCACGTTCTCGACCCACTGGAGCTGAGCCTTGAGCTCCGTGAGACCAAAAAGGAGGACGACGTCGAATTTGACGGTATAGAAGCGTTGACCACCACGCCCCGTCTCCATAGCGAGGTCCTGCGTTATACCGGACGTGTCGGCCTGCACCGTGCAAAGTGTTGAAAACATGTCTAGTTGTCGAACAATGAGAGCGTCTATATCAACAAAGTGATTTAAACTCACTGGGGTTGAGATCAATCCATTCAGGAGCCGGGGATGGTCCACGATAACACATGAGGTCAACATAAAGGCTTTCCATCGATCGGATGTGTGCGCCCTCTTGCCAATATCTCTGGACGAATTCCTTCTCTTCTTGGACACGAGCTCCCTAGAAGTAAAGGATTATCGCAGTTCTAGACCCAATTGAAAAGGTTCACACCTTTATCAAGATAGGACTGAACATGTGTGGCACCACGGACCGGCCCGAAGGCATAGGAATTAATGTTGCTGAACGCTTGAGGTGATCCGAATTGGAAGGCTGGAAGTCCGTGACACATTCGATCCCGTATGTGAAGTTGGCTACACGAGCGGAGACAAAGTGGTCAAGATAGAACGATAGAGCCCCATCGGCGACGGCCTTGTTCCTAGAAGATAATCAATTAGTGTCCAAACTAGTGGTAGTACATACACATGTCCATCAGGGCGACAGATAGATAGTTCACGAGGTCCTAGTTCTTGCTGCAGCTGGGAGAAGAGCCAATCGCTGGCTGCGAACCCGCCCACGAGAACTATAGTCTGTCAAATAATAAGATGAAAGAGAAAAGGAGCAGTAAAATATGCCTGCCGAAACTTTCCGGGAGGTTTCCCTCATTTGATCCGTCACGGCTTCTATGATGCCTGCAACCGACGGCTCGAAAAACTTGGCCACAGTCCCCCTGAGCGTTCAGAGTCAGGATAATATAAACCAACAATCCAATTATACGCACCCAGCGATTCTCATCTGCCCGTTCCTTATGCCAACACTAGGATCTCTGTCCCGAGCGCTGCCGAAGCGTATGAATTGTGGCTCAGAGTCGCTACGGAAGCCGAGTTTGGTTGTTTTGTCAAAGACACCAGCAATTTGATTGATGTCATCTTCGCTCTTGAACTTCGATTCCGCCAATTCATCTACCGGTGGTGTGAGCGCGCCGATGACGATGATTCTATGTTCTCACCTTCGAGGTAGGCTCTTGCGCGTCGGCCCACGAAGACGGACCCTTGTAGGCGACCTGCAAAAGAGTAAGACAATAAACGCTATGGCAGTAAGCAGTCAAACAGACATTGAGTGGCGGCAATTTCTTCGAAGGTGTTGGCGTCCGATGTCTTTCCGTAGGCGCTGAGGTCAACTGTACCGCCTCCCGCATCGACGATAATGATACCGTCTCCTTGCTAGAACAACGGATGAGCACCGATAAGGAATGTCAAGACACAGAAATCAACTAACCCGCAGGTCGCCCAAAGTCCCCTTATTGATACAGAAATGGAGACTCGCCTCGCCTTCCGTCACAAACTGTAATCGCGCCTGTCCGTGGGGAGCGTCCGGTATAAGACCAGCGAAGACTGCGGCCCTCCTCATTATAGCTTGCTGCGGCCCCTCCCAGCCGTTCGGGTGAGTCAGTACGAATTCGACATTGTCTTTCACGGACTCCCAGAAAGTCGCCCCAGATGGATTCGATTCGATGATATAGGTGCGGGTACACTCGAATAGGTACCGTAGGAAATCGGAGAGGACGTCAATGCCCTTCTTGCCTCTCGGAAGGGGTGGAATATCCGCATCAGTGATGTGTGATGCCGCTAGGGCCTTAGGCCGCAGGTGGAGCTTGAACCTGTAATAGTTTTCATTAAATTTGCTTCTGGCGTAAGCACGCAACATACTGACCATTCGACTTTGATATATTCTTCGTCCTCGGCTTCCTCGAGAAACGCCTCCTGCGTGGCTTCAGCACCAACAGCACGTACAACGCCAGCCTTGTCATAATAGATGATACTTGGAATCTTTGAATCGCCACCGACTTTTTGTTGTGCAGGAAACCTAGCAACATGGATAAGCTATTAGTCGTTAACCGACATCGTGGGACTCGGGCACACCTTGTTACACCTCGTACCTCTGGCACGAGGCCAGGGTCAAGTATGGCGTAAGAGGCGCCCGAATAGGTGGTTCCAATGTCAAATGCAATGACAACTTTTCGATAGGTGCCTTGGTACCTATTGCGTGCAGTCATGGTGAGGAATTGCTTTTGGGAAGGGAATGAGAACCGAAGGGTCCTTGGTTTTGTAGACTTTGAATGGTCCCATGCTTCTTTCACAGAACAGAGAAAGCAGGTCGTTTACAGAGTGACGTGGTGACGTGAGTGAAGACACTTCCGGATATCACCGCATCACATCATCACCGCTCGGACACATGAATCGAAAACACCAGAACCTAATGGACAGTGTTGAACATGGAGTTCGACAGTGAAGCGGGTAGGTAAACACGTTCATTAACTCTGAGTCATGAAATCCCACCGGAGAAGGGTGCGGCAGTCCAACACGTTCCTGCCTCATGGCAAGCTAATTTTTCTTCTCCTCGTCCAACCACCCTAACTTATGATGACCTCTCATGACCATCGCTCCACCATGTCTGTCGTACTCTGCGGAATCAGTATTGTCGCGATCTCCGCATCCTGCTTCACTGTCCTCACGCGATGGCGACGAACCAAAACCCAGCTCGAACGATCGAACTATATCCTTACGGCAGAAGTGGAACGGAAGGACGCTACCGTTCGCACTTTACAGAAATCTCTGTCAGATGTGAATGCAGAGGTCAAGAATACCAAAACTCTCGTTTCCAGCCTCACGCGCAGTTCGGACGTGCTGAAACAACAGTTGGCTGATGCCGAGCACGAGCTCCAGCAGGCGCGGAATCAGAACCAGGTTTTGGATCAGCAATTGAAAGCGCAGGCTGCAGCGGTAAAACAGGCTAGAGATGAGGCGGGGAGAGTGTCGCTGGCACACGAACAGACGAGGGGGCTATTGAGAACACGAACGGAAGAGTTGAGGGCAGCACAGGTATATCTCGACAGGGCGGACCAATCCTCCGGAGCGGATGTGATCAACATGATCGACGCCTTGAACTCCGAGATTTTCCAGACGGCCGCTACGGTGGCTGAAGCTTTCAAGTTTGGCGAGAAGAAAGTGGAGGAGTCGAGTGAGGCTGAGGTTGCATACGACCATGTCATCGAGATACTGGGACCGCGTATGACAGAACTCCTCAAGTCAACGCTGCATCATGACGATCAGATCCTCATCCAAACCGCATTCCAAGCCGCAATGTGCGCGTATGTGGATTGGATTGTCACTTCGTGGTACTTCGAAGGGAGGGAGGAGGAGCAAATGCTCAGTAGCCTGTATGCAATCATCCAGGAATCAGGTACGTCGACTTAACTACGGCTGATGACCATCTCTAACGAGAAATGGCTTGATCTACAGAAGAGCAAGCTGTTGCAGGACGGTGGCGCGCTCTGACGCGCAGATACGCGCTCCAAGCGTTCAGGGATTCCCCCGATAGTCAACGGCAGTTGCTAAGCGTGGTGATGGAGACCTTGGTCAACATCCTTATCAGCGCCGGCTTGGAATCCGCGACATCCGAAGTCAGCGATAACATGGCGGCCCAGTTCGCAGAGCACGCATCTACCGTAGTAGAACATGCAATGCGGCTGAACCGAGTCATCGGTCAAGGGATCACTTCGTGTGAAATGATGCCATTGTATCTCGTACCCGAGACGCCATTCGATGCGAATGTGATGGAGGATGTTTTTGGGACCGCTTCGCAGGATAGCACGGAAAACATTCTTTGCACTACGGACCTCGGGTTGATGCGAATGGAGAAGAAGGGAGAGCAGTGGGAGAAAAGAGTCCTGGTTAAGCCGAAAATTATCTTGAGGTCGGGTATGGCTGACACGATCCTGGCCGAAGAGATCCATTGAACTAGTCATGAACATCATTATGGACGAGTGTTGGTAACCTATTTTGTAACATTTTTGGCGCTATATATACGATACAGATGAGACTTTGGAGAACACGAATAAAGTAAAGAACGCACCAGAGTCGGGATTTTCCTCTTGTATTGACCTTCCATCGATGCGACATCATCATTCAAAACCATGCTCAGGAAATCCCCAGCATGCTGCCGTTCTTGTTACTCTCCCGATGACCCACGGAACAAGGCACTATCCTTCACACACCGCACACGCCGCCCGATGAAATGGAAACATATATCAACTAGCACCTGGATAATTATTCAACTGCGAAACAGAAGATGCCGCAATGGCTAGGCGCACATTCATGTAAGACTTTCGTGGAAGTCACCGTTAGCTCCAAAAGTCCTTCTGTCGACGATACCTAATCTGTAAAGAATTCCTGCGTTCAGCGGTACGAAAAAACCGATAAGCACATCCACTCACTCTGGTTGCGATGCGTTCGTGCGATGTTGCCACGAACTTACTGTCGGCTATGCAGGCCCATTGCCTAGGATACAGCCGACATATAGCATAACCCCGGTGCTTTGCAAAGAAAGGCGGCAATGTAGATTATCCTGTCGACGACGGCGATTGATGGTGATGGTGATGGTGAGAGATAGAGTGACGGAGGGCGGGATTCGGCGGATCCGGAGCATTATGTCACGTTTGGAAAGTGGCGGTAATACCCGAATCTTTTCTGCGTCGTTCGGCGAAGGCCAAGCCCCAGCTTTTTTTCTGGCACCTTCCATCGTCCCTCAAACTTTGCTCTTTCAAAAAGTTTATGCATATATTTTGTGGGTCATATTTAAATAAATACATACTGACTAACGAACTCTGCTACGGTAGGGGACGAAAGCTATAATAATTCGGCAATGCGCCCTTATTTATGTTCGAAAAGAGCACTGTGCAGGACGACCTTGGCCTTTAGAACGATCTGAACATCCTCCGTCCTACCAGATCCTGCGCCGTTGACGTCCATGGATATTTGCGACAACATGAGCCCAAGGTCGCATGTTGATAAAACAGTATCTCCCGCCGATGTGTCTGGACTTTTCCCGTATGCGTTTTCCATAAAGCTTGGCTCGAAAGGCGTCCCTGCAGTAACCCAACACAACTGGGCGTCCTTGGAAATCACACCTTCTCCCATCGCTCTATCCAAGCGCACCAACTTCTTCGTGATCTGCCCCACTCTGGTTCGAAAAATCTGGCTCAAAGCACTGATTGCACTTTCGGCCTTCACGGACGGTGGTGTCTTCCACCCCGCGACACCCAATACCGGAGCCAAATCAAACAGGAGACAGTGCACCAAATGGCCCTCTATCTCCGCCTCTGACCCTAGATATTTGCATCGAGCTCGTGTCATTGCCCTCCAGCGGCCTGCAACTGCAGATGTACCTGGAAACGATTTTTAATACAGGACGAGAAGGAGGAGAAAGTTGCGTACTAGTCTTTCGGATATTGATATAAAGGGCGGTAAAATGGTCGTTCACGTTCGGGTGAAAAGACCAGGTGTTGATCAAATTGATGCAAGTTTGAACTATCGACGTTTGAATCGCGGCCAATGTTGCTAGATGCCTTGTCTCCTCTTCCGTATCGTTCTTAGGCACGCCAGAAGATAAGACTTCCACGAGTGAGTCGCCAATCCACCGCGCTGCTGCCGCCTTGTTCACAGCATCTGCAGGCGACGACCCGTCGAAATCCAACGTATCCGCCATAAAAGCTGCGACCTGATAAATCTCGGTATTGAGCGCCTCGGTCATCCCTTTGATGTCTTCTCCAGAAATCGCATCTTCGGTGGTCAGGTACGCCCGAGCATCCTGCAGCTCACGCGTACGAAGCTCCAGTAAAGCACGCTCCTCCCTTCGCAACGTTTTTTCTTTCTCTAGCTCTTTACTGACCCGCTCGAATTCCGACTTGCGTATATCGCTCTGCTTCATCACCGATTGTACCTGCATCTCCAAACTCTTCTTCTCGTCTGCACTCTGCTGCTGTAACCGCGCGATTTCCTGCTGATGCTCCAAAATCTTCTTCCGCGCTGCCTCGTTCTTCTCGGTGGCTTGCATAAGCTCACCGTGAACAAGCGCAGACTTCTTCTCAGCTTCCTCAACCCGACTGCTCAGCCGACTATCTTCAGCGCTGGCCTTGTTCGGTCCTTGAGGATGCTCAGATTGCGGCTTCTGCTCCCTGTTTATTCGAAGATTCTTCTCCTCGACTTTCCTATCCCTCGCGGGCATTTTCACAACATCTGCGTAACGCTGATTGCTCTGAAAATCCACGATATTTAGTACGACCCTCTTTTTTGGTCTGAAGCATGACCCACCTCAGCTGCCTTTGGCTCCGTGTGTTCGGGCTCTTTGGCCTGCAGTCTTGGTAACTGGGTCTGACTTTGAATGTTCTGGTAGGCATTCGTCGAAGGTGAGATTTGGCTTTCGAGTTTTGTCGGCGGCCCACGGTGAATCTCCCTCGTCTCTGATTCTTGTACAATGCTGCCGGGCATAGGCTCGCGGGAAGAGCGCGCGCGAGGACCGGAATGGGCTTTGACCGACTCATCCGACGTGTTCCCCCCCAAGGTCTTGGTAACGCTAGTGAAAATGCTACCGAGGCCCCAACGTGAAGATAGTTTGGCCATAGCCTTAGCAAGCCAAAATGCGAAGATGGTGCTGAATAGTAAGAGTGCTTCGTGGTATGCCGCTAAGATGTGCATTCCACGTGTATGTCGGGCCTGACACACACCGCTCACCTGAACGTTACTTTAGCATGGTGGTGTTTCTTCATATTGAATTGTGTGAATGGGACGAGGATGTCAGGACTGTGTTTGCCCTGGTTCGATCCTTGTGAAGGCTGCTGAAGCAATCTATGTGACTGCCATGTTCACAAAGCGATACATGAAAGCCCGTCTCAATTTAGAGAACATCAACTGCCTTTCACTCTTTCACGCGTGCATTTGAAAAGGTACAAATTGAATATAGATTATCAAGAAGGTCATAGGTCGAAACCCAAGTACACGATGACATATCTGGAATCAAAACAACCTGAATCACTAGGTTAAAAATGCGGAGCACAGTACGATACCAGTCTTCAACAGAATATTGCTCCCATCGGAGGCTTTAAGTCCAAGTTCACACGTACACGCTACAGCGTCGCCGTCCGCCGTCTGGTTCCCATATGCGTCGACCATCCTGTTGGAGTCAAAATGATCATCGAAGTGTGCAGTATACACCATTAGGTCTTGAGACGTGATACCCTCGCCAATAGCCCGATCTAGTTTCATTGCCGCCTTCACGATCGCAGAAACACGTTTGCCAAAAGTCTGCATGAGAATGTTCTTCGCGTCTGCAGGTGACCACCCGGCAATACGCAACACATTCAACACCGCTTCAGTGATACGAGAATAGAAATTTTCTTCAGTCTCTGTTACCATGCCGTACTTGCTTCTCTCGCGCGTCATTGATCTCCATCTGCCTGCTACAGCATGGTTATCGGCGTCTATATCGTAAAATCAGTAACATCCATGATCCAGAAAAAAGACAAGGAATTACATTCCTTCCGAATGTCACGATATATATCATGCAGATCGTTGTCTGTGGAAGAATGCTGAGACCACTCGGAAATGATTTGTCGGCACAGTCGAGTAAGGACGCCCTGCAGTGCAGCCTGGATAACGGTTGCATGCATATCGGGGTCATCTCGAGTCTGAAGCAACTGCATCATGCGCCCATGGATGGCATGCTGCCCAGTCAGCCGTTTGTCCCCATCTACCTCCATAGCACTGTCTTCGATCTGAACGATGTCTATAATGTCGGCAGCCAATTGCAATATCTCGGTATTAAGGCCCTGTACCATCGCCTTTACCTCCGCGCCAGAGAACTGATCAGCTTTCGTCAAAAAGACTTCCGTTTCATGAAGCTCTTTCGCCCGCGTCGCTAGCAGTCGTCGATCTGCTTGGCGTTGTTCTCGTTCACGATGAAGTTTCGCATTAACCATTTGAAGGTCTTGCTCCAGGGCTTTGTTCTGCTCGTACAAGTGCTTCATCTCCGCCATGTTTTCTAGCCGAGTGTCCTTTAAAGTTTTGGCAAGGTTGCGAAGGGAAGATATTTCGGATGCCTGGCGATCCAGGATGACCTGAGAGCGTGTCGATTCTCGTATTGCATCATCTCTTTCTCTTTCCAGCCTCTCCACCTTCCTTCTTGCTCGCTTCAAACTTTCCCTATCAGCATTTCGTCTCTCTTTGTCTTCCTCCAGTATGTCCCTCTTCATCACCTGATGCGACTGGGAAGCCAACGCGCGCGACTCGTCGTCATCAACAACTGTTTCTTTCCCATCTACGGTGAGGTCGTCGACAGTCCGGATTCGTGATCGGTTGTCGTCAGACTCATTACCATGATAGCGCAGCGACATCCCGGCATCCTGGACTTTAATAGTAGCTGAGTTGTGCGAGCTGTGGTTATCAGATGCCATGAGTACCGTGGCGAAGCGTCGAATAGTATCGAGGCTGGAGTTCAACCAAGACATTGAGATTGAACTGGTGGCCGTGGTGGCACGTTGAATGATTGCTCGATTGCCTTGGCAGGAAGCCTGAAAAAAAAGATCAGAAAAAAAGTAAGTAGTGGAGTTCTTGTAGAAGAGAATATAAACTTGCTATCCGATTGTGTTTTTGTCTATAGTCTGTCCGATATTTTCCAGCACACGTTGAATAACGAATGGGAAGCTACACGATGAGATCGGATGAGTCAGAAAGTTCGGATATCCGGACCGGGAGTCGAGCTACCTTTGACCTTGCGCTGAGCCCTTCTTCTTTCCCACTATCATCATCCGAACACGCTCCCACCTGTTCATCATCATCATGCCCGACAGAAAACCTTATGAAGGTACGGAAAGGAAACTCGTCATCGCGATGGATCTTGGCACAACATTCTCTGGCGTGTCATATTGGTGAAGCTCGACCATTTTTCTTGTGACTCTGTCGTGACGTACTGAACAGTATTCTTGACCCTGGTCGAGTCCCAGAAATTAAGGGTGTAACTAGGTCCTCCTCTCCTTCAACAACTTTTGTATTATTCTTACGTTATAGCGTACTTCTCTTTCAGGTTTCCGTCCCAAGAGCATGTTGGTGGCGACGCGAAAATTCCTACAATCATTTACTATGATCAAGATGGAAACGTCAAGGCCGTAGGTGCTGAAGCATTAAAGCAGAACGTAGTTGAAGATGCGGAGGACGAAGGCTGGCTTAGATGTTCCCTGTAAGTGTATAGTTGGTGCGTGTGAAAGAATCATAAACGCTTTTTTACGAAATGAACAGGTTCAAATTACGCCTGAGACCTCCCTCAACAACTTCGGATGAGGTTACCCAAGAAATTTCATCTCTTCCAGATGAGATGGACGTTGTTGCCGTATTCGCCGACTTCTATGCGTACCTCTTCGAGTGTACAAAAACTTTCATCCTGGATACGCATCAGAATGCCGCATCGATTTGGAAATCGGTAGAGGACAGTATCGAATTTGTTCTTAGCCATCCTAACGGATGGGAAGGATCCCAACAAAGCAAGATGCGGGAAGCGGCTATTGATGCAGGTTTGATCCCTAACGACGACGGTGGGCATTTGCGCATCCACTTTGTCACCGAAGGAGAAGCTAGTCTTCACTTCTGCGTCAACCAAGGGCTGGAACATCATATACAAGCAAGCTGCTCAAGTTGACGTTACACCATTCTACAGCCTAACTCCTTCATAGGACGAGGAAGGTGTCGTGATTGTTGACGCTGGCGGGGGAACCATTGATATCAGCACCTATTCTAGTGTCCAGTCACCCAATGCTGACAGCTATGCGTTTGAAGAAATCTCGGCTCCAGCTTGTCTGTTTCCTCGTTCTCTGCCTTTGACTTTCGATCTCATTCGTCCACTCAGGCAACTTCGCTGGTTCCATTTATGTAACCGCTCGTGCAAAGATTTTTTTGGAGGGTACTTATGCGACCAAAATCAATTATCTATGTATGTGCACTTAAAAATTTTGCCTGTAGAAAAATTGGCAGGATCCCGATTTGCCGACGAAGTCAGTCTTATAGCCGACTGTTTTGATACGACTACGAAGCTTCGATTCAGAGACATCGAAGAGGCCTCGTATATCAAATTTGGCACCATGAAGGACAGAGATCCCAAGCTGGATATCCGCTCTGGACAAATGAAGTTGGCAGGGTACGCGTTAATTTCGGGACTTATGTGCACTAATCCTCTATTTGATGCTGAATAGACCCGATGTCGCCAGCTTCTTCGAGCCGTCAATCGCGTCTATGATTCAAGTAATTGATAATCAACGAGCCAAAGCAACGAAACCTGTTTCGGTAAGTCGGTACATAGATGTTCTTTAATCCTGTCTAACAATGAGTACTTACGGTCTGTGAAGTCTGTCTTTCTTGTCGGCGGATTCGCGGCAAGTGATTGGCTGTTTTCGAGATTGAAAAAACATCTAGAACCACTCGAAATACAATGTTCCCGGCCGGATAGTCACGTGTGAGTGTTCCTTTCCCGGTCCTCTTGTGTTAATCGTCATGTCTTGGGCTCGAAAAGAAATAAAGCTGTCAGTGATGGTGCTCTGTCATTTTATCTGGACCATGTCGTGGCCGCTCGCGTGTCCAGATATGACTATGGCATCTCGGTATACACGCCTTATGACCCGCATGATACCGGCCATTACGCTCGTAGACATACTACATTCGTTGATGCAGCTGGAGTGCTTTCTATTCCGGGCCAATTTACTACCATACTTCCCAAGGTACATCATTTTCCCTACTTCTTTCCTGCTGCTTCCCAGTCTCTGACTCGGATACATAGGACACACAAGTCTCAGAAACCACTGAATTCCGCCACACGTTCCGTCATAATTCGATTCATTTGGCTAATCTTCAGTACATAACAACAGTTATAAGATGTTACCGTGGTATAAAAGCGGAGCCCCTTTGGATGGATGAGGAACCAGGTTCGTCTCGATGTCTTGGTTTTCCACAGCTATTCTTAGCGATATACCAGACGCATATTCGTGTTTTTGCACCGTTGAGGCGGACACCTCTGAAGTTGCCAAGTCTCTCAGGCTTCGAAGGAGGCCGGATGGAAAATCATACTTCGCTCTTGCTTTTGATATTGTTCTTCTGTTCGGAAAAACAGAACTCAGGGCGCAGTTGAGTTGGAAGGAAAACGTAAGTTAAATTATCAAATTTTGTTTCCGGGACGCTCATATCTTCATAGGGTGAAGAGAAGAGGTGAAGTGGATATGCTTGCTTCATACCGGTAGGCTGACACAGTGCCATTCAGAGGTCCAGCACGAGTCGTTTATGACCGCATCCTGTGATGTTTCCGCTCATGTCTGGATATTACGTACTCCTACTCAATAGCCGGCTTTCTCAAAGCAAAAGGGTGTAAAGCAGTGTCATCAACGATGGGTATAAAGTTGCTACAACTTCGATATGTAAAAGCAATGTAAAAGAATTGAAGACTTTTGAGCATGGTTCATGTACATATGTCTACGTTTCTACTGTTTTGGAAGAATGTCTCTGGAAATCTCATGAAGAGGAGCACCTTCACAAGCAGAAGCTCAATGTTGCAGGGTCAAGTAGTTATAACGTCCTAGTCTCTGCGAGGGCAGCATCAGCTCAGGGTATCACTTTGTTTCTTCACATTGTGTACTCTTTCTCACGTAAATCAGAGATATTGGGTATAAATAATGCGAGCGGGACCTCTGTTAAAGCGATGAGATTGTATGGAGTAAAAGGAAAATAGAACTTGCCTCTTCTCTTTTCCCTGTAACAGCCAAGATAAATGCAGGAACAAGAACGTATGGTAAAGATACATACTCTGTGATTCCAGGATACATATGCCTGTAGCTCTGTTAAGCCAAAAAGCAGGACAAGATCGTAGTCAAACTTGTAGAAGGCTCTTCCACCTGGTCCGCTTTGAGGTTTGATAGTTTTAGCTGCCTGCCGAGTATCGGCGATAATGGTGCAAAGTACTTTGTACATAGCTAAACATTCGCTTCAGCTTGCATACCAAAGAGTATGTGTCAGACCAACCTTCATCAGTATCCATCCAGCGAAGATCTTTCTTTGACCCTCTATAACAAATTATATCATCTGATATGCATTCTAAGTCCTCCAGAGTCTCGGAGTATAGATGATACGTGCGCCCAAATTCTGTCGTCTCGGATACTAGAATACTCTAAGTATCTAATCGTTAGCATATAAAATGAATGAAACACCGAAGTGGGGACTTACTTTTGGAAGGATAACATCAAATTGATCATCCAAAGACAACTCCCCGTTGGCGGCTACATAGGCCTTAGATGAGCGGCGTCGATGCTCAAATATCGAACTGTCGTAAGAAGTGAACTCTTTGCTGCCCAAATTGTATCTCGACATTCTAGCGTTGACCGCATGATCGATGTAAAAAGAGATAGCACCGTCGGGGACAGCCTTGTTGCTAGGAAAAGTATCAGCCTTTTACCCAGACAATGAAGAAACGTTGAAGAAGACGTACACGTGACTATCAGGACGAGAAAGTTGAATATTACGCGACTGTAGATGCGTCTGTAATTTAGAGTAGAAGAAGCTGCTAGCAGCAAATCCTCCGACAAGAAATGCGGCCTGGAAAATATCAGGTCATATTCTAAGAGCATCAGAACGTAAGTGAGCACCAACGGTGATATTTTTGTGTGACATCGAACACTGATGGTCAATAGCTTGGATGATGTCGTGCAAAGACGGCTCGAAAAATTTAGCAACGGTGCTCCTGAGATGATGTCGTGGGAAGAGTTACGAGTTGCATTCAAGTACGATCACGCACCCGAGCAATGTGAGTCTCCCTCCACGAATATCCAAGGTAGGGTCGTTATCTCAGATGCTGCCAAACTGTATGTAGGCCGGCTCTTCAGCATTCCTGAATCGCAACTTTGCTGTCTTGTCAAAACACTCAGCAATAGTATTGGCCATCTCGGCGTACGCCGTTCCTTTCAATTTATCTAATGGAACGTCTATTAGGCATCAACAATGGTACACGTCATTAATTAGTCACTTTGAAGATAGATCTTGGCCTGTCCAGTAACGAATATGGAGCCTGATAATCGACCTTTCACAAAAGACGTCGGATGAGTTGCTAGAATTCAAACACAATAACTCACACTGGGGTATAACTATTTCTTGAAAGCAGCGGTTGCCTTCAGAAACGCCAGCCCTGGTGTAGGCACTGATGTCAACCGTTCCACCCCCGGCATCGACAATCATAAAGCCATCTTCGTTCTAGTAAGGCATGAAGTGCAAGAAGGAAGTAACAGACGAAAATTTTTATTACCGAAGTGTATCGCGAGAGACCTTTGTTTAAACAAAAGTGAAGACTAGCTTCTCCTTCGGTGACAAAGGACAAGCGAGAATGATCTTTTTCATCATTCCTAATAAGTCCAGCGCTAATCATAGCATCTCTCATTATATTTTGCTCCTCCCCTTCCCATCCATTCGGATGTGCGAGTATGAAGTGAATACTGCCTTCCATACTGGACCATTGAAAGGGCGAGATGTGGTGAGTTTCCTGCACAAAGGTCTTGGCACAAGTGTATAAGTATGCGTAGAAGTCGGAAAAGAGGGTCACAATCTGCTTCAGAGGAGGAAGTGGTAGAATGTATTTTGGAGCCAGTTGACGACTAATATTCAATTTGAATCTGCAAGATAAAAGCGTCAAAATCTCTTCCATTTTTTAGACTCTCATACGCTTGCCCGCTATATTTTGTCCACGCTTCTACTTGAGCGGTTTCTTCTGTAAGTGGTTGCTGCGTCTCTGCGCCTACAGCTTTGAGTTCCCCGAGAGCGTCGTAATATATGGTCGTTGGTATCTTGGCGTCACTACCAGCATCTTGGCAAGGGAACCTTAGGAGAGCACTTTCAGCATAGACGGTAAATTCCAACGAAAAGACGTACCTTGTTACTCCGTTTATCTCTGGAACGACTCCAGGATCAAGTAAACTTCGGGTAGGTCATCGTTAGTCGCGTGAAAGAAGATGTAACTTTATTGAAGCAATACCTGTACGAGATGCCACTGAAGGTAGTTCCCAGATCAAATGACAGCACCAAATTACGGCGACGACCGCTATATGGTTTTCGTTGAGTAGGAGCGGTTGCCATGGATTACTACACCGGGAAAGGTTGGGGCAAAGGATGAAAGAGATGGCGTCCAAAAAGACAGGGCATCTGTCTTCTGGAAAGCATTAAATAAAAAAAGTGCCATAGAAACATAGAAGAGTCGCGAAAACATGATGTTCAGCTTGAATCGGTTTACAGATGGTGGCGGGAGAAGAGAAGTATCTCGGGGTTCGCCGAAGGACATGTCATGTCCAGAAAGGGATAAACCTCAGCTTCGCTTCTAGGATATCATGGTGAAGAAGGAGCAAAGAAGGAGCGCTAGAAACCGTGGTATGTTCTGATATACCAGGAGGTAGTAGTAGCCATGTGAAAACATTCTTCTACGTTTTGGAACCCGAAAACATTCAAGGAAAGCCGCGGCAATTATCTTATGACTCGACTTTTGAATCTTACACACTGCACTCACAACCCAATCGCGTTCTATAATTGCTGTCAACGACCTTGCAGCGCGCAGAACTGGTGAGCCACACACAGAGGCACGTATATAATTAATTAACCAAGAATCACTGTTCAAGATGCAGCCAAACGAGGATCTCAGGCCTGTAACCCGGAGCCAGACACATCCAAATCGCGGAAATCCTCAAAGTAATATCGGGCGCGCGAGCTATAACAGCAATAAGAGACGGAAAGCCACCAGGATCAGAAACTATGCCCTCTTCGAGTCCTCACCCAGTCATGATAGCGACTCTGAATATTCCCAATCGACTGGGCTTTCTTCGGGGAGCAATCTCAGCAGCCCTGGAGAAAATACTACGCCAGCGTTAATTCCACAATCCGGGGATTCAGACGATCCCTTGAACTCACTGAGGTCACAGCAACGGGAACTGGCAATACAGGCAGATAACGATCTGCAGGAAAGCCGTCGAATCCACATCCAAATCAGAACCGACACGTACTCCTGCATGGAAATAAAGGATATGTTGGAATCCTTGAATCACGATATAATGCAGTTGGCAGCTTTAATGTCAGAGAAGTTGCGTTTCAAGCACATATATGCAGAGTCGTTGGATAGATTGGCGGAGCTAAACAATGCGGCGGAGAACGTGCAAGCGATTCTAGGTCGACATGTCACCGAGATTCTCATGCGTAGGATTCCAAAAGACATGCACTACGTCGTTATCCAGGTAGTCATCCAGTCCGTGCTGGCAAAGACATGCCAAAGGCTCATGCAACGTTGGAGTGTATCTTCAGAAGAGCACGCATTTTTTGCCACATCATATATAAAACTCAGAAAAATAGGTGGGTACTGTTAAAGATATGTTTATGCATTGCTAACTTCTATCTGTATTTCCTCAGATTCCTTTGAGACTATGGCCCAATGGCGAGCTGCGACAATAGAGATATTCAAATACGGTTCTCAATCGGATGGCACTCGAGATTTTTCTCATGAAGAGCTCATGAAGAACCTCCTGAATGTTCTCCGTACTGCAGGATGGAGGAATTCCGCACCCAAAGAGACCATCGAGAGGATGTTCGGTGATCACGTCAGAGGGCTCGTCGAGAATACCATCCGGATCGATAGAGCAATCATGGAGGGCTCCTTGTCACAGGATTTACACCTCTACAGGCCCTGTGCCGACGACAAGTACGATCCAAGCATGATGGAAGACATCAATCAGGATCCGAATACCATTGTTTCTGATGAGAAAGTGGCAGTATGTGTCAATATCGGGCTAAAACTAGGAGAGGATGAAGGCGGAGCCAAGGAATCGGAGATACAGGCTTCAGGACAAAAAGTCGTGTTGAAGGCGCAAGTACTTCTTGATACAACGCTCAAGCTGGGAATTTGATGCTTGTACTGAAATTTGGAAAAAAGAAAAAATCGTGTATCTAAGAGGTGATTTTGCTGCTCCGTTCCATGTGTCTAGTTAGAACCATAGAAATTGGATTCAAGTGTTGGTCGAGGTCACGATCAAGAGCCGAGTCCGTGGTCTCAGAACTGCGGGCGTGACAGAGAGGGAACGAACAGTAACGAAGCACGTGCGTGAGTGTGACATCATTCCAAGCACAGCCACTGAAGAAAATTTTCAACGCCGCTGTTTTCCTTGCCCGGCACAATGTCGTAGTCGTTTCTTTCATAATGAGCGCTTGTTTTCAAACAATCAAGTGCGCCGCTTGGGAACGCCTGATCCCGCTGTCCTACAAGCTCCATTATTTCCCGAGGACTCGACAAGAACTCGCTGTAATCAGAGTGGCCACTAACTTGCTTCACCATCCCTTTCTCTTGACACCCTTGCAGGATGTGGAACCTCCACATACAAAATTCGGACCATCTCATCGACACTCTTCGTCTGGCTACGTTGTTTCGGCTGTATAATGGCACCCAGACTAGGGAACCCAAATATGGACTCGGAAACACAGCCGCTAACTTGGGGTAAGCGCTGAGGAGTATAAAAGGATACGGGTCAGCCTTGCGCTCCGCTTATACCTTCGAGTAATACCCTTTCTCCGTAATCCATACCTCTATTATTGAACCCGGTATGCCGCTCATGTTTCTCCAATTACGCATTCGCTTAAATGCTCGATAGCAATGGCCATATCTTTCGACTTATTTGGATTCATGCGTCGCAAGGTTCGAGCGAGAAGATCAGGTAATAAATTTTGGGCTCAAGCCAATTTTATCCCTGACTTTCTCTCAGCCAATAATACATCCGGCTTTGGACTAGACACTAGAGGGTTTACATCCGGCGTGCCTTCATCGCCTTCTGCAGAATCTGGTGGTGCAGCGCACCGGAAACCATCTCCATTGGTGTCTGCTTTGCCTCTCACAAGTCCTCCTGCCAGGATCACGTCGATATCAGACATCGTCTTCAGCAATGCCGCTTTCGACGCTCTCCTTGAGTCGAGGAATGCAGGCGACCAGTAGATACAATCGCTGTAGAAAGGACCTTTCCGGATAACCATAGAAGAGAGATGCACCGTATCTTATTTCTAGTTTATACGGGAACATGGTAGTGGTAACTCACCCAGAAGCTAATCTACGGTACAATCCCTACTAATGACCGTTTTGGAAGTTTTACATCGAAAATAAATTTGACTGATCGGAGGGAATTTTCATCCGGCAATCAATAGTTGGCTCCTTTACCTTCTAGGTTGCCCAGCTTTCTCTTCTTTATCTCTCGTACTTTTTCGTGTGGACGCCTTTTAAGAGTATTTTCAAGAAATCTATTTGCCATTGTCCAGTATATATGCTAATGTTACAGAAGGTTCATTGTCAAAAATCTCAAATCTTGCGCAGTTTGTTGAATCGATCTACCCAATAGAATATCCTCGGAGCGACAGGCTCACTATCATGGACGAAAGTTCTGGAAGATGAGCGGGAGCTGCTGTCATCTGTATTGGTGCGCGACACTGTGCCGTATTGGTTGTACGTAGGCTGATTGTTCGCGTAGGACTGGTGGACAACAGTGTCGACCTGTGTGTATGCGTACTCCGTGGGGATGACCGTGTACAGCTGATTGGGAGAAGAATGCATGCGTCCATTCTGAACCGTTCTTAATATCGTATCGGTCATATCCGACGGAATGACGCGCGCGTCGTCAAACGGATTTGTAAAAACGGGTCGGCCCGTGTTCACGTTCTCGGGGTACGAGTGCCCTTCCGATGGGGGCTGGTGTACAACGGGTTCATCGTCGGCGAAGGGATTGAATCTAAACGAAGGCGGCGCATCATGGAATACATGGAGGGGATGTCCATAATGTTCTACAATCGCGACATTCGTAGTCTGCGGCGGAAAAGCGATGGATTCTGGATTATAACCACTGACTGGATTAGAATCGGTTGGCACGTAGCCAAACCCAGTATGGTCAACCGGCAGATTATGCCAGGATGTTTTGGTTGCGGGTGAATTGATGTCTGCAAAATGGAAAGCTGGCAGGGGCCCATACCCAGGAACTTGGGCCTGGTCCTTGTCGCCGCCAACACACGCTGTGAGGTTCCTACTTGATGCGGAGGGCCTAACATTGGTGTCGGTGATGTTCGAAAGTTCCAGTGCCGATTGACAGTCGACGTCGTGTTGGAGGTAGACGATAATCTCGTCCACGTCCGGGTGGTCCCTGGGGACGGAGCAACCACTGGCAAAGTACTCCATTGGAGGGTGGCGCCGCCGACGCTCCTGCAACTTGCGCTTGAACCTCCGATGGAACCTCTGAAAGAGTCTTTCGATCTCAATGCGTGATATCTGTTCTGAATGAGCAGCTGACCACGGATAATGGCCAAGTCAACCTACCAATTCTACCGACTCGGCAGACTTGTCATCCATCTTGATTCGCGTTTGCTCCTCTATCGCGGGTGCCGAACTCGTACAATCATTGTTCCTGGGTGCAGCAGCGCAAGAAGCAGCAGATCGCGTCTCAATGTGTTTCTGGACGCGTGTCTAGGAAAGGCTCAGCCGCGTCAATAGAGGCAAAATGGCGCGACTTACTCCTGGGCCGCTATAGTCCTTCATGAGCCTGGCTTCGAGTTTCCCCAAATTTTCGTCGAGTATCTGTGACCTACGTTCAGCGCGGGTGGCAGGGCCAACGAGCGCCTACTCACCATCTCCGACGTTCTCCGCGTAGTCAAGGCTTCGAAGAAATCCTTGAAATTTGCCAGCGTTGATATATGTCAGAGAACGCGGTCTAAACAAAGGCCCAGGCAAGAGGGAGGAGTGGGGAAGAGTGAAGAGAAGGTGAGGTACGATGAGCAGTTTATAAACGCACATTCGAAGTCCTGGTTGGTATGTATAGCGTTGTTTGAGCACAATGTTTGTGCGAACTATTACCTGATTTGCCAGATTATGACGCCTGTCACAACGCACAACACCGAGCCTTTGTGCGGCTTGTGCTTCTGAAGAATTGTTTGGTTGCAACAACGGCCCATGTTGCCGTTCCGGCCACTAGGTCGTTTTGGGAGGATAATGGGGTGTAAACTGAGTCTGGTATATCGTATACTGTGCGCCCGGGGTTGCTTTTGTGTACTGGAAATTGGTACGTTTCAGTACGCATCTTCGGTTCGACGTATTTAACATACCCTGACTTTGACTCCAGGACACAATGTAACTGGAAAAGATGCACAACCTGTGACCTTCTGTGCCATTCGCTCAATGCACGTAGTCCCTGGACAGGATTCCTCTTCATATCGCAGTCGTGTCACCCAAGTACAGCTTCTCACAACCAGTTATCGAGAAAGGGACTGACGGGACGAAGCCTTCATGAGCGTTCCTACAATCTAGATTGATATTAATATCGCTTAACCCAAAATTACCTCACGCTCAGGACAATCGTCTCAAGATCTCGGCTCCGGGCCGTTGACCTGTGGGTCCATTGTCCTCGGTTTGTACTACGTTATTTGGATGACATGAAAACTTATTCATTGTCAATGAATTTCAAGTTTGTCAATATTTGCGTACATCCTTTGATTCTCGGCACTGGCTCGTATCGACCCTGTGGATCTACCGCCTCTGGCATCATTGGCATCGACGTCGCTGGGTGCCGGTCTCACGAAGAGTGCCATGGCGATTACAAACGACGATCAAATGGCCTATAACATTATTGTTCTTGAAGGACCCCAAAGAAAGGTACTAACGTTATTTGAGGGAGGTGATGATCTGATCAATTTCGTGTTATATTATCAAGGCTCACATCACTTAAACAGGTTACTGCAGTCACAAAACAGCTCAGGCACCAATCACTATAACGGATTGATGCAGGATTGGGCTTTGTGACTGAGCTGATGATGGTTGTGAAACCGGTGCAAGAAACCCTACAACAGATGCGGAGGTCCCGGCAACCGGCGTAACGAGGAACTAGTAATGACTCGGGAAGGAGAGCGAGGAAACTACAGGGGCTGAACCAGCCGGATGTGACATTACTGCGCTTTTTCTCGGTCAATGCAGGTGTGCTCTCTACCTTTGACATCGAGAGATAACACAATTCTGAGTGCTGAAACGCCTATTTGCTAGCCTCAGTGCCAATGTCCCTCGACACAACCGATGGCGACCACCCATTAACAGGCGACCTGTATCGATGCGCGGCAAACAGAGTCAACCGCTTAAGCGGCGGTTCCAGCCCTACCGTAGCTGTTACTCGGAAACCTCTTAGATGGGATCACGTTTATCATGGGAACCCGTATACCCTGTTGTTGGCTGTGCCCGCATATAAAAAGGATAGGGGGGACCTGAGTGGGGGATCATCCTTTCATCTTCGAATACTTTGGCCTAAGGCTTGACGCCCTCCGGTAATACCTTTCGTTCTGTAAACCACACCTCCCCGTATAACTCAGGTATGTCGTTGACTTGTATCTCTCCTCCACATTCTGACATTCAGACTGTAGCATGTCTCTCGAATTTCTTCGCCGCAGACGCACGACCCATCACGATGCAGCAGCAGCGGACGGTCACGCCCTGCCGCCACACCCCGTGCTCAGCCCTACACCTGCTAGTCCAACGATATCTGAACTCGCGCTGGACCCAAAATCATTCCAGAGGATGTCCTCGCCTGCGTTGTCGTCAGACTCGCCTCAGTCATCTGCGAAGTCTTTGGCAGATCTTGTCGTCGACAACGGCATCTATGATGCCATTTTGGCGTCGAGCATGAAGCATGCTAGGCTTAGCGTAGACCCTGATGCTTTCATGCCTCCTCCTTCGAGCGCGTTGTTGGCGCCACCGAATACTCCTGCTGTTGCGGTGGAAAGGAAGAACTGAACAGTGTCGGTTAATTCTTGAACGAGCTAGAATTCTAATATCAAACTGTTTACCAGGACTGTAACGTACTTATGTTGCATGTAATGCCTCGACTGTGTAATACCATTTTGGCATTTTTTGTACCAATTGGGCTGGAGTTTTTGTCCCCTACTTCTCCACTACAAACGCTACAAGAACTCACCCCATCGATGACACCAAGCCTGCGTCCAGACTGTCGATAGATTAGTCCTTCCAAGTAGTCAAATCTTTGAAGGTACATACACCCCGACCAGCATCGCCAAGAAGGCTAGTAAACGCCCAATAGTAAGCATAATGTCAATAGTGCGAGAACCGCGAGAGTTTATGAAGCCAGAGAGGTGTATGTAGCGCATGACGAGTAACGAAGCGAAACTTCCGACGGAATGTGAGGTGGAGAGAAGGCCAAGAATCAACGGCAGAATAAGCCCGTTCCTGGCAACCGCTGATTGTTGAGAAACGCTGCAACCAATGCGAGGTCGTTCAATGGTCAAGCGGGCTTGCCGAACGTAATAGCCGCCTTCAACTGACGAAGTGGCTGTAGAAAGAAGTCCCAAAGGAGACACGCCTTATTACCGTGAAAATTTCCGGCGTTTGCCGAGTATTTGATGTTTCCAGCCCAGCATATGCGCACCAATTCGAGATCTACGATGTCTATAAATATCGACGACGTGATTGTAGGACGCAAGAGAGGTATTTCAGAATCTTACTACGCCTGCCAAATTGCTCATCAGAAACTCGTACGTTGATTATCACACGAATTCCACTTACGCATGTATCAGGTAATCCTCCAGAGAATTTAAACGAATCCGAGTATTCCCCTACCGTCACATCAAACGTCGTGGACCGCGAAAAGATCGGAAGACTGTAATGGCCTGTATATAGTGTAAAGCCATCATACGCGTCCGTGTTCCAGACCTCCATCGCAGAAGACTCTACGGCTAACGAAGGGACAGGTATACCAATGCGTTGTGTCTTCACTACAACATCAAAGGAAGGGTTTGTCAGTGACGCTTCGTTCCGGACCTGCACTGATGTCATTACCAAGAAACATTGAGATAGAGACAGAGGACCTACTGCTGCAACCGCCGTCAGGTTCCGGCTACCATTTGCATCTGTTTCTTGAAGACAGGAATAGTCATACAGGAAAAGAATGTTATCTTGTATGGGATACCCAGGACCACCGTTATCGTACATCTCCCCTCCGCCAGAGGATGGGAGAACAGATATATTGAAGGAGGAGATGCCATTAGGTACCGGAGCCGAAAACGCATAGAACTATCATGCCCCGTTAGCCACAGGTACGGAGTACAAATATACAGAGAGCATACCCTGAACTCAGCGTCGAAGCCATACCCGGTAGAATATGTTATCGCAGATGTGGAGAACGTGTTGTTTGAAGGAATGTTCCCATCGTGATCGGCGTAATGTAGCTGGACTGTCAGGTCCGTGTCGTTTCGGTTCGATATCAGAACACGAATCTCCCCGGTGAATGTGAGGGTCCCGCTGGAGTCAAACGTCATCTGAGTCGCTACAGGCTTGATGGGAATTGGGTCGATAATTTCGGATAGCGTGACGGAAGATGGAACGACTTCAATCATTCGCTGAAGTAGAGTTTGGCAGGTGTTTGTGAATCTGTTCGCATCCGACATTGATTTCATCGTCGCATTACCATCCGCCCCGAATACGAGTAGATCAGAGTTGGAGCCTTCTGGTCCGACGACTAGGGGGTTCTCGGTAGTGCCGTCGAGATAGTCGGTGGCGATTGCAGAATCGAAAGAACTGAAAGAACTATCGAAGTGGACGAAATTGGTAGAGCTATTGTCTCCAGTGATATCGGGAAAGTCGACGCCGTGAACACCGCCCAAAGCTGAGTGATAATTGAGACATGAAGGCTCCGAGGAGAAAGAAAAAGTAGACTCACTATGTCCGCAGGCGACCATTTGAATCATTTCCGTTGTATTGAAACCTGCCGTTGCGAACTGGGAGACAATAGTGTCTAGATCATCGGTAGGTTCGGGGACTCCTGCGAGGCCAGCACCGGTAGCATCAATACGGCCTCCCCTCATAGCAATACGTGGACCACGACAGGACCTGACGGCAACATACACTCCGAGAGCGAAAAGGTCGGCCATGGAGGTCTGTATGTTATAGAAATTGATCAAAAAATTCATCGTCGCATTGAATGCTGATCCTGGGTTCTCTGGTCGGTCCATCTCGAACATAATTGACGCGTCCATCCCACCGGTTCCTTCAGCATCATTGTGGGTTATCATGTCGTGGAATGCAGTCCGGACCTGTGAGCCTGTAAGACCGAGTTTCGGTATGACAGAAATTGGTCAACACACCCATTCTGCAGCGGCTTGCCTCCCTGCTCCATCGCTTGAAAAACTGCAAGGTGACACTCCGTCAATAATGCCAAATCGACGGTACCCTGCCTGTTGATACATGACGCCCTCCAGGTAATCAATGTTCGAAGGCCAAGTGTACGCATATAACCCGGTTAAAAAGGACAAGAAGACCACTGAGTATCCGAGGGTGGGCATAGTGTTGTAATGGCGAGTAAACCAAACTATCGCGAAGCATTATAAGGCCGGCGATGGTGGCTATAACACATGGCTATTGACAAGACAAAACTTCGGTGAAATACGTGTAGCGAAGCCCAAGGCCGTCAACGGCGGAATAGGCCCTTGGTGGAAGCCGCTCCTGACATCGCAGAGACCACTGCAGCCAATCCAAGTCGCTGAATTGTAGACCGAGTCTAAGGGCCGCCTTTATGAAGCTCTGCCAAGATTATCCCATACTTCCGGTTGGCTAGGCATTCGAAGAAGTCGCAAACTTTTGGTAGAATTTTTAAGCAGAGCAGCCTGTACATAACCAGATAGCTAAAGAAGCTGAGCAAGAAGAGACGACGACAACGACGAACAGGCGACATGACGGTGGAAGACAAGAAGTAATTTGCCAACAATCATGCAAAATGCATTTCCGCCTAGACTGACGTCATCACCACTCTACGACTTTAGTGACACCAGCGGCGAGTCCCCCGTTCCAGAACCACTCCCATAAAATTCCAAGCAACTTCTCTATCGTGGTGGGTTATAGACAAAATCACATATTTTTCATTTTTTTCGCCTTGGAATAAGTATTCCCAGGTAAATGCAGGTATTATGAAGTATTTGTAAGTAAATGGAGGTGAAGCAAGGTAATCATATGTAATGATAAGTACGGACTTCGAATGCCGTAGGCGACAGCTTGAGGTAGTGCGCTACTTAAGAATACCGGGAAAAACCTCCCATTCCCGTGGGCACATCGGCATAGGCCCGAAATGGAAGGATAGTTCCGGGGTCCTCAGGGTTCACATACCCATATATCGTACATCTAGATATACCTTATTGGTAACCCAATCATATGGTGGTTAAGCACTCTTTCTGTTGCTTCGTACATTTTCGTTCGGGGATTCTTCATTCTCCGGGCAAAGCAAGGATACCAGGATTTTGCTAGCAGTAAGAATTCACCGTCCTCTCCTGAATTAATGGCGTTCTGATGCTCTGTTCTAGCCAAGGTTGTCAAATATGACTCGCTTTGTGGTTTCCTTTTTCTAGGATGGTCTCTACGTTATTTACGAAGGCCTGTCATGTTCTGATTCTAAGCCGCTAAGAATGGTGGACCTGTACACCCAATAAGATAAATATTGTATCTACAATGCTAGAAAACAGAGTTCCTCCCACTTAAATTGTCATCGCTCTCCTCCCCTAGTTAATTTCGTAACATATATTGTATTTTTGTAAGAACGAGTACAGAAATGAATTACATTGATACAAATCTAGGAACATCGTGTCCATATGTGCTGACCAGTGCATCAGCAATTTTGCTTTGCCCCCTTGAATCGAGCGAAGACAGCAGGGTCATGGTTGATAGAACCCGACTCGACCACGTAAAAGCAGTCGCCGACGTCCCATTGTCGCATCATGACTCTGCCTTTCTCAGTTGTTTTCTCCTGCATCGCACCATGACTGCCCCATTCCTCTGCACAAGGAGGCTACCAGGGGTGGGGGTGGGACCGGGGTGTCATTGCACACTAGGAATGGGGGCGACATCAACAAAGGAGATGGTGTTGGTAGAACACGTCTGTCCATCTGGATAGGTAGTTGTCCCATCGGGTTGTTGGCAAGCGAGGCATTCCAGGCAACATTGAGAGCACAAAATAGCTTCAGAGGCTGATGTTATTCCTCAAGGAGGAGCGGTGCGGTGCTTGGTGGAAGGGAGACACTGATATCGGACCCAGCAGAGTACCAAAAGGGCTAGGCAACTTGTGAGAAAGCGCAGGTGTTTGACGAGCAAGATCATCGCATGCACTTCGAGCTGCTGCTGGAACAAATTGGCACAAGGTCCTTTGGCTGGGCACAACTTGCATCATGGATAAGGTATTCGAGGAGCAAGTTGTAGGTCGACATGGGTGAGAGTATGAAAAGAAGGCAAAGAAAGAGAATAAAAAGATGCATCTTCCTTATCCCTCTCAGTTCTTCTTGTTGGTGTCGATGTCTTTGTTAGCCTCGCCATTGTCCTCGCTCTTGGCATTCTCCTTCTTCTTCCCACCCGTCTTGCCCTTTGGCCGTGCCCTCTTCTTCGCATCGCCCGTTGTGCTCGTTAAACTGTATGTAGTAAGTAGCTGATTTGGTCAGGCAAGATCTGAGAGGCACATGCCATCAGATTGGTAACCGGTCCGATAAGAAATTTGTATATGGACCCCGGAAACCACAGAGTGACGGGCTTCTCGGATCATCACGAATTCAGTAATTCCAGGTAAAGGCAGGTAAAGGCAGGTAGAAGTATTCAGAAGTATGCTACCGGAATTGGTCAAAGTATTGATTGCCGAAATTCGCATTACTTCGGCATACCTGATAATACCTAATAATACCTCGAAATACTGACGTCTACCTCGAAATACTTACAATTACCTCGAAATACTCGGAATAGCCAGGAAAAAAAATACATAATTAATTTTGTCTCTAAAACGCCATCATACTTCTCATGGCCAGTCGCCGTTGGAGCACCTTGTTTGTCTCTTTATGAGGGGATTTCCTTGTACATAAACTGCGCTGGTACATTTCATTGCCTGCGCCCCCGTGCCACTATAACCATCTTTATTTGAGTTGCCTCAGTTCACACCGTAAAAAAGATTCCAATACTAGCTTTATTTTCCTCCATCATGGCTCGAAAAAATCTCTGGATTTTTTCAGTACCTAACCTTTCTCTTAGAAACACCTAACGACGAGTGAACGAGCCCAAACTATTGTCCAAAGCGCTTCCCATCTAGACCCAAATTCAACTTCGATCATCATCGAGAATCAAGGACCTTCCCATTATGCAGAACGTTCTTTATCGCACAAGATTCATGAACTACACACAGCTGGATATAGTCCAATGCGACTTATCGTGGGCTTTGCCCACTGATACGAACAAATTTTCAGTAAGCGGCAGTTCCTCACCGGGAGTCCGTGTGATGTAGGCTGATTTTCCCCCAGCTAAATCCATCAATTGCAAGTGCGATATCTAGCGACACATACAAGTATCGCATCAGCGCCTAGTGTACCATTTCACCGAACACAACACGAAAGAAGCCAACAATACGACGAAAAGACCAGAGAAACACATCAATCCGGCCCCTGATGACCCAGCTCGTGCAGCATGGACCCAATCCAAGCGCGTGTTTCCATCATACACGATTACACCCACCACAACGTTAGCTGTCATAGTCGCGACTACCACCGCAAAGAAAGAGGTTTGGAAGGCGACCACATGGCACGTTTTCCGGACAGTATCCACAGGAATACTCATCCGCGAAACAATCCAAACAAGCAGGAGCCAGGCGGAACTCAATATCAAGGCCCCCAACACGGAAGCCGTGAAGAATGCAGAGGAATCCATTTGAGAGGGACGGGGGATGTGATAAAGTATCCGAACAAGGAGAACATCGCGGTCGAGAACATGTACATAACCCAAAGCGCAAGAATATTGAGGAGCATTGTGCTGTAGTAGATCCACCTCATGGACTGTGGCGAGCTAGAATATCTCACAGCCGTACGCTTGACAAAGGAGCGATAAATCCGCAACACATCAAAGGAAGTCGAATCTGGGACGAGGGGTGACACCGTAGGTCGTGCTGGGATGTTCGCTCCGGGGCTGGAGTTTCCTTGGGAACCGACATTCATGTTGGTGAGTGGAAGATTTTGCTGCATATTGAAGCTGTGGTCCATCGCGCTTGAAACTGGATTTGAGAGAGATTGAGACACTTGCACCTGCTGCGATAGAGATGAAACGTGCCTCTGAGATCAAGTGCGGGGATTGGTCCTTCCTGAAGCTTGAGACCTTTATAAATAGCCAATGAATGCTTTTGTGCAAGCCATTGCAACGTGAACAAAAACGTATATTCCCATGTAGACCGTCCCTCCCTTCCATCAATAGGTTTGTATCATTGTCTGTCTACGAGAGACTAATTCCCATGCCTGTTGACGAGGTTGTCATCAACTGTGTTGGAGAACAAAGATCATAGGCGCTCAGAAGGCCTCAATAGCGAGTAACTAGGCACTGCATTTCTCACGTCCTTCCATTCACAGGCGTCGGCATGGAATATATCTAATGTCGGTGGGTGAGACCGAGCTCTGAAAAATCTCAGAGACGTGCCGCTGGTGATATCAGAAAGTGATAATCGATCTAGACAGTAAATTTTCTCCCCTCCCGTTCTCACGCAGTATCAAAACTACCCAGCTGAGCTCACGAAACAGCAAGGGTTCTGAGTTCCAGATGTAGATATACCAACGATTACGAACGTAGACTACAGTATCCCGGATGGAGCCTTCTCAGACGGCAAGATTTATCCTAAGGTATGAAATAAAACGAAAAGTTAGAGCGTCGTCGAACTACCTTCAGTATTGAAAGCGGGGGTGGCGGTGGGCGCTTGTAATTTAAGGACGGACCCGCCTTCACCGAGTAGATGAAACTTGATGAAACTTTCGCATCCGGCCAGTGAACGTATATGAACTAAGGTACAACAAAAGGGGGCAAAGACATAGCATAGTCACGGTGTACATAAATTGAAGATCCAGAGCATGTAGTAGGATCAGCGACGAGGTATTGGTACCGCACAACTCAATGTTGAGAGAAAACCAAAGTTAGCGATACCCCAAGTATGAGGACGGCCACAGTAGCAGCCACGAGAACTGCAGAACCCAAACACCCCGCCACGACCGCTCCCTCCACTGACTCCTTCGTAGAGCCCAAGATTACAGCTCCTATAGCGCCTGCGACGGGGAAGAAAGCTGACATGAGGAGATAATCAATTATCTGAGCGAGCTGTGGCATAATAGCCTTCGCCAATGAGAGGACGATGCTAATAGCCACGGACGTGATCATACTCCCGACTAGCCCAACTTTGAAAGACCACAACAAAGGAACGCCTTCGAGGAAATGATTATGAGCTCGGCGAAGAACAGCGTGTCCGATCACGAACACGGTAGAACAGCAACATAGGCCTACACCGGTGAAGACGAGGACGAGGAGGAGCGTGAAGAACGCGAGTGCCACAAATATGGTAACTTGTAAGATGATTGTCGATGTGGAGGCGGCAAAGTCGGGTTTATAGGGAGAGAGGTGGTTCCAGAGCCGTTTGAAGAATGGTTGGGATGTATCCTGTTCGCCGACTGAGGAAAAATGGGCGCGTTCGAAGGCCATGATATACTGGATAGACTGGTCAAAGATGAGCATTGTTAGCTCTTATAAAGGATGCTGCACGGAGAGTGCCGAGGGCTAAGTATGAACAAAAGAAGGTCAATTTGGGGCCAAATCCTCTCTAGTGGCAATGTCAAGGTCCAGAAACAAGAACGGAGAACAAAGGTAAGAAAAGCCATTGCAAATAGGCGCACCGTGTCCAAACAAGTCAAGAAAATCAGGTTGCTTTAGATCTAAGGAGTGGCTTGATCAGTGATCCTATCAACAGCTGCTCAGAGTCCCCACTGAGGACAGGGGAAGATGGGTCTTCCCGCTCGAATCGAAAGAGCCGGGCCAGGTTTGGTTTTTTTAAAGGAGTCAGTGCACAACTAGACAAGGAGACAAGGATAGAAACTGGAAATTCGACAACTGGACGGTAGGAGAGAAATCCCAGTCAGATTTTAACAGTGTGGTCGAAGCAAGGTAAAAAAAAACGAATTTGTGGTGTCGGCACTTTCCGCCCGAAAATGTCCTGATCAGGTTTCGGCCACCTCAAATAGATTACGGGAACAATTTTTTTTTTACACTGGTACCTCATCCTAGAAACAAATTCCCGACAGTCCGGCGGCGGCAGGAGCAGTCATTAGGCGGATCTCGTCGTCGACAGCGACATTTATGTTGGTGTCGAGCATGAAACTTGCTAGGCTTAGCGTAAACCCTGATGCTTTGATGCCTCCGAAAACTTCGAGCGCGTTGTTGGTGCCACCGAATACTCCTGCTGTTGCGGTGGAAAGGAATAATTGATTTATACAGTCTCGGTTAACTCATGAACGAGCTAGAATCATAATATCAAACTGTTTACCAAGACTGTAGTGTACTTATGTTGTATGTAATGCCTCAACTGTATAATACCCTTTTGGCAATTTTTGCACGAATTTGTCCTGATGAAAATCGGACGCGATCGGACAAATTACTTTCGATGCGTCATCTTGCATCATTGTTGGTGGCGATTGGATTTCTCTCTTCACTTCCTCCTTCACTATCGTCTCCACACTCCTTCGCTACTCCTCCTCTTGAGGGCGAACACTTTCAGGAATGCTCGTCGTTATACTTCCGCGAGGATGCAAGAGGGTTCATTGAGAAGGCAAATTACTTGACAAGAATTGCCGTCGTCGGCGTTGGCTATCTGGACAGCATTCAAGTACGTGTCAGTAACTGTTGGAATGCAAATATTGCTCTTCATGAATACAGTTGTGATATCTATGGCCATCCCCGTCAACGCCTTGTTGATGTGGCGTCAGTGGCGTCGTTGCCTGTCACTGAGGAAGGCTGGTAGGCCTCTTCGACCTGGATATATGCGCCTTATTCTTGCTCAGAATTGACTATATGCGCATTAAATGGAGCTATAGTGCTTGAAATAACCTGTTGATGAAAGTACTGGCGTCCAACGTTGCACCCGTGGATAGACAACGACTTCGTCATCCGAAGGCTGTCCGTAGGCAGTATCGCGAGCCTCGACTTCCCCTCTGAACTCTTTGAGGAGTTTCTCAATCGCTGAGAACGAGATCTGTGAAGGGGGTCAGTCCAAGTAACTGAGGCTAGGTCGGCTTCACCATTTGCGGGGGCCAAGAAGCTGAGTTCTGTGTCGTCGGCGGGCGTAGAGAAGAAGATTCTGCGTTCGGCTCCGGTTTGGCTGATGTTGCCTTCCTTACGCCGCGTCGATGGCGCCGGGTTTGCTTTGGGACGTTGGACATTGACATGAGGATGATAAATGCTAGGCCTCCCGCGTTCAACGGTTTTGAAAGATACTATGGGTGATCAGCATGTGCAACTGAGCCAGGATATGCAAATTGGGGTTTTCGATGTATAGCCATCACTTTTTTGCCTCAAGAATTTTTATAGTAACTAAAGAGATGTATGCTATGTAGCCTATAATTTTGTTTTGTTCAAATCGCCTCAGGGAGTGCCAAGATATGGCGAAAACTGGTCGGAATAGGCCTTGGTAACAGGCTGATGATTACAATTAGCCCTGTATATGGAATTGCTACAGCATATAACTTGGGAATATGATTGGGACATACTAGAACATCATAACGTAGAAGTTTCAGATTTATGCAAGGACGAGAACACAATAAAAATGAATATTTCACGTTTGCACAGATATCAGATGTGACAATTTAAATTTCCGCCTGCTGCCGCTCGGCACTGCTGAAGTGGCAACAAAGTTCATCTTTTCTCAACTTCACCGTGACACCACTGCGATGACAAAATCTATGCGTCGACGCAATCCCCCGAGCAATCCGAGCCAAAGAACAACAAAAGGAACTCGTACAATCACTCCTGACACTGAAGAGCGGTTAGCAGAGGCAGAGGCAGCTTTACGACAAGGAGAATGCAAGACTTACCGACAAGCCTCAGAGCAGTTCAATGTGCCATATTTCACATTGCGACGACGATGCAGAGATGAGGCAGCACCCAAAACAAAGGCCCACCTTGCTCAGCTTCTCCTTCCACCAGCATCTGAAGAAATTCTCGTTGATTGGATCAAGTTTCTTTCAGCTACAGGCCATCCAGTTAACAAGCGGACCATCCGACCGAAGGTACAAACCTTAATGAAAGAGCTTGGGAGGAACATACCTGACAGCAGTCCATCAAAATCATGGATCCGACGGTTTCTGGATAGGCATTCAGAACTGAAGTTGGGTCGTGGTTCTGGGCTCGATCCTAAGCGTGCAAAGGCTTTTAACTACTCGACGGTTCAGTCACACTTCGCACTACTTAAAGAACATATGGAGACGCACAACATTCCCTGGGAAAATGTATACAACATGGATGAAAAGGGAATCCAACTCGGAGGTGGACGAAGAGGCTCACAGCAGAAATTTTTCTTTTCACGGGCGGACACTTCAAAATACAAGCTTAAGAGTGATGATCTACAGCTTGTAACCATCATTGAAGCAGTTTGCGCTGATGGGAGCAGTGATATACCACCTGGATTTGTGTTTGCTGGATCTACAAAATTTCCCGAGTGGTTTACTGAACCAGATACAATGTGAGTTCATCGGAAATGGTTTATTATTGTACTGAGAATTATCTTACAGTGTCGCTACATCTGAAAATGGCTGGACCGATGATTTCGTTGGGTTTGAGTGGTTCAAGCAAGGGTTCGTCCCCAAAGCTACTGATCGAAATGAATCTGGCACCCCAATTCTGCTTATCTATGATGGCCATGGATCTCACACAACACTAGAGTGGATTGAGTATGCATGCGAGCATAACATTCATCTGTTCTGCTTACCTCCACATACAACGCATCGTCTTCAGCCTCTAGATGTTGGTGTCTTTGGTCCATTGCAACATGCATGGTTCATTCGATGCGACAAAATCTTGGAAGAAACTGGAAACACGATGCAGCTTAGGGATGTAGTCACCAAGTATATGAAGGCGCGACGTGCAGCATTCAAACCAGAGACAATCCTGAAGGCGTGGCGAAAAGCCGGAATAAGGCCAATTAATCCAGATATTTTTACCGAGGCTGACTACGCACCAAGTTACTCAACATCAACTCAGATGCACGTCCCTCCATCGTTCCCACGAAAGTTGCCCTCTGTTCCAGATGCTTCATCAGATGACGGATTTTTTGATCCTCGGACACTGGCCTTTTCTGATCCACTTGACTATGACTATGGGGAAGAAAATGACGAGGAAAGTGACTCACAAAGCAGTTCTGACTCCGACATGGAAGAAACTGAAGGCGAGGATAACAATCAAGATGAAGGCGATTCAACATATTCCAGAGAGGGTCAAATAGAGCCAGACATTCCAAATCCTGATGACACACCATCGCAACCAGCCTATCCGCGGTGGCTGGATCCTGCACTTGCTGAAGAGTACATCGTTCCAGACAAACTCCAGAAATCCCGATCAATATCAGCAACCCATTCGGCCGCTTCGCTGGACTCTCGTTCATCCCCAAATCCTTTCCTGGAATCAGCACGACAAACACGGTCCTCATCTCGATACTCTGAACCGTCAAGGTCCTTTACAAGTACTCCATTTTTGGGTACTCGTCCAACGCAGTCAAAAGAAATGCTGGAGAAAGAAAACCAAGACTTACGGCGACGACTTGCAGAGACAGAAGTGCAACGAGATGCTGCCGAGACACATGCAGTATTTGCCAGTCGACAGGCTGCGGTAGCGCAGTATAAATTGAACAAGACCAAAGAAAAGACTACAGGAAAATCGATACGTTTTCCAACGTCATCTCGGGTTGTCACATCACAGCAAGGCCGCGACGAAGCCAAAAAATATGAAGAATCACGAAAGAAGAAACAAGATGCAGCACAAAAGAAGAAACTGGCCAAAAGGACAAAAGAGCGCGAGGACTTAGTTCGACGATCCACTCTGGTCAAGACGATGACTTTCACAGGCAGTCTTTCATCTAAAAATAAGACTGAGCTAGGTGATCTTGCAGCTGCGCTGGATATCCCTTCAGAGGGTCTCACCGTTTCCAAGTTGCGCGAAGATATTTCCCAATACTTTATGGAACATCCTGACATGAAGCTCGATGAGCGATATCTAGGCATCTTTTCTCGTTCGCGGAAGCGACCAGTGCCAGCAGAGACTGAAGACGAGATGCCTCCAGCTCATACATCCATACCTGAGCCACCTCCCCGAGCACAGCGACGTCGCCTTAACACTGCAGCTCCCACTGATTCACCATTGTCTACATTTGAGTCAGATCAGCGCCCTATTTCTTATATGCAAACGCACCCTGTATCAACCTCATTTCCCTCGACTACAGGAATTAACAGTCACCAGCAAGCAACATCTTCCACCTATCAGTCACAGCCATTGTCATATTACAATCCTTATGTGCACCTTGGAGATCCTTTGCACAGGCAGCACAGTTCATTTCCGAATTCTTCTGGGCCTGACAGTGATGTCAGGGCCTCATACATGTATCCTAGGTCTTATACATACCACCAGTAGTTTAATAGATCAAATCTACAGTCTTCTATGCCCAGGAGCGAGTGAATTTGGAGGACTGCAGCCAGAGACGATGTGCACTGATGGAATGAATCGAAACGCTGACGTGGCGGAGTTTAAATATTCATGTGACGCTAGCCGTGACAACCGTTTGCATATCTTGAATTTTGGGCACTCTCAACCGGCATCTGGCCGACACAACCATCGTTGCTCATATCACAATGAAAAAAAGTCTGAAGTCTCAGAAAAGGTTTTCGAAGCTCCTATTAAAATTTTGAGATGTAGGCACTAACGTATAATGCTATAGAAAATCATTTGTCTAATATTTGCATATCCCGGCTACCCATAGTAGGTCGAAGATATGATTCAATTGTACGCACAGTTCATTTATTTATTCTATGAGATGCCTAATGCCACTCCTTAGACAAAGGTCGATTTCTCTGAGGGGCAACGCGTATCAGTCCTTCTTTGTCGTCTTTGTTCTTAGAAACATAAATTCCTTTTCTACTTTACAAAGGTCCTTGAAGCCTGAAGCCTTGCTGTCTACGAAAGGAACCTGCCATTCATCGTTACGCCAATCAGACTACTTTGTGCGTGAAAATTCCATTATCTTGTCACATGCCATGACCTTCCCAGAGTAGTTTCGGGTGTCCTCAGCTAATGACTTGGCCGCGACCCGGAATCGTAAAGATTCGTCACCTTCGCCGATTATCTTAATCAGAGCGCGGCTGAGCTCAGAAGCTTCTACTCTTGGTGCAGATCCCTTGTTGCCGTAAATGCCAATCCCGAGCCATTCAACCCGCGCTGCATAGTCTTTTTTTCAGTTAGGTTCCATTCCAATACCGGTAGCTCACCATAGCAATCGTACCACATCGGCAGAATTATTTGAGGAATCCCGGTACTAATTCATGGTTAGCGGAGTTCGACACTCGGTGAACTGAAAGAGACGTACTGAATTCCCTCATAGACGCTATTTGCTCCACCGTGATTGACAGTACAGACAACATTGGGATGCCTGAGGATTGCTAGTGGTTCGACATCTAGCCAATCAACAATCCTCACTCTCCCCTTCCCCACAAAGATCCGTAATATATCGTGCAAGGAAGTCTTCGCGTCGTCATGTGCTTTTAACTTCCAGATAATCTGAACGGAATGGTCGTGATCAAGCAGGATGTGCAAAGCCTTCGCGAGTTGACAAGCATTCTTCTCATCAAAAACAGCGTGCGTCCCCAAATTGACAAGCACGGTTGGTCCGCTGTCAAGCCAACTGGCGAGTTTCGGGTCTTTCTCCTCCACTGGAACTGCTGGAACAAGAATGGGGCCGCACAGCGTTACGTTGTCCGGAACGACACAAGGAAAGTCGGTTTTAGGGGTGGCGGGGCAGAGATAATGTGCATCGGCCATATATGGTTCAAACATGGGAATGGTGTTTTTGAGACCGAGCTTCTGACGGTATTGGACGAGTTCTTGGATTTTGGGGGAGGAGAACATGAAATACACCATGGCGCAAGTGAGAAAAGCATTCTTCGGAATGTGATACCACGACATGGGGTACGGGATGCCGGACGACATGACAGGGTATTTCCAGAATATGGAGCCGTACGGCTGAATGCGGCCGATGATGTCCTGCATATCAAAAATACCTGTAGGAGCACGAATTGCCATAAAACGAAGGCGAGTCTCACCTTGGGTGCATTTGGTGTCATGATAATGAACTTCAGATTTAAGAATCGACACGCATCGATAGCCTGACTCAAGAAGTATTCAATCACGATAGTGTTTGCGTTAAGATCCTGGATTATCTCGACACAGCTGTCGTAGAGTTCCATGTACTCTGGCCCAGACCATTCGGCGACATAGTACGGCAAGCGTCTAAAACTCCGGAGAGCCCCAGCGAGACTGGGCGCATGGGTGGGAGTGTTGGTTCCGATCCTGCGTATGCGGGCCTCTTTTAGGGATATTCCCCTGAGAGGATGGAAGAATACCCGGGCAGAACTGCCTGTCACACGGATACGGTCCTGCAAGTCCTTGATACGGGGTGAGAGCACTTTCAAAATCAGCATCAGCGGATAATGAGGATCGAACAAACGAAATCAAGTCACCGGGAAAAGACGCAATGTGTACTTCGACATTTGGGCGAAGGCAGAGCTCGTGTGCGACGGAGAGAACAATGTTGGCTTGCCCGTATTCACTATTCGTGAAGAACAGAATTTTCCTTGGAGTCGAGGTTGTAGTCATGATCAATCGAGCTGAATGAGCAAGATCGTGGGGAGTTATTGCTGGGTCGCTATTTTCGGTCAGTGCAATTTATTGTGGACATTTCTGATAGATTGTATGTGAGTCGAACGTCATTGAAGAGACTCGAGCCTGACCTCACCTGCGCAGGAGAAGCTTCCAAATCAAGGACAAGGACAACGCGCACAAAGTTCGCTCGTGAAGCGACAATGCGGGCGGGCGTCGGCGAATTCACGTCACTTTAAATGCACATTCCTTGCTCTGCGACTTTTATTTGGGTCATCTAAAACAATGGCTTCTCTATAGTTCTTAGAGCGGATACGAAAGTGTTTGAGTGACGTTGTGCTCGCAAGAGTACTTATGCCACTAAGTTGCAAACATAGACGCTGAGTATATCTGTGCCCCATTGCTATTAATCTCAATGTAGATGTCACATCGAGTCTGAGGATGGAAAAAGAAGGCGAGATTGCTGCATTCAGTGCCCTAAAACTATTTGGTGTCAGCCTCGACGGATCGGGAACCCGCTTGATGGGGAAAAAGAGAGTAGAACTAATGAATAAAGGTATGGAGGAGAATGTCGACCGCAGCAACTCAAATGACAGAATAGAAGCCCAAGGAACATGCCATGGACGTTCAGTCTGACATTAGTCGTTTCCGTGTCCCGTTTGCGCGTCGAATTATAAGGACGAAATTTTACTCGCCATTTTTCACCCATTTCAGATTGTGTTGGTACGAAGAAATCTTGTGCAGTTGATATTCAGGGGCTATAATCATAACTTGGGGGGGGGGGGGAGGAGGGCGAAACGCGTGAAGTTTGTTCAAGACGTATGTACTTCGATACTTCATGATTCAATGCCATGAAAAGACGTTATCGTATGGTGAGATGGCTAAGGCGTTTGGACTGCATGAGACAATGAGAGCTGGCGGGACGCCGAGATTGCGACGACGCTGCCTAGTGCGTTGAATTACCGGCGAGTCTGGTGAAGTCGCGACGTCGGTGGGGGACGCGTCGAGTCGCTTGCGAGGGGGTTCTTCACCATGGCTATCGTCGCTATCCCACGGCCGTCGCTGAGCCTCCTTACTTGACCTCCCACTGGACACAAACCCGCTCTGCGCAGTCAATGGGTCAACGCCGCCTGTATAGGACGAGTATTCCAGTAACCGCCTTGTACAACTGCTACCGCCGGTGCCACATCACCGCTCTAGCCAACAATATTGAAGCTCGGTGCTATCGTCGAGGCCACGAGGCCGAGCTAGCAAGGCTTGAATTAGAGGCGTTCATTTGTGATCTCTTGAAAAACTTGAGGTGCTCCAAGGCGGCTTCCCGCTGCAAATGAAGATAGACACCTTGAGGTCGCGTTCTGCAACGATGTGTTCACCTTGGCTCCAGTAACGTCGAGCTATAACATTGTCGGCAGCAATGAATCTGGCTTGGACCAAAGTCGAATGTGAATGGGAGGTGCAGTCACGCGTTACATCACACTCACCACCTACCCCCGCCTGCCATGCTCTGTGACCACCAAAGGAGCGCTATCCTTATCATTGCGTCATCGGCGTGTCAGGAGGGCGCTGATCCCGCGTCATTGCATCTCTCGTATAAAGGCCCAGCGTGTACTCATTCCTTCCCCCGCCTCCCTTTCTTCCCTTCCCCATCTTTTCCCCATGCCTCTCCTGCCAAAGATCCTCCCCCACGCAGAGCTTTATAAACAATGGACAGTCGTCCCTCCTCTTGCCTCAGAACTCGACTACGCCAAACTCAGTCAGAGAGCATGGTCCGAGAGAAGATCAATCCGGGTGCTAAAATGCCGCCTCTACGTACGTTGGCACCTGCTTGTATGTGCATACACACTAACCAATCTCCATAGCCGTTTTCCTCGCCTTTGTCAAACATCAAGCCCTTTCCATCATCCATGGTCGTTTGACTGAGTATGCAGCCAATTCCACCATCAAGGCCCAGTTTCATTCTCTCTTTGCCATTTGGCGTCGTGAAGCCCTCCGACCTCTTTCCGCCGTCTATCGCCAGCGGATCTTCGCATACATCGACTCCGCACAACTCCAGGCCATAGCCCCCCTCTCCACTGAAGCAAGACCGGAATTCACCCTCACTGCTGTCGACTTTGAGACACCACTATTGTCCCGAATGTGATGAGTTATTCAAGGATATCAGGACTCACTTACCGGATCACTGTTCTTCAGTAACCTTTAGGATCAAGGATCCCAAGAACCCAGAGCATCGCCGTGCTCGAAACAGTGTTTCTTATACTTTCGCTGAATGGGTTCTCACCGCACCGTAATACTTGTGTCTGTTACATTGGGCTCAAATTCTGGATCGTTTGATCCTCGTTGATTTTTTTGGGCCAAATTTCGGATCCAAATATGAGAGTATATGGTCAGTACATCACCATCGTCGGTGAGATGGCCGAGCGGTCTAAGGCGCCAGACTAAGGTGTGACCAGCTCAATTCCCGAGCTTATGTAATCTCTTTACATAATAATCTGTTTTTCAGCCCAAATTTCGGGTCCAAATATCATTCAAATATCTAAGGCTACCTTGCTACAGCATACGCCCATCCATTGTACCCCCATTCCTCATCTTGGGCCCATGCGTCTCCTCCCTTATCTGAATGCAGTACCACTGATCCATGCAAGCCATCAAAATGCAGGTTAAAATGGGTGATCCTCCCAGAGGGGAATATGAGAATGTCCCAAAGCTTAAGATGCCATACAAACACAGCCTTGTACAAACACAGCTCACCACCAGTCCACTCTCCAAATGGAATAACGCAACATACCAACTTGTCAAACAAATCTCGATGTCCATCCATTGCAACACCTATGTGTTACGATTTATTCACTTTTTCACTTCTCTTCACACGTTATGCAATCCTGCTTACTCATTTGTCCCAGATTCCGCTTAGTAATGGACTTCTATTGTCATCCGGAACTATCGTTTTAGCTTAACCGTTTCAGTATATAAGTAGTAGCTCTTGCTGTAGTATACTCCAGCTTCGAGCTAAAGTTTATCTACACCAAACTATCCTCGTTGACTCGCTAAGCCAAAGAAGTTAACCCAAAGGATCCAGCCCACGTCTAAACTCCACGATAACTCTTTGGGTGATTGTCCGAACACGAGACAGCCCTAAGTTTATATCTGTTTGGACCTCGTGGCGCTCGGGCCTAACAGTTAGCTCGAAGCTTCCTAGTCCTCCTTAAACGCATCACCGAAGGAGAACACTAATGATCATCCCCAAATTGTTGGACAAACCCGCCGTAGAAACCCTTGCAGGAGGAGCAGTCGCCTTCGTAATCGTCACCCTATCATCCTCCTAATCGTCTGTTATTGGCAACAGAACAGTGTGGGCCGGTGGATAGAAAGCCATAGCCATGGAAGGCAGAGGCAGAGGCAGACGCAGGTGGGGGAGCAACAACCCGTTCCGAACCACTACATCCAGACCAACTACCCCCAACACATCGGCGGGGGCGACCCCTTCTATACTCCACCAGTTAGCCCGGCTGCAAGGCAGCAACCGAGCCTTAGAAGTCTTGCTGCAAGACCAGCCACCCCCGAGAACGTCGTCATCCCCCCCGTTGCTGGACCTTCTGGAACTCGGCACTCCCTTACAGATTCCAGTCCTAGCACCAATAGCGAGGACATCGAGCTCGACATCACAGAACTTGACCCAGGAATCGACATTCCATCAACGTGTTGGTCGACCAAGGGAGCGAGGCATGTACCTAGGCCTGATAGCCAGACCAATACCAGCACCCGCACCATTACCCCGAACCGTATCACCACAGGCCCCATCTGGCAGGCCCATCAGACCGAGACTATCCTCGACGGAGCCGCCGACACGGGGCAGCCCATCCCCTCCTCCGAACCCCTCGTACCAAATTTGTGGCCAGGTCACCTCCTCCTATCGGAGGGACTCCCCATCCGAGCAAACGACTCGTACGCCATTCCCCCAAACCCGGGACAGCAGTCCGACCATGACCACAACACCGCAAACTACTACCGACAGTCTCGGCTTCGAATCTGCATGGTCGGGAGGAATGTCTTCAGGTTCAGAAGCCCAGTGGCGGGGGAACCTGCGGACCACTATCTTCACCGACAGGAACGAGATGATCCCGAAACTGCCCCAGGAATACTGGTCTCCGAACAGACCCTTCTCCTCTGGACCATTGCCCACGACCCTTTTAATGGCAATGGACCAGATAGAGAGTGGCCTATACTCTGAGACCAGGACAGGCCCGTACTGGGGAGGTACCGGTCCAGGGCCTGGGACAGACGAGCCAGGGACATACGAGCAAGGGGAGGAGATCAACTCTCCATGGGAGAGTATTGGGATAGAGAGAGACTCCGAGACGAGGACCTCACAGAACGCCAATTATTGGCTCGAAGGATTGAAGGACCCCTACCAGGTAGGAGGATCGCCCACCTTCGATGAAGAACTGAGGAGGAGCACAGGGCCCTGGAACGAGACCTACGAAACCTACAACAGGACTGGGAAAGATCTGAGGACCAAATGGAACCCGGAGAGTTTGGAGAATCAGATTAGACCACTACCCGATACGCCACCCTGGATTAATTATCGACAGCTGGGATCCCAGTGGCAAGGGAGTAGTCGACTCTTCGCTGGGAGCGGAGAGGGAGAAGCAGGCCCCTCTGAAAAAGTGCAAGGAAAGCAGAGGGACGACGAAATGGAACAAGACCCTGACATCGATCCAGGGGCACCACCGGACCTGGGACCCCCACCTCCAGGACTAGGAAAGGCAATGGAGGAAGCAATGACGGAGGCTGAACGAAGGGCGGAGGCCGAGAAAACGGTCAGGGACATCCACTCGAATATGAGGGATGCCCAAGCGCTCCTCGAATGGATGGACAGACGATGGGGCTTCATGGCCCCACAACCAAAGCCACCACCTCCTCCCCCTGTTCATCGAGGTTCCCCGGGGGATCGCACGGATCGGTGGTCACTCCCACAGCCGCCCCCCAGAGACCTACCCCTTGACCCTCCTGATTGGCCCACAGGTGCCCTATGAGATGACCATCCCTATTACAGTATCAAACCAACCCTCATAGCCCCTACCAAGTTCTTCAATGGGAAGCATGAAGATGTCGATCGATTCATCGGGGATTGCCTCCAGTATTTCGAAACCTTCTCTCGCTTCATAATCACCAGCCCTATGAGGATTAACTACGCTGATGTGCTCGGTAATGGGCAGCGCTCAAAGGAAAACTAAACTCTAGATGAGAAATCTAGAGACTAACTCTCACTCTAAACACTCACACTATCACCAATGTTTGTAAGTTCGAGGTTGAGTACAGTAGAAGCACTCGTGTACGATCTTAGACTTTGACAATTCAATGTAAGGTGTTCGAAAACTACTTCTGATTCTGATCTAGAAGATGTTTACACAAGATACACTAGTCGAGATAACGGGTTATAACGACGTGGGGTTTTAATAGGTAGGTAGGAACTGGTCTAGTTCAGAGAACAAACGTCGTCTAGGCGAGCAAATAGCTGGTCTAGATTACTTCTTAACTCAAACAATCAAAGAACACACAGGTTCTACAAAGAGCTCACAGGCTCTAGAGTTCACTAACTCTCAACACAAGTTCGCAGACTCGAGACAAAGAAGTACACAGACTTCTACAAAGGATACACAGATCCTACGTCAAGTACACAGACTTGCAAAGAGCACGCAGACTCTAGAGTACGCTGACTCTTTCAATTGTTCGAACTCAAAGCGTTCTAGGGCTTATTTCACTTCAACTACTTGTTCTTTCTTATTGGGTGACTTAGCAACGAATTACTCAGTCGAGGACAGGCACTTAAATCCGTTATTTGATTAGGTAGCTTATGGGCCACTAGCACAAACGCGGGGGAATGCTTTCCTGCTGTTGTGTGTCTAGATGATGGTATTTTATAGTATTCTACGCCTAGGTATAGGAGTCGCTTATCTAGACTACTAGTAGTGTGATTATGCGTAGTAATACAAACAATGAGTAATTATTCTATAAGAATTGCATGATTCCGAGATATTCATTCAGTTATATGGGGAGGCGACGGGTTTTTCTATTGCCTAGGGGTGCCATGCTGGTCCGTAGGCACTCCTGCCTCTGCTTTCCTATGGTGCCGTGTGGCTATTCATTCAGTACTTGTTTAATTGCCTTAGTATCTTAGTGGATGTAACCATCGATCGTGGATCGATCGAGGTACCGAGATTGTATGGTCGCGATCACTTGCATGATCTAGACTGGTACCTCGGGTTCCTGACTAGGCTATTCTTTTATGCAGGGTTCAGGGTTTCTCATTCATTTCTTTTTAGACTAAGTTCATGGAGGATTTTGGTTCCGTCGTGACTTAGTAACTATTCGAAGTGGTTTTCAGCTTTGTCGAGTTTGACAAGCTAATCTAGTTCAGGTTTTCTAACTTCTGGTTTTTGAGTTCGTCTAGATACAGTGAGGCCCCGTTTGTGTGGTGACTATGTGTAGTCTGTTTTTAAACAGGAAATAGCAAGTAATCTCGAAAGGCTTGTAGAGTTGACTCGTCTAGATGTCTTCTCTTACTTCCTCTTCTGTTATGGTTTTAGGTGCTTCAACACTGATCTAGATGACTCGACTTAGTAGTGCGAAGTCTCCACTCTAGTCCTTAGTACAGCTAGTAGTTTGCATTAATTTGTATAAAATTCGCAAAATCTACGGGTAGCCTGGTACCAAGCGTATCAATGCCGCATCACATATGGAGGAAGGACCCAAGACCTGGTGGGTCTACCACCGAATCGAGTTCTTCTCCAAAAGCAAAAACCGACACTGCTACGGGCAATGGGATGAGTGGGTCGAAGCGTTCCGAAAGCAATTCTCCGACCCCGCGATCCAGGAAAAACACGAGCAGAAAATGATGGAGCTACGAATGGGCAATGGGACGGCTACCGCCTACTTTCAACACCTGGAGCACCTGGCAATGCTGGCCGGACTTCGACATGAGGAAGGGCCCCGGTCCGCCCTCGTCCGAGCAATCCATCAAGGGCTCCCCGAGGACTATACCAAATTTATCTCTGACCTCGGCATGTTCGTCCCCACCTACTACTGGCAATGGAAGCAACGGGTCTGCACGATGTACAACGAACGCGCCAAAAAGGCCACCTTCGACAAAATCCATTACCGGAACGATCCCCCTCCAAAGCAAAAAACCCCCGCCACCAGCACTAGTCAGAAAGCTAGTGGCACGACAAGTTCGAGTGGGAATAAGTCCACCGCCTCTGGGGGCGGGTGGACTACTTATGGAGGGGCCGGAGAACCCATGGATATTGATCGGATGCAACAGGAGAAGAGGTGCTACAACTGCGGAAAGAAGGGTCACCTGGCCAAGGATTGCTGAGCCCCGAAACGCCCTCGAGACGCAAAAACAGGGAGGTACACATATACGTCGGAGCAGCTACGTGCTATGCTCGACGATCAAGTCAAGGCAGAAGCAGAAGAAGGAAACATGGTCGAGGAGAAGACGCCCTCGACGTCAGGGGTCGAAGAGGTAAAAGGGGAGGCCGACAAGTGAGCGATTCCACTTGCTCGGCCAGGACAATTATTCCACCAGTCACACGCTCGGACTCGGCTAGCCGGTCCTCTTGTAACATCACTTTACATATGTCTTATCACGAGCATTCGAATATACCCGCTTCTACTTCTCCGAGCGCACAAACCCCAAAAGAATCGCAACAAACTCCGAAATCGGAGTTTGAAACCCCATATAAATACCTCGTTCACCTCCCGTCTAACCCTCAGGCCCCACTTTCCAGCTATGAAACCGTAAGACCTGGGGACGCACCTAACTTGACCACGGAGAAGGTGTCCTCTGGAGGTGTTAGACCGTCCTTACGGCACAAGACACAAGACGCCCCCGTCGCCACCAAGCGGGCTGCGCCCCAGGCAGGAACCCCGACCAAGGAGGATGCCGGAGCCGCCATTCCCACTGACGAGGCCCGAGCAAAGGTCGAAGTTGAGGGCGGCCTCACCCAAGAGAAACCCAAGGGAGACCCCATGAAGGGCCCGCGTGAGGGTGAAGAGCAGCGAAGACCCTTGGCCGCCAAAACCTCAATCGCCCACAAGGATCAAGCGGGCCGAACTGGGCGAGAGACGCCCCGCCTGCTGCGAGTCACTATCGAAGAAGTACCTGACGACGACGACGACACCTCCTATCGCCTCTCCCAACTAAAGACACGACCGCCCATGCCCGAGAACGTCACGGAACGCGCTTCGCCCCCGAAGAATACCTGGTTTAAGCCCTTTGGTCCCGACTGGACTCTTCAGGCTATTCAGGAAGCGTGGACCGACTCTGAAGCATTGGCGGCCCTCTATCTCTGGGTACACAAGGGAAGGGAAGGAGAGGTAGACGAAGAAGTGATACGATGCCTTCGTCTCGGGGGAGAGCCAGCAAGGGAGCGACTGTACGAGCTCCAACAGCCAATCCGCTATCTACGACGAGTACAAACTGACGGGAGCAGGGAACTGCTAGTTGACGCCCAACTGGAAACGCTAGCAGACCGACAAACCCTAAAAGCCCATGCTCTCGTCGACAGCGGATGTACGGGCAGTTCTATTAGCCGAAAATACGTGGAGCGCCATGGCCTTCAGACCTACCCGGCACCCTCCCCTATACCAGTGTATAACGCTGATGGAACACGAAACCAGGCAGGAGAGATCACCGAGTTCGTAGAACTCCGAATGTCCTTAGGAGATCACGCTGAATGAATCGACCTCGCGGTAACAGAACTAGGCAAGGGAGATCTGTTCCTTGGACATGACTGGCTTAAATGACACAATCCCATCATTAATTGGGTCACAGGGCGGATACTCTTCAGGCGCTGCCAATGCAGGAAAAATCCATTTCCCCTACCCGATACAGATCCGGAGGACCGCTGGGACGAAGAGCTGGAGGAGGGAGAGACCATCCTAGCTGTCGATGTTCAAGAAGCTATGGAAATCTGAGCTATACACCACGCCAATGACTTGGCTGCCAAGGCCGCCGAAGGGAAGCCCAAACAATCCTTCGAAGATCTGGTCCCTACATGGTATCACGAGTTCCACGACTTATTCTCTAAAGAAAACTTCGATGAACTCCCTGAGCGCAAGCCGTGGGATCACGCTATCGAACTGATCCCCAATGCCCAAAACACCCTCGACTGCAAGGTGTACCCCCTCAATCGGAACGAACAAGGAGAATTGGACAAGTTCCTAGATGAAAACCTCGCTAGTGGACACATCCGCCCATCTAAATCGCCATTCGCATCACCCTTCTTCTTTGTCAAAAAGAAGGACGGATCTCTTAGACCAGTCCAAGACTATCGGAAACTTAACGAGATGACCATCAAAAATCGTTACCCACTTCCCCTTATTTCCGAACTTATGGACAAATTACAAGGGGCCAAATACTTTACCAAGCTTGACGTCTGGTGGGGGTATAATAACGTCCGGATTAAGGAAGGGGACGAGGCGAAAGCGGCGTTCAGAACTAATCGAGGGCTCTTCGAACCCACAGTCATGTTCTTTGGACTAACCAATTCGCCCGCAACCTTCCAATGGATGATGAACAACATCTTCCATGACCTGATAAGCGAGGGGAAGGTTACCATCTACCTGGACAATATCCTTATTTTCTCAAAAGATATCAACGAACACCGCCATATCGTCAGGCGTGTACTTCGACGACTCCGAGAAAATAAACTATTCCTCAAAGCGGAGAAATGCGAGTTTGAAGTCCTGGAAACAGAGTACTTGGGGGTAATCATCAGCGAAGGAACGGTACGAATGGACCCGGTAAAGGTAAAGGGGATAACGGAATGGCCTACGCCAACAAAAAAGAAGGAACTCCAGTCCTTCTTGGGTTTCACCAACTTCTATCGAAAATTCATCAAGGACTACTCCAAGATAGTCCGACCCCTCACTCAATTGACTGGCAAGTCTCCCTGGACGTGGGGGGCGGCACAAAACCAAGCCTTCCAACATCTCAAGGATCAAATGGCGAAAGACGTTGTTCTCACGCTGCCATGTGAACGGGGCAAATTCCGAGTAGAGGTCGACTCAAGTGAAGGCGCGATCGGGGCGGTCCTCAGTCAGGAACAGGAAGGAAAGTGGAGACCGGTCGCCTTCCTCTCTAAATCCCTCACTACTACCGAGCGCAACTATGAGATCTATGACAAGGAGCTATTAGCAATAATGCTCGCCCTGTCAGAATGGAGACATTATCTCATGGGGGCCGCAGAGGATTTCGAGATATGGACTGACCATCAAAACCTCCAATACTTCCGGAAACCCCAAAAGCTCAACCGACGACAAGCCCGATGGGTGACCAAGCTGGCAGAGTATCACTTTACACTACATCACAAACCAGGGACGGCAAACCGAAAAGCCGACCTCCTAAGCCGCAGAGACGACCACAATCAGGGAAAGGAGGACAATGATGATATTGTCGTCCTCCAACCCGAACACTTCCGAGCCATGATCATGCCCATGATGACGGAGACTCACCAACGGATCAGGGAGGCCAGCCGCAATCAAGGGAAGTGGGATCAAGGGATCGCTGATTCCTTGAACCACGAACGGGGAGTTACCCAGAAAGAGGGAATCCTGTATTACGACGGGAGGATCTACATACCCCGGGATGACAAACTCCAAGGGGAAATCATCACTCAGTATCATGACCACCTTACCGCAGGCCACCTGGGCATCGCCAAGACATGGGAACTAGTCGAGCGCGACTTCTGGTGGCCCAAAGACCGACAAACTGTAGAGAAATACGTGAAAGGGTGCGAGACATGCCAGAGAATAAAAACCAATACCCAGGCAAAGGCAAACCCCCTACACCCCAACGAAATCCCCTCTGCACCTTGGACTCATATCTCGGTGGATATGATTACCAGACTCGAAGAATCAAACGGATACGACGCGATTCTTGTAATCGTGGACCGCTTCTCGAAGGAGGTCATTCCCATCGTGTGCGATGTCACCTTGTCATCTGAAGGATGGGCCAAGATACTCCGTGACCAAGTCTATGCCAGACATGGGATGCCACAAGTAGTTATTTCGGATCGCGGCCCACAGTTCGTCTCCAAATTCATGGCCGAGCTGTACCGACTCCTATCCATCACGCCCAACGCCTCGACGGCCTATCATCCTCAGACCGACGGTCAAACAGAACGGGCAAACCAAGAGATCAAAAAGTACTTAAAGATCTTCACCGACTATCGACAAACGGATTGGAGTGAATGGCTAGCGCTCGCAGCCTTTGCACACAACAACCGAGTCCATTCTGCCACTGGCCAAAGCCCCTTCTTTGTTAACTACGGATTACACCCTCGAACACTCCCGGACTCAGTACGGGCGACCGCATTCTCAAACCCGGCGGCCAAGGACTTCTCCACCACCCTACTGGAAATACACAAGAGGGCCAAAGTGGCCCTTGAAGAGGCAGCGGGCAAAATGAAGGCGCAGTACGATAAACGGAGACAAGCGTCAAGGGACTACCAAACAGGAGACCGAGTTTGGCTGGACACCACCAATCTCCGACTCCCGCGTCCCTGAAAGTCACTAGACGACAAAAGGGTAGGACCCTTCCTCATCCTTGAGAAGGCTGGTGCCGCAGCATACAAACTCAAACTGCTACCCCACTGGAGAATTCATCCCCGATTCAACGAAAAACTGCTAACACCCTATATACCACCTGCATTCCCAAACCAGGAACAGCCACCTGCACCACCACCCGACCTCATCAAAGATGAGGAGGAATACGAAGTTGAGAAAGTACTAGATGCCCGAACGAGGCGAGTACGGGCCAAGAAAGGGCAGAGGTCGCGCCTAACCACCGACTACTTCGTCAAATGGAAGGGATGGACGAGGGAACACAATTCGTGGGTAACAACAGAGGACATGGAGCATGCACAAGATGCAATCAAGGACTACGAGAAGGAGATTGAACAAGCCCAGCGAACCACGATAATCCGTGCTATCACCACAAAAGAACAAAAAGCTGTTGTAGCAATTCTGGATGATCATTACCAGAAAGACGGCACGGTTTTATACCAGGTCCAACGAGCCGATGGAAGGAAATTCTGGATCAAGAACCCCAACGAAAAGAAGTGGAGCTACCTGCTCAAACCATATTGGGAAAGATACCGCCTCTCACTACTAGAGGAACCACCCGATCCCGACATAATATAATGGCAGTCGGGACGACTGCCTTAATGAGAGGGTAATGTTACGATTTATTCACTTTTTCACTTCTCTTCACACATTATGCAATCCCGCTTACTCATTTGTCCCAGATTCCGCTTAGTAATGGACTTCTATTGTCATCCGGAACTATCGTTTTAGCTTAACCGTTTCAGTATATAAGTAGTAGCTCTTGCTGTAGTATACTCCAGCTTCGAGCTAAAGTTTATCTACACCAAACTATCCTCGTTGACTCGCTAAGCCAAAGAAGTTAACCCAAAGGATCCAGCCCACGTCTAAACTCCACGATAACTCTTTGGGTGATTGTCCGAACACGAGACAGCCCTAAGTTTATATCTGTTTGGACCTCATGGCGCTCAGGCCTAACACTATGTTGACGACAAAGCCTGAAAATGGATATGCCAGACTGTGGTCATTGAGCGGCAGGTGGTTCACAAACACACTAAGATCCTTGTATATCTCAGGCAGCAATTTGCGGATCTATTATGGCTATTAACACAGAACAAGTCTCAAATAAACATGTACATGTTCATTCACATATAACATCACATCCTGAAAAAGCCTTGCCAAGAGATCTGCTTCTCTGATGTCCTGGAGAAACTCTTAAATGTCCAGGTGCACATTGCTGCACATGAATGGTTGTGCGCCCTTCCCTGAGGGTATAGTAAGGACTTGCACCTGGTGATGGAGATGAGTAAAAGGAAAGGATAAGAAATGCTGTCTACACACATGCATTCCATGCCGCATGAAGGACAACAGTTGTTGTTGTTGGGAGCTTCTCCAATGTAGCATATAGTCGTCATGATAGCATGATGAGTGGCTGTTGTTGTCTTGTCAAGGAGCAGTCATGCCAAAGGGCAGCATAGGCAGAGTCGTCATCCACTGGCACAAGGAGCAGCTGCCGCCATTGAGGTGTGAGGAGATGGTGGTCGGTGTGCAAAAGGGCAGCTGCACACATGTGCCGATAACATTGACGAGCGCGTGCGAGCATGTGACGGTCAAAAATGACCAAAAGTGACCCCCTGAGGACCAACAATGATCGAAACAGACCCCCCCTGGGATTCCAACCCATCGCAGCAGGCAGGGGTGTGGGTTCGAATCCCACTCTCATCAAATCTTTTGCTTTTTCCACATGACACTTCGGAAAAGGTCAGGTTTTCCAATACATTTTTGCACCACTTTGCTTGAGCGATGAGCAATGATCGAGGAGGGTCAAATCCTGGACTTAGAATCCATAGCCATTGGTGGACACTAGACAGTTAAACCCCCGAATTGATACCATTTTGTACCCACCCTCCTTGTGAGGTTTCTTACAGGTCATGGGATCATGCACACTTTTTTTTTTTGACTCTATATTTCTATACCGCTACCTGTAATCTATGTACAGAGACGTGGTGGCACTCATTCATGGTGCCCAGTATCTAAAGGATTGTATGTAGGGATGTTTAATCTTCTAATAGTATGGTTTTCTAGTATTGTTGCAGATTGAGTCCTGGGTGCCTGATGTGGTTCGATGCCGAGATCATGCACATGATGGCTGCAGAGCCATTTTTCCAAATTATTCTATACAATGCTGTGATGCCATGCTGCCCCATTATCGTACCTCAAAGGTCATAGTTTGCTTTGTGTGATAGCCAGTCAACTCATACCAATCTCTTTGAAGGCATCCTATTTTTGATCATTTGTTTTGCGCACGAAATGGTGAGCTCAAAGGGTCAGTTAACTCCGACAATATTTTCTTTTCCACCACTACCACTTCCTAGCTCTCGACCCCTGAGAGCAGATCATATGGAGCCGAGTGACACCAGGTCTCTCCAAGGGACATACTCATTGTCCAGGATGTTGCAGCCATTGACAAAGTGGGAACAGGCCAGGGTAGGCTAATTGAGGTGTGATATCTGTCGTGCCAAGGAATATCAGCATCTAACTGCAGGATAGCATGCAATTTCTGAGGCCTTACGAGAGCAGTGATAGCTAGGGCTCTACTCCATCGATAATCACTGTCCGTGACTCAGGAGCACTCAAGAAACATCATGGGGCTGGATAGGATGAGCTTGCGAACTTGTCAGTGAGCACATCTTTCTGCTGTAGTCCCACCCCTTCCTGATTACTTTGCATGGAGTGCCACGGACTGGCATCCAGGGTCATCTTTTCTCCGGCGATGTAAGGATCCCGGGATTCTTCGCAAGTTTTGCGATGACAGTCAAACGAAAAAGCCAGGCTAATCGACCTCACTAACCTCTCTTGTCAACTTGATGCCATTTTTTTTACCGTCACTGGCCACCTCTTAATCATCACAACTTTGGATGATCACATCAGAACAGGGAAACCATCATCTGGGTTGATGGTAATGCGACTGGATCAATAAGCATTCATTCCATTACTGCTCTTATCCAGCCTCAAACTCAAAGCTATAAAAGCTGCTGCCGCTGTGATTATTCCCTTTACAACAACAATGGCAGACTCCAAGCTCTTTCAGCCTATCAAGATTGGCGATATCACACTAAACCACTGCATCATCCTGGCACCATTGACGCATTACAAGTCGACGGAGAAAGGGCATGTCCCATACACATCTGTGATGAAGGAGTACTATTCTCAGAGAGGCAGTGAGCCTGGTACCCTTTTGATCACAGAGGCTACGCTTATTGCACAAAAGGCTGGGGGGTACAAGAACATCCCAGGCTTGTGGACACAGGAGCAACTAGACGTGTGGAAAGAGGTATGCCTTGTTCCCATCTCTGAAACTTTTCTCATCACCAACCAGGTAACTGATGCCATCCACGCCAAAGGCAGCTTCATCTTTGTCCAACTATGGGCCATGGGATGCACAGCTCAGCTTTCCGACCTCCAAGACAAAGACCCTTTGCTCAAACTTGTCGCACCCTCCACTATCAAGCTCTCCGAATCCTCCACGTCGCCCCGCCCGCTGACCATCGACAAGATCCATGAGTACACCAAGCTATACGCCCAAGCAGCAGCTAATGCCGTGTGTAAAGCAGGCTTCGATGGTGTCGAGATCCACAGTGTGAACAGGTACCTCATCGACCAGTTCCTGCAGGACGTGATGAACACATGTACAGATGAGTATGGAGGGAGCATTGAGAATTGGGCACGCTTCGCACTTGAGGCGATCAATGCAGTTGGCGCCCACTGGATGGGCCTCCGCATGAGCCCATGGTCGACGTGGCAGGGGATGCGCATGGAGGATCCCATCCCGATGTTTGGGTACCTCGTGACAAAGATCAGGCAGCACCATGCTGACTTGGCATACTTGCATGTCATAGAGCCAAGGGTGGCGGGACCAGAGACGCGCGATGATGCCGGTGTGAATGAGTCAAATAATTTCATAAGGGATCTGTGGGTGCCGAAGCTGTTGATATCTGCTGGAGGGTACAAGAGGGAGGAGGTGATGAAGGTGGCGAACGAGAAGGGTGATCTTGTTGCATTTGGGAGGTACTTTATTTCAAATGTAAGTTTGCTTTTTGGCTTGTTTCTTTGGAACTGGGTCTGATCTAGTGTTTTGATAGCTTGATCTTCTGAAGAAGTTGAAGAAGGACTTACCATTTACACCGTACAATAGGCTGACATTCTACTTACGTGGGGAGGTCACGGAGGGATATACAGATTACCCTTTTACAGCTGAGTAGATCCTCACAGATAGAATGATATACCATATGATTGTGAACGAGTATCCTTGAGAGAAAAGTTGTCCATTGGCTGACTAGCTCAGTTGGTTAGAGCGTCGTGCTAATAACACGAAGGTCTTGGGTTCGATCCCTACGTTGGCCATAACGTTTTGGCAGAGACTCTTCAAAGTTTGTCCACTTTTGTCTGGTGGGCCCGGGGCCCCTCTCCGTGACCTACTTGCTACGTTTGATTGTTACCCAACTAACTGCTAACTTCTAGTCTACCTCGCTGCTAAATTGACGCGTCAGTAAACATATAGTAATTATTACCGTGTTCATACATGTGTCCTCTTCATCTCATCAACAATGCTAGTGTAGTATAGCTGGTAGTCGGTAGTCGGTCTGAGACACGGTATCCGAGGACATGATTAGGACTACTGACAACTACGGACAGATGCCCTTTACATTACTTGATGTTGTAAATTAGTATATGGTCGTGATATGGTGGCATAATGAATAGCCCACACTAGGTGGGTGCGAAATACGAAGAGAGGAATGATGGTAGCATAGAAATGTCAAAATCAATCAGAGTGCAGCGTCATCGTTGGGGCTCTATCCGTTCTCCCAAGACTCCCTGTGAATACCGAAAACCATGCAACCCATCGCCAGTGTCCACATCTGCTGTCACAGGCGATACGTATTCCGCTTGTTTCGCGAGAGCCCAATGCGCATAATACGGATGTCTAGTGACCACCCTGCGCCGAGGGCCGGAGTGATAACGCAAGAAGTAGTCCCGAAATAACTCGAGGTTGAGCTTGTTGGCGAGCTGTTTCCATCCATCATATCGAGAACGATCTTCTAGAATATTGTCAACGTCCTCGGCGAGAGGGTCGAATTCGAACGGGGGGAGGTCGAACGCGTCAGGTGTGACGGGGAGAGAAGCGTCGGACATGGAATCGTCGTCGTCGTCATTCATGTGAAATGAAGCCAGGATGGGGGATGTGTCGGGTGTGTAGTAGCATGTCGTATCGTTGGAAGATACGGAGGAGCATGCATCAAATGAATCATCAATGTCTGTAACGTCGGTCGTGATTTCGTCGTGAAATAGTGTGAAGGGCTCTCCGGAGAGCGATAAAGAGTTGGAAGAGGGAGGCGGGGTCACGAGACTGTCGCAATTGGCGTTAAGCCCCTCCATAGTCTTCTTGAGATGCTGTAGATTCAGCTCCAGAATCTGGAAAGTCTTACGTGAGGTAAAGGTCGACGTTCCTTAGAATGCACGTACCATTATCTCGCGTATACGGGGAACACGAGAGATCTGTACGTCTTCTGGGAATTCGTAGCGGCTATAGGTCGAGTTCATGATCACGGTCAACGCGATGGTAAAAGAATAAACGAGGAATCAAGCAAGCTTGGGGTGGGAGGGGGAAGGAAAAGAAAAGAAAGATGACATTCCCGTCGCGTCCCCTGTATAAATATCATGAGGAATAAAGGAACCGCATTAAGCAGAGTTTCTTTGTACTACCTTCCTTTGTGTTGCCAATTTAGGAACCCGTCGACGCATCCGTACAGCAGAATTTGAAACTGCGCCGACCACACCTGGCCAAGAATTGCCGAACAATGCGCTGCACGGATGCGGTTGTGATACAAAGGCGGGGTGGCGCACCCTGTTGATAGTTACAATCTAACATATACACATCGATTATACGCAATAATACGTTCGCATATGGTAAGCGTGTCAAAACCTAAATGAACCTCAAAATCGTGCCAGTGTACAGGATTTTTTTACCTTCTAATAAAACATGCATAAGAGATAAAAATCGGATTAAGGATGCCAAACGTCCATATAAGTAGTCCTGAAAGTTTTATGATGATTCCGAGTCCGAAGTCCCAGGAGTAAGTGTGTGACGCAACATGGTACAAGGATGGTGACGATGAATGAACAGCATAGTGTTGTGGTCGGTAAGTCAGGGAGTGGGTTCCGGGTCCGGATTGAATGGCATAGCATCATCTTCCTCTTCTTCCATGATTGGTGAGTCGATTTCCTCGTCGTCCGGATCGGCCTCCGCGTCCGGGTCGGCTTCATCGAAGATGGCATGGAACTGTAATGGTTTCAATCAGCGACGAAGAACGACAGTCAATTGAAGAATATTACATGTGTAATGAGCGCTTTAACGAGTTTATTCGTATGTCCCATGTTAGCCAGAAGCATGGAGAAGTCGTTTTTGGGAGGGCGCAGCAGATTAGGGCTGAAAACGATCGACAATGCTTCCGCCGTCATTTGATTATACTCTTCAAAGTCTGTGACTCTGTTGCACGAATGAGTCAGATATAAATCATACAGGAATGTAATACAGACTTGTCGAGGTGCTCTGAAACGCGTTTTAGAAGGTCAAAGTTTGCTTGCGGTAGGCTCTGGACGATGCGTTGTATCGCTGATAGTCGAGCGTCCAGATCGTCGAGCTCTGTATTTGGTGATCAATGGGGTGAAGAGCACAGGGAGTGTAAGAAAACGCACGGGTGGCTTCAATGATCTCAAAGTAAGACGCAGCAGGAAAGACGGGCTCTGGTAGCAACCGAAACCACGACTTCACGAGATCACACACAGCATGGATATCCGTCGAACTTTTAATCGGACTCAGCCCTACAAAAAACGACTTAAAACGACGTTGTATTGTGGGAACAGTTCTTCCTACCTCGATTATAAGCGTCACGGAGACTAGTGATCTCAGAGGTAGCACCAGCAATGCGATCTTGAGAATATTGTCAGTAAAAAACCAGTACTGCATCCACCTGGTGCTTACAGATGCCAACTTCAGTCAAACCACGGCTTTCGATCTCTGAGAGACATTGCTCGATGATTTTTGGCAGAGCACCATAAGGAACGTCTCCTCCTTCTGCTTCTCGCTCCAGCAGGATTTGTGGGTCAACACCAAAGACTTTCATAAAGTGTAAGGGAGGGTAGTACGTTGGGATAATACCGACTTACCAGCGTTAGGGTCTCTTGACGGTGCTGAAGATCCTGCCCTGAGATCGGATAATTCGGGCTTGGGCGAACTGCCGATGTACGTAAGTCGACGTTTAGCCGCCATTTTCGACACCCGGTTGATAGTCTCCAACCACTTGCTCATATCCCGCTTGTTCATCGCCTGCAACAGATAATGGCCCCCGTCTTCAGTGTCGACCTTGAACATATACGAGCGCTCGTTGTTGATGAACTCGACCACACGCGCGTCGACCAAGCTGAGCACCAAGACCGGCTTCCCAGCGGGGGTGAAGTCAAGTTCAGAGACCGTTCGTTTCAACTCGGGACCGTGTGTAGGCTCACTGCCAAATGCACTGGAGATCGGCCGCATGAAATGCAGAAACGCTGACATGCTTTTCTTGTTGCGATGTTGTTTCGTCGGAGTGCCGGGACGCTTTCGGGGTCGCATGGCTTTATTAAGCATGTCTTCCCGCTTCTCGTTCCTCGTCTGCTCCAGAACTTTCTCCTTTTGAAGCCTACTCCGCCAATTGCGATCACGTCTGATCTTGTCCGTCTGGGCCTGTAGTATACGTTGAAATGGACGAGACAGTCTCCTAGTCGACGGCGGACCATTGACGTTCCCATGTAGTCCTTCGCGCTGGCCTTCCTCGCGTATCCCCCGATGATCAAATTGCAGGGTCACGACTTCGCGTTCGATGTTGTTCAAACGTTCAAAGCCCCGGCGCGCTATATCGCCACGCTGCCGGGAAGAATGAAGTGGCGGTGTGTTGGCAATCAGATTGCACAAGTGCCTGGATGACGAAAATCAAGGTCCTGTCTCACTGTGGGTAAAATGACTCACCTGCGTTTATCAAAGTTGACGAGGCTCTGACCATCTTGGCTTGGCTCTACTACATCAGGTGTCGATATAACGTCAAGAAGCCGTTCTATGACCCAACCCATATCAACCGTTAAAGCATCCTTTGACCCTAAAGACTGGCTAGATGACCGTGACAGTAGAGATGACAGAGAATCACATTGCGTGTTGCGGCTCGCCGCTGCGTTTTGCCAGGCCCTATAGTGCATTCGACTCTCAACACTCATTACCGCAGACGACACTACGGCTTCAACGAACGAACGAACACAGGCTTGGTCAATTAGCCTCGATTTTGTACTCTTTTCTGCATTTCGTATACGGCTGATTTCAATGGTCCGGAGTAAGAGCTCCATCCGAGCTTGACGAGCTTGTAGCCCTAATCGTGGTGCCACAATTTTTGATATCAGCCATTTGCGTAAGATGGCATAGGCCCTGATACAGCTGCGAACACCGGGGGGAAGAAGTCGGTAAAGAGAATCTTGGCCCAGTTCCGAGATCAGAAGTGAAGGTTCCACGTCTTGGATGTGAGAATAAATGGTCTGAATTTCGATACTATCTTCGGCGGTGGGGCCTTCTTTAGACGAAAACCAGCCGGTTCGGTCAGCGCTTTGAACTTCGAGTAAGTCAGACGTGATGTAAAGATCCTAATACGGACCCGTTTTCAGCGTCAGAAATGAAACATCAGAGAAATATATACCTCTTCCGTAACATTGCTAAACGTCGCACAGGCCATGCCGTCAAGAATCTCCACTAGCTCCTCAGCATTTACTCGATCAATATCAGGAGATTCCCTGGCACTCATGTTCCGCACACGGACAACGCTTGGAGACGGTATGATGGCCGATGACGAGGAAGCTCGTGAAGAAGGGCGCATCGACTGACTTCGGAAGTTACGACGAAGAGACTGCCTCATCTCACGTAATGACGACATGGACTGCTTTAGACTAGGCTCTCCATCAAGGTCCGCGGGAACACGAAAAACGTGGTCATCAGGACTCTCCAAAAAAGACTGCAGGCTTTGTAGCAACTGCGGGTCATCCAAAACATCTTGGGCGCCACCTCCCCCAGTAACCCACTCTAGCATTGTCTCGAGCACCTCAGCACGAACATTCGCTTTTGACAGATATTCAAATAATCGTGGTGGTGAGCTTCGAGGCTGGGCTTTGATGTACATCTTTCGTAGCAGCTTGAGAAGGAAAAATTAGAATCGCCGGGAAAAAAAGAAGCAAGGTGTGTTTTAGACTCACTTCGAAGAACACCAGGGGAGTAACAAAGCTACGAAACACGTTCCACCATACTTTGGAAAACTCCTTCCGATCAACTACAAGCTCCCGAGTGCCTTCGCGCAAAGACATCTCGCCGTTGTCGTCGGCAACAGAGACACATATATTCTTGAGTCCATGAACCAAAATATCGACAAGATTGTTCAGCGTTCCCGCTTGCACAAGAGCTCGCAATGGCCTATCTGTAGATGGTTCCGACGTCACATACGTCGGCCGGTTGGACAGGGCTGGGAGTGAACTGCGTCGCGCCATGCTGCTCTTACGGTCTAGAACCTGTGACGACCCGGGCTTGACTCGTATTGACGGTGTACGACCCGGAAGCTTCTCAGAGAGATCCGTGATGCTAGAACTCGGCGGACGTGAAGGTGCGCGAGAAGAGCGACGAGAGCTCGGTACGGAATCATTACCACCTTGGACAACAAGAAGGAGATCCCCGTTGTGCACCGGGATTACTGTACCTCCAAGGCTCAACGAAGCAAGCACGCCAGCTGTGGGATCAAACGGTGGTATCCGACGTTCTTCCTGCCGTATACGTCCATCGACAGCACGGACAGCGTGGATATCTGTTGCCGCATCGCTATCTAGTCGCCCGCGTAATGCAAGGCTCCGGTCAACAAGACATACCGTGGGAAGGGGTTCAGGGAAAACCAGGGGTAATAACGACACATTTGGAGGATAATTCGAAGGAGATCGTGACCAAAAGTGAGGCTCGAACAAGCCTTTCCGACGAGGTTCTGCCGCTAATGAAAGGGACATGAATTGGTCAATTCTGTCATGGGAAACAATAAGATCGAAATAGGATTGGAGCGAACATATATAACAAACATACCGAGCGAACTTGACACCAATACCACCTCCACCACCACCCTCCATGAACATCTCGCGCCAGTATGTCACCAGCTTCTTGACATCTTCACTGACTTCGTCGTCTGATAGAACGATCTTCCTCGGACATAGCGAAAACGCAGTTCTATATGTCTCGAACCACTTTCGAATGGTCTCCATCGACTGCGCCTTTAGCGTCTCCTCAGGCCCCTCATCCTTCACCTTGTCCATCTGCGCCTTCACCCGAGTCCTCAAATCACCTCCCCACGGCGTCGTTATCGGCTCTTGCACACCAATGAACGCACCGTCGTCATCCGGATACACCCACGCTTCGACAGCAGCAGCCGCCGAGGCTTCCACCCTCTTCCACACCTTCTCTAGCCGTGCGACAGGTGCACAGCACACCGCAGTCTTGATCGCTTCCCAGGTGCATGCATCACCATTTGCTCTGCAGATCTCTGCTACTCGAACCCACACGGAGATTAACTCTGAGCGAGAATGCGTCCGCGAGGTGCGCTCTTCTGACTTGCGATTAGGAGAAGATAGATGAGGAGAGCCCACGTAACCGCTGGACGTATCCGCCCCTAGAATCTGCATCAGCAACAGCTTTGTGAGCCAGTGTGGGCGGTCGTCGCTGCCGAACAGTGCGCCAAAATAAGCCTCTGATGTCTTCGGCGCGGAAAATAGCCCATCGTGCCCGAGAATGTAACCTGCAGTCAAGTTCTGTGGAGCGCTCTGAAGGGCACTGCGATGAAACAGGGTGAGAGTACGTGCTATAAGTTGGGGGTCAAGAGATAACAAAACGTCGCGTGATAGTCCTTCACGATCAAGAGCAGTAGCCCAAGTCACTTGTGGTGGCGTTTTTGGGGAAAAAGGTGGATGTAAGGTCTGATTTTCCAATGTTCTGATATCAGTCGATGTCCCTTTCCATGATGGGACGGGTGACGGGGGAGAGTCATATGTAGTCAATAGATCCATTAATGAAGGTAACTTCGATGGTTCATCAGGCCTCGGGGAAAAGGTGCTTAAATTTGGGGAAGCAACGTTCGGCATGCTGGGGGAATGAACAGGATTTGGGGATCCGACAGGAGAGGGGACGTAGAGGGCCTGCATTGAGGTTGAAGTGGTAAGAGATCCAGATGTCGGTTTTACTACAGCAAAAGATGCCCCTGGGATGGTTTCGGCTCTCCATTCTTCCCAAGCAGAAAAGTCTGCAGGCACTTCATGGAACCTCAAATACTCGCCAGCCAACCATACGACTCTCGAACGCAAAAATTCCTTCGCATCATCCTCCGCCCCAGAAACAAGGTACTCGGTGCAACGCAAGAACTCTGCTTCATACTTCGCTTGACCAGCGAGCGCTGGGAGACAGAGAAGATTGGCTGAAGCAAAATCCTTCCATTTCTCCTGCTCGACGGAGGCGTCACTGGTGGAGAAGGTAGTACCAAAGACACATTCGTGGACTAGCGCCTCGAAGGTCCCCTTCTGAATGGTTCCATTGTCATCGACCGAGAGGTCAGGATGCGTTCTCCTTCCCCAGTATGCCCTCTTCTTTCGGACCCCGTCAGCTTTACGCAAACGATCCTTTCCACCGGTCTCTAGCCCACCTTCCTTGCCTTCGAGTTCTAACTCTGCAATCTCTTCTTGACTTGGCGGTACCAGCACCGTCGGGAAAAGATCCTTGATGGCGGCGCTTCTGTCGCCTGGAGGCTTGTAAAAGTACAGCTTGGAGCCTTTCAGCTCGAGCTTGAATGGTTTCCATCCTTTGGACAATGCCACGTGTGAATTCTGGAGGTTGTGCGGTACATCCGCGAGGCGATTTATTAACCCCTTGTGGTACACAATCTGTGAAGCCCGTTTGGTAATATCAGCTTCGGCGTTGTCGTCGGTTTCAGATTCAACAGTGGTGTTAGGGGATAAGAGTGCATTCGAACGCGACCCAGTCGTACCAGGTACCGAAGAAGGGCCGGGTTCTGGTTGTATTGGCCTTGAGTGGGCGCCGAAACCAAAAGGAAATGCGCCCTTTCCATCAAGCTCGCCCGAACCTTTACGTTTCGGGCTGGGGGGAAATCTAGGAGAAGCCAATTTAGATGATAATTTAGGAGTGAAGGAATGAGAGCGCGTATGAACGTGTGAAGGAGGAGATTGTCTGGAAGGAACGGGAGATTCTTCGCCATTAGGCGCGGAAACGGAAATGGTTACAGGCGACAGAATGGGGGCGCTAGAAGGCGATTGTTCCGGAGGAACACTGGTGACGATGGTAGGGAAAGGTTGACGTCCTGTCTGACTGCTTGTGACATCCTGCTGTGGCTGCTGTAGCTCAATCTTGCCGCCACCGCTGCTCCGGTTGCGATACTGGGCGACCTTGTCCTGGAATATTGCGCTGACAGGAGATTCGACGGCAGACATGCTCCCTAGGTCGTCAGCAGACCGCGACCATGCCTTTCGGGACATACTCCGCAAGTCGCCGAGACCGGTCGAGGAGGCGATGGGGGTAGACGGCGAGCTTGGAGGATGAAAGGGGGAAATGTCGAGTGAATTCGGCGGTCGTGTCGAAAGATCTAGCACAGACCTAAGGCGGCAGGAACGTGTTAACGGCGACCAAATGAATAGTGATAGGCAACTCACCTGGCGTTAGAGCCAGCATACCCGTCCAATATCGGTCTCGGATCTGTGGGGTGAGAAATTTTGTGCTTCCTGGCCGACGAATTGCTCGCCCTGGGCTCCGTCGAGCTACCAGAGCTAGATTTTGGTGAAGAAGAAACGCTACGGCCGAACCATTTAGAAGGCTTGGAAAGGAACTGAGTGATGCCTGCAGTAGGCGAATTGGAACGAAGGGAAGTAGGACCGTTCGGTGAGGACGAATCCTGGGGACTCAATGTATTGGAAGACGGAGCACCGCGTCGTGGCATTCGGCCGGTAAAAAAGAGAATTTTCTGTATCTGTAGGCGTCGTCTCTAGTCGTCCTTGTCGTCCTGCAGCAGGGAAATCAAAGTCAGGCCACGACATCGGGAAATAGCAAAAGTCGCGCACCAGCAGCGCCGGTTCGTACTCAGTATCGGTATTTTCTTACTGCTGCGCTGTGGTTGAACGAAATGTGCATGGAAGTAATAAAGCAAGACGCGTACGACGTCGTCGACGGTGGAAGAGTTGGGTTTGTTTGCCTCCCCTTTGATGCCAAATTGAAATTATGCCTTTCTTGGCCTTCTACTCCCGCGATAAGTAGCCGTTACTTATATGCCATCTTAGAACGCCGTGAATGCTCGGATATAAAAATTCCAGGGGAATTCTAGTGAAAACCAACGGGGGATACAAGTCCGGACGCTTTTTTTGTGATTACAATTTTTTAGGTGCATTTAAGCGTAAGCTTTTGGGTCTGGAGAGCAATATTTTTCTGCTCAAATCTATGTATCTGTATTCCAGATGGGAGAAGCCATCCTTTTGTCTTCTCCGTCAGTTGATGGCGATTTTAGATTTAAGAGCATATGCAAATCTTAACGGCCTGTTATCCCCTTCCTTGATTCACCCCAAAATGTTCCTGCTCGGAATGGCAATATCCAAAGATACACGTACTCTTAAAACTGACTCTGTTAAAAAGGAAGTTGTACTTCCTCAGCTTCATTGAAATAAATGGACGAAGTGGCTTCTCCCAGTCTAATTTAGTTAAAAATTAGAGGGTAATACAGTAGAAGGTCGCCATGGTTTACAATTCTCTATTTATACGAAGGTGGATCAAAGAGTAAATGTGGATCATCACCAGAAGAAAACAATAAACATCGATTTCAGCTCTCCAAATGCTCAAGGGTCTAAAGAAATTTTGATCACAGAGAACGGAGAGTGCAGAAAACGAAGCACCCACGAAGTCAAGTAAGGATCGGATGCCGCAGTCGAGTAGGGGCATGGAAACGTAAGAAAAAAGACATCGTGAGCACATGCCTTACGAAAAGAACCGATGATGCTCTTCCCGGTACCCGGAATTGAAACGATTGGACAACGAACCATAGGAAAGGAATTTTCATTGGTCGGACATATGAAACCCGCCAGAGACTTCGTTCGGTTTACACTTGCGAGAATTTTAATAGCCGGAGAGGCACCATTGGTTATGCCTCCTCTCGTGTCGGCCCCGAATCGAAGCAGTGCGACCGTCCCTGAGGCCTGAGATCGTATGTCTGCACCTGTCTACTGACAAATTGAATTGCAATATGTCACTGGTACTTGACGGACACGTACCATTACTATTGAAGATCGTTACACATAAAGTTGTCGAGCCTCCTGGAACTACTCTCAGCCCGTGGGCGTTGGCCTCGAAGGCGGGTTATTGTTTGGCGTGAAAGGTTCATCCAGATATCTGACAACGCAGCTAGGTATGTTCAGGGCAGCCAGGGTAAGCATTACTTATTCGCGGGAGAGCAGAGTCCACAGATCTGAGATCATTACCGGAGAATTTTTATCGGTTTATTGGAAACTGAGCTCACACTACCTGAACTCTGGACCATGGTCGGCGTTCGCCGCTGTCTTCACGTAGGTTATGGGTCCGTATGGGTGTAATGTTCCAGAATTTACGAATCACAATGGCATCTTTCTGGAAACGTCCTATACATAAATTAGAGCTTATAACCGTCAATTTTCCGGTAAGAATACCAAGAAGACAAGCCTGACCTTTTATCGACGTCTTGAAGTCATACTCATGCATAAAGCCACTCAGAGGGGTAAGCTGTCTGCTATAAGGTATCAAGTCCATCCGCTGACCATCCAGGGCACAAGAATAGATCGGTTGAAAGTCGGCATGATAATGTGGCGGCGACTCTCCATAACGCATCGCGATCGTAGGTCACGATCGCTACAAGGCGAAGTAAGCCAGAGTTCACCATTCCGATAGAAAATCTCCCGCTTCGTTATCCTGTTATAGTATCATGAAACAAGTCCACGAAATGCAGACGTTGTGAACGTAACAGTCATGCACTGATGTCCGGATAGGCGGCAATGTACCTCTTTGAAACGCAAACGGTGTGGAGTCGCGTACCATCAGCTTAGTGCAGTTGCGATAGGGAAATGTCTCTCGCAGTATCATCGGCACAAAAGTTTTTGTGGGCTCCTGTAGCGAAGAGGACCCTGATGAGTGTGACTTCTCGGATTATTGCGCATACCACGACTCACCGTAATACGAATCAAACTATAGAACAAATATCGAAGCTACACGAGCAGTCTGCATCAATAGATACATCATTCTTCACCTGAGGCAATAGCGGGTATCGAGCTAAGTATTTCTGAGAGACGATTGGCTCTCTCCCAGACTGTGACCATTTGAGGCAACCTGATATCGGGGTTTCCGATCCTTCAAGGTTATTATCAAAGTGCTCTTCGCCAACCGGTCATGCCAGAACTACAGTCAAAGGTAGCGATTATTGGCCTTCGACCGCAGCATAAGAGTTGATCAACACGGGGGTCCAGAATTCAACATAATTTCGATCGGGCGTTAAGGATCGGGGCTCCGCTCAAGTATATTCTTCCGATTATTCCGTACCTTTCACGATCTTCGTGAGGAGTTCGTTGTCTGGTATACACCGTGGCAGTGCTAGTGGTGCAAATCAATGCCAGCTGATATACGGAGACGTATACAAAAGCAACGACACTGCCCGATGTCACAAAAGCATTAATTACAAGGGAGGATAATATCTTGGAGAGACTTACGATAGGTCTTCTGGGTCCATGACTGGGGCCAGCTTAAAAACGGGAAAGTTGGAGTGAACAATTATGACCGTGCGTGGAACGTGATTGTTGTTTTAAGAGAACGAATTGAGGCTGTTTATTGGATGTAGCCTTAAGATCTATGATTGTGACGCCGATGGTGAAACGGTTATCATGCTTGCCTTCCAAGCAAGCGGTAGGGGTTCGACTCCCCTTCGGCGTACTTTTATTTGCGCTAAATTGTTTTTTATACGTTCGACGACGCCGGTCGCCGGAGTCCCGAGTGACGAGTCCGGAGTCCGGAAACTATAGTTATTAGTCTGCAGTCATGTCTCAGTTTCACACCTGCACCACTGTGGTAGTCAATGGAAGCCTACCACTTAAAACTTGTCCCGGGATTTAGCTAGACTGTGTTTAAACAGTGTGACAATCGAAAGGGTGTGGGGCAAGCCTGATGAGCAGCTGCTTTTTTCGCGATGTAAGTATCAGGAAATCAGGCCGTGATACATATGCCGCCCAGTACTCATAAGTATCCGCCATCACATGAAGTCTTCGCATCCAACGGGTATCATTTCACTCGTCACGTTAGATACACCAGCACTAGGGCATTCATTGGTAACTTGATTAGATGCATAGAATCTAAAACGATACAGATGAAAACGGGATGACTACAGGAGGCGCAAAATAAGAGATATTGAAAGGCTGCTCCGTTCGGAGGCAGCCTCACTAGGTGTATAACTCACGAATCGCGCAACACAAAACGGGAACGGGGTGTATTGGATGAGCAAGGCGTATGTATCGTGAGTAGGGGAACGTCTAGAGAAAGTGGGAAAAAGGAAGGAAGGAAAAGACTACGTACGTGTACTACTATATATATAAGGCAATCTATATATATCATGTGCGATCAGTCCTACGAGACTTGTAAGCCGTGCTTACAGATATCTCTATTATGATTAACGCTGAGACTGGGTTGTTCAACTCGCTGGCCATTCGTAGTGGCGACAACAATCAGGCGCTTGTGCAAGTAGCAACATTCAATGTATCTTTCCGCTCTTTCTGCCTTCAGTCGCAAGACAAGAATTGGAATGATCCCACATCGTGTGAAAAGTGCATCCACTCAAGACAGGTATCAGTGATACATTGATAGATCACTACCGAAAGATCAACCGTAGATTCAATTTGTGGGACAAACCACGAACATAAACCGACCTTAGGAAGACAGGAAAAAATGGGCTAGAGTCACCGGTATCCTTACGGTCAAGGGACTGATGCCTACCAAAAGACCATCACCGTCAACTAGCTCCGAATTTTCTGAACACGAACGGAGCATGGGGATAAATTATTACGTCCAAGACCAATAATCCATTCATCTTGAGGAAATTCTGTGGGTGGCAGATAAGCACAATGCGGCAACAATGGCGGGATGGCAACATACAATAATCTTGTGACGCGACCAAAATAGGTGCTAAAGCACAAAGGCGGCGCACCAAACTAGCGGCAATTCACGCCTTTATAAGCGGGTACTTTCACCTCTCTTCTTCCTTTCTCTTCGCCATCTTCTGCACGACTTGACGTCCTCAGGGATCTCTCTACTTTGCCTCGCTTCACAGTATCTGTCACGCAACAATGTCTGCGGCATTCAACACTTCGTCCGAAGACCCCATTTTAGCAGAGCTGGACACGGTGAGCATGTCATCTCCATTCATCTGCCACCGATATTCAACAATGATACAGGTACTGGGGGACCTCCTCACTTTGGCTCGGCAGTTGATAGACCTTAGCGCGTCTTTACCAGCTGAAATGGTGAGGCAGCTAACTTGTTACTCTCCCATCGTCTCTAAGCGTCTTTCAGAGCGTCGACAAAGGCGCTGCCAAGGTCGACTCTGCGGAACTGCCTGTTGGCTCGACGACGGCCCCGACAAGCAGTGAGGCGCGAGTCCCATCCCAGCCCCAGGCATACACACAGACCAACGTGTACACCGACGCGCGCGAGGCATCGGTGAGCTCGTCCATGTATAAAATTCCGCCCCAATATTGATTCGCCACAGGTTTCGTTCTCCAGGATTGAGCAGGTTTGCACTAAGTTTAGGCGAGGGGTCGTCGACAGTTCCGTTCGAGTACGAGTTCCCAGAACCCAGACCCAGTTCCCTGCCACCCGAACAGCTGAATATTCAAATTCAACGGCAGCAACGGAGAGTGTCTTTACACCCGCGCCATCAATGTATGCCGGCGTGACATTCCCATTCGGGTACGCCCAGACGCAGACATTCCCTTCGTATAAATCGTCATCTTATGGTCCTGCATCCACCTACAATCCGGCGTCTGCTTTTCGTTCACCACCGTTTGGAGGGTACGTACTCCCTGTCCCAAATACGTTCGGTGCGCGATACAGCCGAGCGAACCCACTTAACGGACCCCCTCCAAACTTCGGCGTCTTCGAGCGGCAGAGATCTCCCGCTCAGGGGTCAACCCAGGCGTATACAGGTCCGAGACATGACCCAATAGCCCATTCCGGATTCATGAAGTCGTCCGTTTGGTCCATGAACCCTCAGACCAGCTCTCCGGGGAACCGAGTCTACACCTCTCCCCTTCCCGTTGCTGCCCCCGTCCCGAGGTTCCCCTTCAACTTTATCCCAAGCAGTATCGACGCAGTTCAACGAACCCCTCCTGCGAGCCCCAGGTTCAATCTCGGCACTTCTGCAGCGTCTCCAGTTGCTAGAATGCCACAGGCAGAAACATCGCACGAAACAAGCGCCAATCGAGACAGGCCTGTGTTTACCAACCCTTTCGATAACAACAAGGTCATACTCGAGGATACGTGGTCTGAACTTGGTTCAACCACGATTAGACGGGATATTGTCCTAGTCAAGAACCCCAAACATGAGGTGGCCAGCGGTTCTACGCGCCATGAAGAGGCCTCCAATCAGAATAATGGTTTCGGATTCACTGCTAGTTCTCGTACCAAGATTGAAGGACTAGACTACAATATTTCTTTCGAAGATATCGACGAACTTGACCCGACTGACGTCAGAATTCCTTGGTGGACGGATCGCTACGACGAGCTGCGCTCCCTTGGCATGATGTGATTCTGTACTTTCATTTTTTGTGTATCTACCTGTAAATGTAGTGTGAATACGGACAATACGAAACTATAGTCTCACATCAAGAGATGATATGGAGCCACTGGAGCGAGGATACATATCTATCCCAGTGGGAATCCAGAGTCCTACGATCGCCATTGAGAGATAGAGGTAGAAACGTTGACTGATTGCTGAGGCGGCGACTAGCAAGGTGATGGAGGGAAACGAGACCTGAGAAAGGACTAATTCGCCGAGGACCGTCCGATCATTCCCAATTTGCGCAAATTTCCACTAATTCCACTTCTGCTTTTCGTTGCAAACTCGTTTCCGAATCGGTAAATATTAGGGATGAGTGTACACTAAGGATACATAACGACGGGACTTGGGAATCAGGAAAATCCCCCTAGAAATTACATCAAATCATTGTTCGGATACCAACAAAGCCTCTCATTGCCTACTGTCCACCACCGGTCTTCGGCCCAAGGAAAGACTCAAAAATACCACCACCGAATCCCCCGAGATTCGTCATGGACGCTAGATTGCCAGCTGGACCTCCAGCGAGGGGCGAAGCAGATGGCTCCTCAGGCGATTCCGAAGGACCTGACGACGACTCGTGGGTCTGCTGATGTGCGGGAGGAGACGAGCTGGGAGAGAATGCTGCAGGCGACATGCCGGGAAACGCAGTGAATGCCTTGGGATCAAGTCCCCCAAAGCCGGATGTACCGCCTCCGGACAACAGACTGGAGAAACCGCCTGGCCCTCCGAATCCGGACGACTGAGCTCCTCCTCCTCCTCCTGCTCTGCGTCCTTGAGCACGGCGTTGCATGAGTGAAAACATATCGAAAGACATGATGATTGCTGTTCAAGTACGTGAGCTACCGCGTAATCAAAAAAGAAGCAAGTAGCGCACCTGGATTAAGGAAAGTGGTATCAAAGGTAGAGGAGGGGGTATCAATTGCAAGTTGATGCTTGGATTGAGATGCCCGAGTGATGGTCAAGGGCGACTGAAGGAATGCAAGGCTGCTCGTCATCCTTTTATACCTTTTCGTGGCCGCTGCACCAGTACGGCACGATAAGGACCATTTCCTCGCCCACGGCCGTCTCTATCTTCCTGCAATCCCAAATATAGGTTTCTGGGTGTGTGGCGTACCATGCAGTTGAAATGCTAACGCCAGGTGACCACGAGCAGGGAACGTGTAACCGGTTATGCATGCGGGCTGGTAGGGAGAGCAACAGAACCGCAAGAGACGAAGACGAAGCAAGGGATCGTTGCGGCAGTGCGACCACTGGTTGAGGTAAACCTTTCACATCCGGATAAAGTCTTTAATGATAACGAGATACTTCCACAGAGATTAAATGAGAGCCGAAAACACGATTTCCAGAGTCGTGCTTGCCGCTGAAACCCGGAGTGCCCGAAAGGAGACTGCAACACTGCGATGACTGTCCTGGCAGTGACCGTCGAATTAAAATTCAGATCGTGACAGCTCTGGAGGCGTGTCACAATGCACGTGCAGTGTTACCGTTCGTACTCTAAGTGGCAGGGCGCGGGCTGTGCCGGCAACTCCTTACAATTTATCAATCGTCACTCAGTGCTGACATCTGAAAGCAATCTGCTCAGTGCTCAGTGTGGGTTAGAGGTGTTCCCGAAATTCAAAGGTAATGTCGGCACCTGTGATCCTTTATTCCTGCTCAATTGAATGTATATATCTAGTAGCACTTCGGACCTCACTGCTCAGACCTAGCAACGCCGCGAGCCAGTGATCAGCCACTAAACCAGAACCTGACTGTAAGGAACTTCAGCGTCTCAGGACTTCCTACATTTCGCACTGCACACCCTCAGTACGACGTTTTAATCCGGTTTTCACGCTAGGTTTACTTATCTTTACCCCTAGAATGAAACCCGAGTCTCCAAAACTTTCCAAGGATCTCAAGGGACTTTCCGTATTTCTCAGAGGGGCCGAGAACGATTCCATCTCTTACAAATATACTCTCGGGACCGACGGTTCGCTGTCAGAAAAGGACATCTCCGACCTCAGAACAAGCAATTTCTCCCTCAATGATGACCTTGCCCTTTTGGACTGGTTCTCCTCGGTCGTAATACCACACCGACGAGAGAAACTACGCGCGTCTATAGCATTTCAGACCGCTCTCCTTACAACCTTACCTCCGACAAATCCCGAAGAGCACCATTTTTTCTACACCGCCCCATACAACGACTCAGCCGTGTCTTCCCTTCCCTCCGAGATCCTCGTCGAGATTTTTGGCTGGCTTGGCGACCTCGGCTCGGAATACGACGACCTGGACGTCGAGCACGGTACGAACTGGGTGATCACCCACGTCTGTCGTACTTGGCGGTCAATAGCTGTATCGACACCGAGCCTCTGGGCATCCATCTCCATCGAAGACGATCTTTTGGTAGATAATCCCTTTACCGACGGAAAATCCAAGCTTCTCCAGGAGTATCTTTCACGTTCCGGCCAGAATCCACTCCGTGTAACATTGTCGTCCTCATACGATATCGAAAAACACATGGAGATAATCTCGCCCCATCTCCCTCGCTGCACCGACCTTGATTTGACAGTAACTGCTGAAGCCATCAACCCGCACTTCACCATTGAAGGGGAATTTCCGAACCTCAAGAGATTATCTCTCGTCGTTGAGGGTTGTATCTCTGATCGAAATGAACAGCCATTTATCAGTGGTGAGGCACCCCATCTACTAGATGTGTTGGTTCAAGGCATAGACATCACGTATGTCGAACTCCCCTTGACGAATCTAAAGTCCTTCACCGGAGATATCTGTCGATATCAAGTGTATATGCAACTCTTCGCAACTGCATCACAGCTTGAGACAGCGAAGATGGATGCGCGATTCCCCGTCCTCCCTTTCGATGTCCTTCCTGAGCCGTTCATCCATACCAAGCTTCGCACGCTTTCCCTCTCCCCTTTCATCGAGGCTCTGCAAGGCCTCCGTCTTCCGGCGCTGGAAACTTTTCTTATTGAATACATTTATCCAGGTGGACACTGTAGCATCGCCGAGCTCTTACGAGAATCGGGTTGTCCTTTGCGTTGCCTATATCTCGAAACCGCTGCGCTCCCATGGTCAGAGCTCCGGCCCATCATCGAAGCATGCTCGAGCACCCTCGAATCGCTATCCATTCGAGTAAACGAGGAATCAGCGCCGCAGGTGCACGACGCGCTCTCATTCAACAGAGCTTCTCATCACCTAGACACTTCCGCTTTCGCGCCTCATTTGACCGAATTATGCATCCGCGACGACAGTTATTCATTGGATGCAGACTTTGCGGCTTCCTTCCATCAACTCAGTTTCGTGAGTATGGTGTGGTGGCGGCAGTTTTCTAGAAAGGTCGCGCAGCTGAAATCGTTGACGATGTGTGCGCCTTACTCACCCAGGCCGGAGAAAGCTCTAATGGAGTTGGAGGAACTCAAAGAAGAGGGTCTCAAGGTCGAATTTTATGGTTATGTTTGGACGAAGATGATATGAAAAGACGTGTAATTATTGGACGGAACTGCCTTGTCATATAGGTAACTATATATGTTATATGCCATCTTCCTCGGACTACAAATCTAAGATCTCAACCTTTCGTCTGGCTTCGGCGGATTCAAGGACGTCTGATGGCGATAACGAGCTACTCTTCGAAAACCCCATTTTCCCAAAATTGTAAGAGATAATACCTTTCCAAGGCCTCTTTATCACCATAGCACGATAAGGACCATTCGCTCGCCCGTGGCCATCTCTGTCTATTCCTGTAACCCCGAATTTAGATTCTTGGTGGACAGCTATAACGACAATGCCAGGTGACTGCTGATTAAATATGTAGGATGTTGGGGAATAGCATAAGGGATAAATACGAAGCAAGACATCGTTGCCGCAGTTCTAACCTGAGGTTTCGGAGGAAGTCTTTCACATTTCAGACAAAGTCACTAAAAAAATAAGGAGAACCTTAAAAAGTGGTTAAGCGAGAGGCAAAGTATAATTTCTAGGGGCGCAGTTGTCACTAATTAGTTTGGGAAGATTCCGCGCTGAAAACGCGGCGATGATATCGAATCATTAACGAATCATTTCAGGGCCGGAATGTTTGTCACGGCACACGTGCAGCGTTACTGTTCGTATCTCAGTCTTTCACTGCTGCCAGCAAACCACTAAGTACTTACTGATCCTGCACGGTGCCCAGTGCGGTTTGGCTGGTTACTGAAAGGTGACGTCCAGACTTGGATTTTATCATTTTTTCCAAATTGAATATAACTCTCTAGTAGAATCTCACAAGACCCAGTACTACTTACACCAAGCTGGCAACGATCGCCTCTACTTTCGAAGTTCTCCAAGATTGCGCACATATTTAGTATGATTCCGAGTCAGTATGCCATGGTTTTGACTTATTCTCTCCCATAGGCCGGAATGGAAGTCCTCGATTTTCACACCGCACTTTCTACACCGTTACCTCCTGCAAGCTCTGAAGAACGCCAAGTTCTTCACTGTGAGCCATACAGTGACTCGGCCATGTCCCACCTTCCTGTCGAGATGCTTGGCGAGATTTTCCAACTCGCGATGGACGGCGACTTCGGCTTGGCTGAATGCGACGTCCTGGACGTCAAGCACAGTCCAAACTGGGTGATCAGCCATGTCTGTCGCGCATGGAGATCAGTAGCTTTATCAATGCCCAACCTCTGGACATCCGTCTGCATCGAAGACGGCTCGAATCTTCTGATGTTAGACGATGTGCCTTTCACCGATGATAGAGCAACGCTTCTCCAGGAATATCTAGCACGCTCTGGCCAGTGTCCACTCCGCGTCACATTGTCCTCATACGATATCCAGAAACATCTTGAGATACTCCTTCCTCATTTCGACCGTTGCGCCGACCTTAGCTTTACGATCGACGATGAAGCCCTGATAACTCTGTCCACCATTTCCAGCGAATTTCCTATCCTAGAAAGACTGACCATCGTGATTGACGATATCTCCCACTATCCCAGCCTTCCCAGGAATTTCTCTTTCAGTATGCCACAGATCGAAGGTTTCTCCAAGGCACCCAATCTGCGAGTGGTATCACTTCGTGGGATAGGCATCCTTCATCTGCGACTCCCCTTTTCCCAGTTACGGTCGTTCACCGGAGACATATCAAATTTTTTGGAGTATTTAGAACTTTTCTTTCTGTCATCGCAACTTACTACAGCAGCATTAAATGTGCGCTGTATCCATCCATCCTTCACTCTTCCTGTGCCATTTTCCCATACTAGGCTACATACGCTCTCTCTCCACACCGACCTCCGATGCATGGAGGACCTTCGTCTGCCGGCATTGGAAGTTTTTCGTATCGAGCACATCAGTTCTAATGGTGGATATTATCATATAGCCAAAGTATTTCAAGACTCGCATTGTCCCCTTCACTGCCTGTATCTTGAGATACCAGCCCTCCGATGGTCAAAACTCGAGCCCATCCTCAAAGCATGCTCGAGCACCCTCACATCATTATCCGTTCGGGTAGACGCAAGCTCAGCTTGGTATGTGTATAATGCACTCACATTGGACGGCCCTTCCTGCATTGTGCCTCGCTTGGAGGAATTATGTCTTCGCGATGATACACGTCCTCGCTGGCAGGACGAATACGTTGAAGTTTCTTTTGCCGATGACGTATTTTTGGATATGGTGTTCTGGCGTCGGGAGTCTGAGGACGAGGATAAAATGATGGCGCTGAAATCATTGACGATGTGTGCACCCTATGCACCCAGGCCGGACGACACTCTAAAGGAGTTGCAGGAGCTTCAAGAAGGTGGTCTCAAGGTTGGATTCCATAGTCACCCTTGGACGAAGGCGATATAAATACTGGCGCGATGTCTTGTTTATACTTAAGCTCCTTCGTCATAGTACCTGGTACCATTCTTGTTTGATGTAGATATACTATTTTTGATAGTTTCGAGTCCGGTTTCGCCAACCATTTGCCTCTGAGTAACGGGACGATGACGATACATGCTATACAATCAGTTTAACTATTGGATAAATCCTCTTCACAGTTTTAACCTGTTCAATACTGGCGGTTCAACATCAAAGCCACCGACATTCCGTTACGCCCAGGGGTTTTCTGTACCCCAAGAGCTCGGACGTCGACCGTAGCCACTAAGTAGAATAAAAACATTATTCCTGAGTCGCATGATTCTTGCCATTATACTGCCAGTGTACCATTTTTACCCAGTGTTCAGATTTGGAATTTTCAGCGAAGATAATACAAAAGAGATCGAGAATTTCGAGGCACTATCCGTTTCACTTTGGGTTTATCACTTCGAACTCAAACACCTGGTCGAAGTGATACAGTATACGTAGACAATCAAATCCTCCAGTATAATCGTGACATACAGTGATATTTCATGGATTTTTGACCTTCCCTCAACATAAAAGGAAATAGCACCCGATACCTCCGTAGGTCGACGACATAGAAGAACAAAGGACCGTCGTTGACCGTTTAGCACAGCCCGACCCTGAAGGCCTTCGCTCTTTCTTCCTCTCATATAAACCACCTCAACCCAACTCCCCGCCATCGTCAACAATGTATCCCTTCCCAAAATCGATCTGGCAGAGCCCCGCAGCCAAGTGGCATTTCATTCTTCCAACTCCTACTTTCCAAAAGGTGTCGGCGAGTCTCGACGTTCATCATTAAAGTATTCCGATTTAACAGGCATTTCAGACCATCATCCCACCTTCCCTCGACTCCCAATTCAAGTTCTATTCCATTCCCAACAAGGCATGGTCACCCGAATGGGACCTCCACGACGACGCGTTCAATGAGGAGGCCTACCGTGCAGCACTACAACAGAATCCAGACATTCCCCCTCGTACCCAACCCCAGCCGGTCTGGGAGCAGAACATGGTGGTGCTCGCTAGTGCGAATAGTGATCTGGACAGCGATAGTTTATCAACGGACAGTGATAGCGACGAGCGGGAGACAGATCGCATCAAGCATAGTGACTTTACCACAGAAAATGATAGCAACTCTGACGACCTACATACCATGGACGAACTTCGGACTGTACACTCTGGAATGAACAGTAGTTGACGAAATATTTTCTTTTTGTAATAATTATCAGACACTTCTTGGTAGAGATTTACACGGATTCATACTTGCTAACGCCGAAATCTGACATCACTCATCCTCAAGGCATTTCTGCCCATTCCCAATGCAGCGAAGCATCCACCCCCCCTAGTTCGCACAAGTACTCCAGCTCTCTCCGTGTCTCCGCAGCCCAAGCCTCGTCCTCTCCCCAAACATGGTTATAGGGATGACCAATACCCGGAGGATCTTCCTCGTCCTCGACCGTGGTGAGCTCTGACATACGAAGCGTCTTCAAATCCGGCCAATGGTCGCGGAAGTGATGTACGAACGTAGCCGGAATATCATGACACTCCAGTATCTCCAGTGTTTGAAGGGGAGAGTCAAAGAAGGGTGCTAGGAGTGAATCGAGCTCGCTATCAGCTTCCGGGCCGAACTCGATGTCGATGAGAGTGAGCGATTCCACTTTTGGGAAGGACACCGAGGTAGGAATGACGAGGGATACCGTCCCAATTCTGACGGTCTTCAAGGTGGAGGAAGATTGTTCGAACAAGCCGGCGATACAGGTGTTCCATTCACATGGCGAACCGCAGTGATCCTCGTGCGTGTCGGCGTCTGCCGATAGCCGTGTGTCTTTGAATCCGACCTTGATGTGCTCGAAAGTACGTCCAGCAAACACCCGTCTAAACCACGTCAAGGAGGGGCACCACTGCACAGGGAGCTCGATAGCTTTCAGTCGAGGCATCCCCTGCAAAAAGTGTGTATGTTTGAAATTATCCGGCATTTCCGATCCGTTGAGGTCGAGAGACAGGAAGCGTAGAGAAGGGAGTTTGGCGGCCTCTAAACCTGGTATGGCATCCTCGAGGCAGAACCCGCTCAACGATAGAGAGCGGAGCTGTTCAGGAAGGCTCCGGAATACCCAAGTGAGAGAATAAACAACCTCTGGTGACAAAGGTATTACATCTGCGGGGGCTCTTTCGAATAGGCTCATGCCACTGTCTTCGAAGTCCCTCGGGGTCGGACGAATGTCAAGGCGGAGAGATTCGAGGAGCACGAAGTCCTTTATCGAACGATGGAGCAAATGGAGCAGGCTCAACAAGTCGTAACCGAATATGTGGCGGATGGGGTAAAGCACCAGGTCGAGTTGGACGACGTATCTCGCGCCCTGGAAGGGAAGCACCTCAAGGAACGGCCTCATGTCGCGTACATCATAATAACGGATGTTTTGGTAAAGGCGCCAGAGGAAAACATCGCGAAAACGTTTGCAAACGGAGCAGAGGGTGACGATCGCTATCTTTCTGTTGTCGTAATCACCTCCACTCCTAACTTCAGGCGACGATACTTCCTCGATGAGTTCATTAGGAAGGTCCAGTATGTATGCGTTCTCTGTACGCAGATCGTCAGTAAGACACGCTAAAGAAGCGCAAATGGTGGACTCTAACCTGGCTGAGGGATAGTCATGTTTGATGAAGGAAGAGATGCAAGCTGACAACAAGAACCCGCTTTTATAAGTAGCGTCAATAACAAATATAGGACACAAAGGAACCCACTTACATTGTCTTGTAACCTTTTCCGGAGCATCGTAGTCTCTTCCACTGGCGGTGACTTGACAGTGTTAGGGTAAGGGGCGGCCGTCGCAATGTTGCGCTGTGTGGAGCGATCCCGCTATCTTGCCATTATTGCAGCGTTTTATCGTAGAATATATCCTGTGGAGATGGACTACGCCACCTGATGAACGATGACGCTTCGTCGGCCGCCGTACCTTTCTTTGTTCTCACTAAATAGGTCTATCAGATTAGGGTACAAAATCGAAGAATCATTGTGGTGCACCTGCCAGCCACATGTACTTCTTCCCCATCTCGGTCCACGGTCCAAGCGTGATCTGTGTAGCTAGATCACAGTCGCTAGCTTTCAGTTGCAATGCTAGTCCCGGAAAATGTTTGGTCAGCGCGGCGAAAAACGCAGTAAAGTGTGAGGAATGTACCTGGTAACGTTGTCTCTATTTCTTCAGGCATGCTTGGACATTCCTCGCCGCGTCTTTGAATATACGTCGCGCCATTATACAGACAGTCGCGAAAGGAAAAAAGATCTAGACTCGTTTTTTATAAAAAGGCAACACAAGCAGGGACGGAAAATATACCTTTCTTTGCCGAAAACATGCATCACAATGCTAGTATAGAAAACAAGCGCAGAGGCTGCCTCGATGGTGGTATACGTGAGCTACGCTCTGGTGCTGATCCTGTCCAGGCTGCATGTTTGTTACCCTTTGCTGGTAGAGCAACAGAGGAGATATCGAGCCATCGCGGACGTCGCGATCGATGGTCAAGGGCAAGAAATATATTGTGACGTGACGTACCGTCTGCCCGTCATTCCCGGTTCTTTCCTTCCACCCCACCACTACCACCATCATCACATCCGAGCTTGCTGCTGGCAGCGGCGCCCTCTATGACGCCAACCTTTCTGCAAAATGCTCTGTTCATCTCTTCGGGATAAAAAGCAGCTAGCAATAAAGACCAGCCAGATCACAGGCACCGTTGTTCGCCATCAACAGCTGTGATACGAAACATACCTCAAAGTTTTCTTCGAGTTCTCATAGGCTTGCTAACATCGGAAAGTGAGGTTGGATAGATATCTTCATTCTGAAAAGAAATTGAATGAAGCTTGTAGATACGCCTTGACCTTGCTACGCGACTGGAATGTATGCACGCGGGACATGACGGATAGCTCGCCATTGCTGAGCCAGCTAGGGACTGTCGTGGCGACGACGGGGCTCTGAATGCGGAGCAATGAAGACCGGGAGGAACGATCCACCACGGCAGCTTGTTCTCGAGGTACAAAGGGTCTGCCATCGTTGAAGCCAGTCCCGATGGGCCTCTCAACAGTATATCTAAGAATATTCTGGTGTTGGGTTCGTCGCGAATGGTGTCGCGATGGTGGATTCTGTTGGCCTCGCTGCAGGTGAAAAGGGAGGTGATCCAAGCATCGAAGGCAACGGGATCGGTGGGTGGAATATGGCGTGGAGCTCGTTGAGGTGCATATAGCCACTAAGAGTGCCGGTACGTGGTGTCAATGTTCTGGAGAAAAAGTGCCACGATCCAGGCATTGAACGCGGCCGGGTCAGATGGTGGCGCCTCGCGCCTCGCTCCAATCATCACAGTTAAGCGCTTGATAGGACGAGGAATAGAAATTCCCTGAGGTAGGCTACATCCTGTGGCAGCATAAACCTCCTGCCACGAATGAGTTATCCGTTTCTTGAATATCAGGTTGACGTGCTCACCAGAGTTCTTCCCATGTAGCCCCCAGTCACACCGCACAAGATCTCTATCGTCCCTGTCATCCAATGGTATCTATCTGCGAGTTGGTTAGATGTGGCTATTGGCATTACTCATGCAATCGCACTGACGAGTTGGTAGATTCTCCTGGAGATGAGCACTCCGTCGTCTTCGATGTGGCGCGAATTCATGCACATGTTGGACATTCGAGGTTGGGTTCAAACTGTGGTGGCCGTGACGAGTGACAATTTACGAACCCTGAACGCCTTTGTCTTTGTCTTAGGACGTCCGGGAAACAAGGCATAAGGATATGGTTTATTGAAAAGGGTACGTCTCGCCTCAACTCAGCATCACCTGTTTAGCCCATCTCCAGCTGAAGCACCCTCAATTCGTGGTAGTGTGAAGAAGAAATGGACGCATAGGATGACAGTAGCATCATTTGTTGGTGCAAGATCATAGGTATGTTGCCGCCGAACTCTCTTTATCTTCTCGTTATTTTGTTTCTCGGTCTTGTAGAGAATCGGTTGGCGATGATGCTGACCATTTGAACTACGAGAAATGCGGTGGCACCTATGGATCCTGCTCGCCACCGCTCCGCGGAAACATGGATAATGGCCGTATCACGAACCTCACAAAGCCAGTGCTTTGACTGATATGCCACCGATTCCGCGACTAAATATATGCTTCCAGGCGGTTGGCGATATTAACAATCTATACCTCGGAGCTGGTAGCGTTGAGCTAAATTGCGATTGGGTAGAAGTGAGAGCAGAGCAAAATATGTGCTTTCGTTTTCGTTTTCGGACGTCGGGTACAAGAGTGGGTTATACATTCCCGCTTATGGTTGAGTTTGAAGGACTTCAGGGACGTTTAATAGGCAGGACACTAAACACTCCATGCTTGAAGTGTCCCGCCTATTTGGCAGGACTTGTCGGCCTGTGAAAATAAAGGAAGCGTTGAATTCGATGATAAGCAGAAAGAAAACTCCATAATTCAAAACATTATCCAAGAGCATGCATACTATGCAATTGTCGCCGGCTCACTTCCTGCATTACCTGCCTTCCTCCAGGCCTTCCTCCAAATCCGACATTCTACGCAATGATAACTCGCCTTCAGAAATCCTTCCAGTGCTACTGTCTTGGCTGATCGAATGATTTACGAACTCAAGCGACGACAGCGTGCCTCTCGAATCGCTCCAGCATTCATCAGGACGTGTATGTCCTGCTGCAATACGTCCAACTAAAATTGTGGGCATAGTTCCCTGAAAATAGCCTCTGAGTATAAATTCACATTGAAACTGATGCGCAATGTATTTACCCTCATCTCGATGGCTATGGTCGACAAATAATTCCCGACTTCATTATTCCGGACCTCGAAGACCAATAAAATGACAAGTATAGCGGAGTAAAGAAAGGCCGAGTCCACAATGACCTCTATTGCCCGACGATACGAGCGGATCGCTGCGGCCATGCTACTTATTTTGAGGATGCGGTAGATGATAAGTATTGTGCACCATATCAGGGTGGCCAATATGAATGAAGAATAAAGCACAGCCCAGTTGACGGACTTCACGGAAAAAAAGATTGGTGCGTTGAATATGAGACCGTCGTAAAATCCATTTTTGAGTACGAGTACTTTGCTGAATTTCGTTTTCAATGATGAGCCCACAGTATCACTTCCTCAGCATATAGAGGAAAAGACTTTGAGACTTACCCACTCCCACAATAGTGCAAATAGCCGGAACGAGCACGACACGCCAAGACCGTCTCCACACAGTCCAACAGCGCCAGATCTAGACTATCGTAAGAAAGTGGATTATACACATGAAAAGGAAAAGATCATGCTAAAGCTGTGTCGGCAAGAACAGTGCTTAAACAAGCGGTAGATCCCTCGAGGAAGTAAATTGACCTAGATCGGTTGGTTATGTACGTCGTCCAAAAGTTTTTCCCATTTATGATGAATGATTCAATCTGAAACATCCACTCGCAGAAAACGTTGACCGTTGCGAACACGTATAGAAGTAGGATGACGACTACGAGGAAACGGGCCCCTCGATCACGTAGACGATTTTTGCTTCGAACTGTGCATCATTGCAACTCAGAGGGGAGAAGACTCGGAGATGTGGAAGATATGCACCGATAGTCCACAAGCTGACCACCATTACTCCGGTGTAGAATCCTACGAAATGAAGTGAGTCACAGATAATCCGTCGGAAGAAGATGGTTCCTCCGACCGTGAAGTGACGCAAAGAGTATCGTGGTATTTAGCTGGATGTCCAGAGCATGGAACATGTCATTGACTTGGCTTTCGGTAAGCTTTGGGGTAGCAATATCGGTTTCAAGGTTAGTGGACATTGAACCTTCAAGGAAGAATGAATCGATGGGGCCGGCCAAGCCTTTGGCGTTTTATGGTGAAGCGGGAATGTAAAAGATGGTTGATTTCAAGGTAAGCGCTAAGGGCGGCTCATTCAAATCATTGGCAACGTGTTGCTGTGTTGTTGAAGGAGGCGGTGCTAATGCAATCTGATGTCTGCAGTTTGAAACACCCTAGGCTGATGAATGTACACCTTATGAAAAATACGTCGAACTCAAGTGTCGGAATCAGGATCTGAGCATAGATCTAGGGCATTTCGTTTCCAGCTTAGGGTATCAGGTTTTTGACATACTGCTAAGTCTTTGACCAGGTTCGGGAAAGGTAACGATGACCCATTGCCAACGCCAGCCGTCTCGAAGACACCATCGAAAAATCACGGGGTTTTCTTCTAACAGGCTCAGCTAGCAGCAGACAAATACACTGCAATTCCATGTCGTAAACATAGAAGTCGCAACCGCAGCCCCCTCAACAAGTCCGTTGTTGACTAGTCCAAGGTGGATCATACCTATACTGGAATGGTCGCTCTACTTTACGCCGCAGATTGTGCGGGAAATGAACCCCGGGGTTGGCGGATGGGGCATCATCACTCGCAAGACAGTGGATCTTGCCAAATCACAAATTTAAAAAAATAAAAATTTAGGATAAGAAGTGAGGCCAAGTAGCCGCAGATTCAGTTTACAGCATTTGATAAACAAAGTTTCATCGCACCTATAATTTACTGGAGGAGATATAGATGATGTAAACCAGTACAGGGAACCATAGATTTACGGCAAGGTTCGACAGTGGACCTGTATTACAGTATAGGGAGCTGCAAGAGCTTGTATTCCTGACAACGCCAATGCGTCAGCATTAGGTTGACCGATTCCTCATGGCTTGAGAAGAGGCTACAGTCACCAGTCGCACTTGGATTTATAAGGGAGTATCTACAAGTCCACGAGGAAGGCAACGATCGTTGATAGGACGTAGCGTAGGCACTGAGGGTTTGCCAGTTGCACTTGCCACAGAGGCAGGCGTAGAGCGTCAAGAAGAGAAACAACATGGTACCGATCTAGGCGCACTTCTTCATCGAAGGCAGGACAACCTTAGAATCCTGCTCATACGCGTCCTAGCCAGTTTCTTCCGGCTACTCTCTACGGTATCATAATACGGTAATCCAATGCTGGCCGAAAAATGAGGCATTTGACGGGCAGAAGCAGGCGTAAATGTTGGTATGCGCGAACGGACGCTTCAGCGGAGGTTTCATGCACACTACGTGAATATCGCCTTTCATTGCAAGAGAAACGAGCTCAACGTTTCATAGATAGGCTGCGCTATTGGGCCAGAATGGGAAAATCGCCCGAGAAAAAGGGAGTCTACGATAATTTTGCTCAGTACGACAAAGCAACAGAAAGACAGAAAACGGTATACCTTTCCTTCTCAAAATGCCAGAATGTTTGCTGAAGTCATGCGAGCTACAAAGGTAGCCGAAAGGAAGCTGAACGGAGGAGATATGGAGATGTCGCGGTCAATGGTTGAGGATAAGAGAGATTGTGACGTGACGTACCATCTTCGCGATTCTTTCTTTCTACCACCACCACATCGGAGCCTGCTGCTGGCTACAACGCCCTCTGCCTCGTCACTACCAGTAAATTTCTCCGACGGTTTCCGCTGGATGAGCAACAAAGGACCAGTCGGTAAATCGACACTGTCGTCCCTGCTTTTTGTCAACATCTCTGATACGAAACATACCTCAACAATTTCTCTGAGTATTCAGTGTCTTCGGATCTTCTTCAGCCAACATCAGATGAGAAGTTGGATAATATTAACGAGGCACGAGACCACTCCAGAGCCAGCAACGAAGAAAGCAGCCTGGAAGTCTTCAATATTCATAGGCTTGCCAGCATCGACAAGTGAGTTCAAGATAGATATATTCATTCTGAAAAGAAATGGAATAAAGCTTGTAAATATAGCTTGACCTTACTACGCAACTAGAATGTGTGCGCACGGGACACAAACATGACGGATGGCTCGCCGTTACTGAGCCAGCCAGGGACTGTAGTAGCGACGACGGGGTTCGGAACGCAGAGAAATGGAGGAAGACTAGGAGGAACGATCCACCATGGCAGCCCTTGCTGAGGGTGCGACGCGCCTGCCATGGTCGTCGCCGACCCCGATGGGCCGTTCGACAGGGTATCTACGAATATTCTGTTGCAGGGTCCATCGCGAATGGCGTCGCGATGGCGGGTTCTATTGGCCTCGCTGCGGGTGAAGAACGAGGTGATCCAAGCATCAAAGGCAACGGAATCGGTGGGTGGAATATGGCATGGAGCTCGTTGACGCGCATATAGCCGCTGAGGGTTCTGGTCCACGGTGTTGATGTTCTGCAAAAAAAGAGCAACAATCCAGGCATCGAACGCGACTGGGTCAGACGGTGGCAACTCGCGAAGGGTCCTAGCTCCATGAGTCGTTCCAGTCGGATGCTCGTTGAGCTGGGGAGGTCCATATCCTGTGGCAGCGTAATTCGACTATTGTGAATGAGTTATCTGTTGTCTTGAATTCTAGGCTGACGTGCTTACCAGTGTTGTTCCTATGAAATCTAGGTCTACTTCTGCAGACATTGCTACATTCCCCGTAGTGGCATACAATAATTCGATTGCCCCTGCTATTCCAATTGTGTCTACCTGCAAATCGGTCAGATGTGTCTATCGATGTCACCATGCAATCACACTGACCATCTGGTAGATGCTCCTGGAGATGAGCATTTCGTCGTGTTCGATGAGATGTGGGTTCATGTTCATGTTGAATACTCGAGGTTGGGTTCAAACTGTGGAGGCCGTGACAGGTGACAATTTACGAACCCCGAGCGTTGTCTTTGTCTTTGTTTTCGGACGTCCAGGAAACAAGGCCCAAGGATACGGTTTATTGCGTTGGGCACGTCTCGCCTCAACTCAGCATCACCTGTTTAGCCCATCCCCAGCTGAAACACTCTCAATTTGTGGTAGCGTGAAAAAAAAATGGACGCATCGGATGACAGTAGCATTATTTGTAGGTTCAAGATCATAGGTGTGTTCCCGCTGAGCGCTCCTTATCTTCTTGTCATTTAAAACCGGGCATGCACGTATATACTATATACGCTCAGTGGCATCTAGGGAAAGAGCGTCTTTCGTTGCTTGGTTTTTCGGAGACTAGTCGGTGCGGATGTAGACATTTTAAACCAAGAGAAATGTGATGGCACCTCTCGGATCTTGCTGGCTACCGCACCGCGGAAACATGGATTATTGAAGCTGGTGCGTTCCTATCCCATGGCCGTATCACCAAGCTTACAGGGCTAACAATCTGACAGAAATGCCACCACTTTCGCGGCTAAATATGTGTTCTGGGCGGTAGGCGATCATGCCAAAAACATATCAGTCGGAGCTGACAGCCATAAGCTAAACTACAATTAGGTAGGGGCGCTAGCAGAGCACAATACTTATGGTAGGCCATGTTTTCCTGTCGGGGATTCGTTTACTAATGGCGCTTCATATCAGGGGTATGCACAGAGAACGCAAATATCCAGGTCCATTTTGTCCTGACTAACCGGACTACAATTAACCGGCTGTTATTTGATTATCATGCTATCCATCACATTTTCTCTTCGATTTTTGCTGTTGCGTGGATCCATGCCTCCGTTAACACGGTGTAATGTGTGATCTGCAAGACGGATCTTGGAATCGCTCTGACATTCTGATACTCGTGACTGAGCGGCTCTCTCAACGAATTCACACCTTCTCGTTCGAGCTTGTCGAAGTTCATCTGTACTATAATTACGATGACGGAAACTTTGGATATTGATATCCATGGCCCTTGTTCTTCCCCAAGATCCGACAAGTCCCTTTTCATTCAATTTAATCAAGGGCGAAAACAACGGCACCGCAAGGCGTTAAAATCGCGTTATAATCACGACACTGCGATGGTGTTGAGCGCTCCTGTGATGCGTCTGTACTGTAGGCTTAAAACCTTCACCTTCACCCGAGTCGCTCCTAGGCATGCTGGCAGGGGCTGATCAATTATTGTCCCTATTTTTTGACAAGTACTTGATGAGGATAGAATTAAATACTACATCAAGAGTAAGTAAAGTGTAGGAAATAAATATAGGAAACATACCTCAGTCGTTATGATGATGAACTGAGGAAAAGGAAAGGAGCACGCAGCGCTACGTAGCTGCTGCTGCGGAAGCTTCTAAATAAAATATATACAAACAATATACTATTTACAGGTGCAGTTGTATCGGTATGTACTTACTACCTCAACACTCCCCCTCAACTTGCATCCTGTCGAGGACGCATACCCAACATCTGAGAGAACTTTTCGTGCTTTTGTCTCATCAGAGCTTTGGTACAAATGTCAGCAACATTGTCCTCTGTTGGCACATACTCCGGCTGCATAACCTTTGTCTTCACTGCTTCACAAATCCAGTGATAGGCAACATTGATATGCTTAGTGCGATTACTAACTTGGTCCGGAGTTTCAATAGTACGGATGGCTGAAGTACTATCAATTTTGAGAGGAGTTGGTGCTGACTCTTTGAATCCAATCTCATGAAGGAATTGTTGGACCCAAAGAACTTTGCATCCACAGTGAGTGCTGGAATAGTATTCAGCCTCACCAGTTGAGAGAGCGGTAGCAGTCTGTTTCTTTGCTGACCAGGCAAATGCACCTTGGTTTCCATAGAACAGGGTATAACCAGACACTGAACGAGCATGATCTTTTTCATTGGCAAAATCTGAGTCGCAATGTGCATAGAGTGGAGATACTCTGGGCTTTGGAGAAGCTCCCCCTAGGGTAAGTACATTATTGCGAGTGGTGTATGCATAATGAATGATGCGCTGCACTGCATGCCAGTGAGCTTTGCCAGGGTTCTGCATAAATTGTGCAACCTTATGTGTTGTGAAAGCCAGGTCAGGGTGAGTCATAACAGCAGCATGCATCAAACCACCAACAGCAGATTGATAGGGAACAGTCTTCATGTACTCAATGTCTTCCTCAGTCTTTGGACAGTTGTCCTTAGACAATTTAGCAGAGGAATCCATTGGTGTCCAAATATCTCAACCACTATTGAGACGGAAGCGCTTAGCTAGATCCTCAATATAATGATGGTGGGAGAGAGAAATGGTATGAGCTTTCCAGTCATGAATGATTTCAATGCCAAGAAGGAAATGTCCTTTACCACCATCCTTGATAGCAACATGTTCGCGTATCTCAGATTTGAGCAAGTTGACTTTGGCTACAGAATTGCAGAAAAGACCAAAATCATCGACATGGCAAGAAACAATGGAAAGCTGTTTGGACTGTACATGGATGAAGACACAAGGATCACTGATGCAGACCTTGAATCCCAATTTGATCGTGATTGTCTTCAGCTTGTTGTACCAGAGGAGAGCAGCTTGCTTCAGGCCATAAAGGGCTTTGAGCAGCTTCCAGACTTTGTTCTCCTGGCCTTCAACAACAAATCCTTGAGGCTGTTTGACATACACAGTCTGATCAGATGGTAACTCGCTGTTCAGGAAAGCGGAATTGACATCAACAGTATGGAATTCCCAGTCATGAATGGCAGCCATAGAAAGAAGTAGGCGCACAATTTCAATCTTGGACGTAGGAGCATACATGTCAGAATAATCAATCCCAGGAATCTGAGTGAACCCTTGGACACAGATATGAGCCTTATACTCAGTGATAGCATGAGTCTCATCTTGCTTGATTCTGTATGCCCAAGTGCTGCCAAGGGCTTTCAATCCAGCAGGTAGATCAACCAACTCATAGGTTTTAGCGGCTTTCACCTTGCAGAATTCAGACCACATGGCATTCTCCCAGAGATCGCAGTCGGGAGAGCTCATTGCTTCTTTGTAAGAGCAAGGCTCTCTCTTGGATTCTTCCTCTGTCAGCTCAGCAATTTCATTTGCAAAAGCAGACATGGCAACTGCAAGTTCAGCAGTCTCTGAGACATAATTGTCCTCAGGTTCATCAACAGAAATGGGTACTCCCCCTGGAGTTGCATCAGAGTCCTCTGGCTGTGAAGCTGGAGGGTCAGAAGGAGCTGGGCTGTCAGGCTCTCTTCCTTGTAGATGCTTGGACTTCTCACGAGGTGGAGGTGGTTCTTTTGGTTTCCGCTGACACTTGGGTTTCCCAGAGACTGGAATTGGGGGTGCTTCAGAAGGTTTGTCGGTGGACTCAGGAGAAGGTGTAGGACTGTCTTCATCTTCATCTTCATCCATTTGAGGTTTGAAAACAGAATAATCGGTTGGAGTGACATTCTCCCCCTCAGTCTTGCGACTGAATCCAATAATCATATCATCCACCTTGACATGCACTGAGTTGTAGAATTTACATTTCTCAGGCAGATAAACCTTGAAGGCTTTTTGAGTCTCAGAGTAGCCCACAAATATGCATTCTGTGGCTCTCGGGGTGAGCTTGTTGTTCCTTTGAGACTTATCAATATGAAGGAACGCTCTAGCACCAAAATGATGGACACTTTTCAGGTCAGGTGGCTTGCCATAGCGAGCCTGGTAAGGGGTAATACCATGGAGAGCAGAGGAAGGGTTCCAGTTCTTGTTCCAGACAATATAAAGTACAGCCTGAGGCCATAGGAACATTGAAAGACCAGAATCAATGAGAATGGCACAAACTTGGTCAAAAATGACATGGTTCAGGCTTTCAGCTATGCCATTTTGCTCAGGAGTATGTGGAGAAGAGGTTTGATAGTGAATTCCATGCTCTCGCATGAATTTCTTCCACTCATTGGTGATAAACTCTCCACCATTATCAACTTGGTAAGTTTTGAGCTTTCTACCAGTTGTTCTCTCCTATTCAGCAAGCCAATCCTTGAAGGCTTCAAAGGCTTCACTCTTTCTCTTCAAGCAGTAAACCCAGACCCAACATTTAGCATCATTGGTGAAGGTGTATAGATAGTGGTATCCATGGTATGACTGGACTGGGGCAGGTCCCCATAGATCTGAATGAACAAGGTCAAGTATATCTTTAGCTAAGTCACTCCCCCTAGGTGGGAATGAAGCACACTTGCTCTTGCCTTGTGCGCATGCAGCGCAAATTCCTGGATCCTCAGACAACTCTTTTGTAGAAAGATGTATCCCCAAAACTCGTCCCTTTTGAACCATGCCTTTGACATTGTGATGGCCAAGGTGTCCCAACATTTCATGAAGAGATTGAAGCTTTGTTGGCTTTGGGGAGGTTGTCATATTATATGAGGTATCCACAGACAATCCTGGAACATCGAGGTAGTAGAGGCGGTCGGACTGCTTAGTGGCAGTGAGCATAACATTCTCTTTTGCCAAAGCGTCTCACATAAGTCTACCATGATCATCCTTTTCAAAGGTGACACATTTGCCATTTCTGAAGAGAGTATAGCATTTGGCATTGTCAAGTCTTGATACAGAAATCAGACTGGGATGAGAATCCAGCACAAAGCAGGTATCCTTCAGCTTTAGATGAGTACAACCCTTCTTTGGCAGCTTAGCAGTAACTTGAATTTCACCTCTCCCCTCAATTCTCCTCTTTCCATCGCCAAAGCCATTGATGTTGCCAGACGAGGATGAGAGAGATTGGAAATCAGATTGAACAGAGTGAATATGTGAGGATGTTCCAGAGTCAATGATGATGGCTGATTGGCCAGCTGTACATGCACTGTACACTTGGTCCTTTATCGCCTGATTCTTAATGTGTTTGGATGCATCATAGTTGGAAGAAGTAGTATTGAAAGCTTTCTCAAACATAATTACATTAGAATCTTCCTCGTCAGAGGATACATCATCAATAGCACGTCAGGCTCTTTCCTTGCCCTTATGCTTTTTACTATTGTCCTTAAATTTCTTCTTCTTTGGACCTTGACCTTCCTTTCCACCACTGGGTGCCCAACAGTCAACAGCAACATGATTAGTCTCCTTGCAACAGTTATGACAATACAACTTGCCACAAGACTTGGCATTGCGATCTAGCGCAGCCATGGCAGATTCCCGGCTTTTGTTGGTCATTGATGTTGGCAGCAGCACAGCGACATTTCTCATCAAGGAGAACGCTAATAGTGGCAGAGGTGGTGCTATCCTTGTCAATTTTAATCTGCTTTACCATTCCATCCCATGAATCAGCTTCATTGGGATCATACAGGAGTGTGGAAAGTAGGATGCAGGCAGCAATATGCTCAGGAATGTCCCATCCAGCAGTTGAGAGATGTTGGAGGGCTTCCTGGAAATGTGAAATGTGATCATTCACATCAGATCCCAGGTTCATCGGGTGGGTGAGCTGATGGAACCATAGCATAAGAGATCCTGAGCCAATTTGGCTCATCTGCGATTTGAGCATTTGCCAGATACAAAACGTGTACCGTTCCTTGGTGGTCAGCATGATAAGATCAGCACTGAGGCAGCTCTGCATTAATCCTAGAGCAACAAGATTCTTCTTCTCCCAGATGGCGTTAGCCACTTTATCATCCTTATCCTTCGGTCGGCAGTCCATTGTGGCAATATCCCACAGATCTACGATAAGAAATGCAGTCTTCATTCGTGCAGCCCAAACCATGTAATTGCTTTCCCCTATAAGCTTGCTATCCTTCTTGGTAGGGAAGTAAGAGGTAGCATTAGCATTGGGAATATCATAAGACATAGTAGGAGCAGTAGTCTGAACAGTAGCAGTTGAAGTTGTAACTGGGGTTTCAGACATGAATGGTGTGGAGAATTCCGGAACAGATGAAGTCACGTGATGTAATGCAACGTGGCAAATGGACCACATGATACCCTAAGATGTGGCAGTGCCAGCAAAAATGACCAGGATCAAAGGAGACCCAGAGTAAAACCCTGGGATGGGAAAAGGAAGCATGAATCAAAGTAAAACCTTGATTTGGTGGGAACAAGAGAAGCACAGTAGGGTGAAGACGTCTGGAATAGTCTGAGCACAAGATCGGGATCAGTTAGAGCACGGGGCCCATAACCTGATGAGGATAGAATTAAATACTACATCAAGAGTAAGTAAAGTGTAGGAAATAAATATAGGAAACATACCTCAGTCGTTATGATGACGAACTGAGGAAAAGGAAAGGAGCGCGCAGCGCTACGTAGCTGCTGCTGTGGAAGCTTCTAAATAAAATATATACAAACAATATTCCCGATTCTTTCCGAAGGATGAGGAAACGATAGAGGGTTTATATCAGAACGTAACTGGTCGTGAGTAGCGCCAAACTGTCTGGACAGGGGCTTTACCTGGGGTTTGCTTACAAATTTTTAGTGATAGCCGATCAATCGGCACTCGACAGCTTCTTTGCCATTTGGTTGCCGCTGTGGCTGAGACCTCTTTTGTTCTGATATCTCCCTATTGGCTCACCAATATGCTGACCTATTTTGCCCACCGTTGATGTGTTGCTGTCTCTATGTTTCCAAACCGCAACCCGTACTTCGTGTGTAGAGATGTGGTGGTGCTGTCTCATGGCCAGCCCCAGTAGCTACAGTTTACTACAGTAGGTATGTAAAGAGATTTTTGATCTACTAGTGGTACATAACATACAGGTGCAATGTGCATCTTCATGGTTGCTTGATGATTTTGTATGTTGTCCACAATTGTTGATTATTTCTCTGCTTTTGTTTGCATATTGTCATCTCTGACCTTTCATGGAGGGCAATACTGAGGTTAGATTCTTGAGGTTGCACAACCAGTTTATCAAAGCTATTCTAATTTAGCCTGGATTAGTAGATAAACAGCATTCCAGTTCACGGTCCAAAGGGAAAGAATCGGGGACCCGGCAACTGCCGCTACTGGATACTATTTACAGGTGCAGTTGTATCGGTACGTACTTACTACCTCAACAGTACTCTCAACTAAAAATTTTATCTCGACCAGGCCTGACTGACAAGTTACTGCCTGCAAAGCATATGGGTTTGACCAGCTACTAACCATCTACTACGCCATCGATCAGTAGGTCAATTTTGTCATATGCCTACGAAAGACTGTTAACTAGTATCAGGTTCAGACTCTGATCCCCTCTTACCAGAGCTTCTCTCCTGAAACCCATCATTGTTGTTAGCGCTTTTATGATGGCCGCAGGGACGCGTTCATTTTAGCCGACCAGTTGTGCTCTTCTTCCAAGTAGATATAAAAGTCTTTATCATTCGCTGAACTTATACTCTCATCGTCACTTCTTGAAGCCTGGATGACTACCACCATCACGAGAAATAGCACTATTCTTCAAAATCCAAGTGATGACCATGCAGACGAAATGTTCCATGCCCTGGACGTGCAGCTCAATTCAATGATGGTCGAGGCATTAACACACGGTACGACGACCTAATTTATGCTCATGTGCTGCATGTGACACGTTTCATCCAGGAATTTACACCGGACTCATAGCATTCGCCTTGTGGACTGTCGGTCCGTGAATTACTCCCATGTCAAGAATCTTATTCATATAAATTATCTGAATTATCTCCATAGTTTCAAGCAAAAGGCAGCATGACTACAGGGGGCCGTACTCTATCTGTCTTATGATTGTACTCTTATATCTTCTGACAACAATCGGCTTCTCCATCAATTGGGCGGCCAACGCTAGAATTTTTACCGTTAACGGACAGAACTTCTCGACGGTTTTCAGAGCGTATAATAATCCTTTCCCGTCAAGGGTTTATCTTGTTGTGGGGATCACAGCAGGTGTGAGCACCATCCTTACCGATGCAACTCTAGTAAGTCAGTCACTTGTCCTGATCTAACTTTTGCTCACTTCGCATTAGATCTGGCGCTGCTGGATTGTCTGGAATCGCAGTTCGCGCGCGATCATCGTTCCGGTAATTTCCACCACCTTAGCAGTAGGTAAGCATCTGTCAGACTCTCAGGTCGAGTCTACGGCTTACCAAACTCAAACTGACATGAACAGTTAGCAAAGGTATCCTCCTCTATCACAATTGCGCTGATGGTGACCTTGAGAACACGGTCCTTTACGACCCGAACTCTTCCCACTGGGCTGTGATTTATTCTTCTGCCATATTGGCGACCTTGTTGTGGTGCACGGTTCTTATTGTGTACCGCATTTTAAGTGTCTCCATTGAGCCTCGTTGTTACATCTGTGCGATAGAAATCATGGTGGAATCAGCCTCTCTTTATTCAGCGTTGATAATCACTCTCTTGGTGCTTGAAGCTCGCAATGACACAACGGGAATGTATATCGAGACACTAGCAATTTCGATGAGAGTACGTTTCCCCCAACCAAGTACAATCACGTTTCACCGCCTGATTAATCTGTTCTCTCTAGGGAATTGTACCTACAATGCAAGTTGGCCGCATCGCGTGTGGGTGCACGCGCCCCGACGATTACTGGAGCGGGAGTCCGGTATCGTCTCTTCGATTCGCGACTCCAAGTGCAAGCGAACAAAGTCAGGATGGGATGGACTCCGATGGGACCATGTCGGTTCGTTCAAGATCTGATTTAGAGGATGGGCTAGGTAACGGTGCGTGAAGCTTTCTATAAGACGATACATTATCAGTATTTTGATCGTATGCATCTATTGAGGGCCTATTACAATGTATTCTTATTATTGTACCTCATATAATGCACGGGCATGAAGGCCAGTTGTCTATATCATATTTAACGTTCGAATGTTGACCAAGTTGAGAGGGTTACAGTATGTAGTTAATTTCTGAACACAAAGACAGGCTGTTAGTACTTGGGATTCACATATAAGAGAATGAATACATAGTATATAGTGCGAACCCTGAGGCCTGAGCAAGGTGAATAGTAAATGTATACCACTGGTCCGTTGAACCGCCATACTCGCTTTGGACATCATCGGATTTTTGGTTTGCTAAGAGTTTGGTGGTCACGTCACCGCCCGGGCGATAGCGAACATATCGGACTGGTACAATGGTTCGCCGTCGGTACCACACTGGCAGCGCAAGCCCGTCATCAGCAAGGCTTGACACTTTGCTCGGGGTGAGAGTAGTCGTAGCCTGAATCACATAAGAGCTAGTCATTTCTAACGAATGATAGGGCCAGAACTGCCGGGCGCTCAGCTGGGAAGAAACGACAGGCACGAGATGGGAGAGCGTTAGAGAAGGAAATCTTGGTGTTGGATAATCGTAGTATACTTTTGCTTACATATACAGAGACGGACTGGAAGAAAGTACGAGGCGGACATTAGGCTAGTGACCATGATAGCGGTGAACAGTGGGGTCCAGGAGTCTCTTGACGACGAATGTTGAACCTATTTTCACGTTTGATGGTCGCTGCGTCGAAATAACATTCGAAAAATGTCGAGACACACCCAGCAAGTGCGCCTATCTCAAGTACATGAACCCCCGTAACTGAGGTGGTTCGGTTTCAAATAGCCCCCGGACTTTATACTATCCTCGTAGCGGAGACAGGAACATGTATCGGAGGCAGAAAACTACGGGTCCGTCTTCATAAAAGATGGGCAAGGTCACGGAGAACAATGTCGCCTGCTTTGATCATTCCGGTTCCTTGCTTGTGAGCCATCGTCTGATGATAAAGAAAAAATACGAGGACCATCGGCCTCTTCAAATGGCATAAGGTAGACAGAGGATACCAGTTGTTTCCCAATCAGCCGAAAACAAACAAAGACAGAGGCGTTCAGGGCTCATAATTTGTCACCCGTCACGGCCACTACCACTTGAACTCTAACTTCGAGTATTCAACATGAACATGAATCCGCATTTCATCGAACACGACGAAATGCTCATCTCCAGGAGCATCTACCAGATGGTCAGTACGATTGCATGGCGACACCGATAGCCACAACTCACTGACTTGCAGGTAGACACAATTGGAGTGGCAGGGGCGATTGAATTATTGCATGCCACGAGGGGGAATGCAGCAACGTCTGCAGAAGTAGACCTAAATTTCATAGGATCAACACTGGTGGGCACGTCAGCCTAAAATTCAAGACAACAGATAACTCATTCGCAATAGTCGAATTACGCTGCCACAGGATATGGACCTCCCCAGCTCAACGAGCATCCGACTGGAACAACTCGTGGAGCTAGGACCCTTCGCGAGTTGCCACCGTCTGACCCGGCCGCGTTCGATGCCTGGATCGTTGGCCTTTTCCTCCAGAACATCGATATCGCGTACCAACACCCTCAGCGGCTCTATGCGCGTCAACGAGCTCCACGCCACGTTCCACCCACCGATCCCGTTGCCTTTGATGCTTGGATCACCTCGTTCTTCATACGCAGCGAGGCCGACAGAACCCGCCATCGCAACGCCACTCGCGATGAGCAGCACAACAATATATTCTTAAATACACTGTCGAGAGGCCCATCGGGGTGGGCGTCGATGATGGCAGACCCTTCGTACCTCGAGAACGAGCTGCCATGGCGGATTGTTCCTCCAGGGCTTCCTCCATTGCTCCATATTCCGTATCCCGTTGTCGCCACGACAGCACCCTGCTGGCTCAGCAACGGCGAGCCATCCGCGATGTTTGTGTCCCGTGCGCATACATTTTAGTCGCGTAGCAAGATCAACGTGTATCTACAAGCTTCCATCAATCTTTGTTCGGAATAAAAATATCTCTCTAAAACTCACTTTTTGATGCCGGCAAGCCTATGAGTACTGGATACTCAAAGGAACTTTGGAGGTAGGTTCCATATGGGAGATGTTGACCAAAGCAGAGACGACATGTCATTTCACCGACTGGTCCTTTGTTCCTGATCCAGGAGAAATAAATCATCAAAGAATGTTACCAGTAGCGACGAGGTAGAGGGCGTTGTTGCCGGCAGCAAGCACAGATGCTGTGGTGATGGTAGAAGGAAAGAATCGGGTAGGATGAGAAGACGCTACGTCACGTCACAATCTCTCTTATCCCCGACCATCGACCACGGCGTCTGTGACGCCTCAACCTGCTCACCTTTCTTTCTGCCGCTACCTTTGTAGCTCTCCCGGTCGAATCTAACATCCTCGTGTCTTGAGGAAGGAAAGGTATGCTGTTTTCTCTTTCTCGCTTTCTCGCACTGAGGAAAACCATTGTACAGATTCTTTTTCTGCAGCGATTCGACTCATTCTGGACCAACGGTGCCGCATATGTATGCTACGATGAACTCGCTGCTCTCTCAACGAAGGGCGATATCCATGTAACCTGGACAGGATCTTCATTGTAGTGTCGGCTCGAACATAACAACATAGAGGCCGCTTACTTTTGATCGTCAAGCTCCTCGTTTTCCGGATAGCGCTAGTTCACCGTATCAATGATGGTCCAGAGGATATTCAGAAGCGACCGGTATGTTTCACGTCCCAGTCGTATGGATTTTCTTATAGCGTCATTCGATTTACTCTCATTTCCCAGCTGTCATCACACGAACTCGTGAAATGGATTTTAAAAGCGCCAGGACACCCATGCTTGTGTGGAGGAAATTGACGTTAGGTGCGTCCCTCCTGCATTATGTTCATCTCCCCATCTCAGCCGCGTTATATAAGGTGCAAGCTTGCGAAGTCGGAGAATCATTATCCTGGGAAAGCCATCCGATTCTTCTGCATGCGCCTGATGGGTATCTCTCGACCGATATGAAGAATGCAATGGTGCACCGTCATTCCTACGACTGGGACGGTCTGATATCCTCGACACACGCTACACCTCTGAGATCGGACATCGTCGAGAGGATTACTCGTATCACATTAATCTATCTGAAAATTACAGTAAGTTAGGTATATGTATAATTTTCTCTGGTATGCAACTCTTCTCTTGATTTGCTGTTATACGTGATCCCCAAGATGAATCTTGATGAAATAGCTTTGACATATCAATACTCGCGACCCAGTGGCTACCTAAACGACACTCGTTTGAGCTCCTCGTGCCAAGTCCGTACTGGAGTTACTACGACCGAAGCTTAAGATATCGATACCCATGACTACTTGTTCTTCTCAAGATCCATCGTTTCCTTTTCTTTCAATTTAATCTGTGGTGAAAGGGACGGCATGGTTCTTATCGTGTACCGCATTCTAAGAGCCGCCATACCACGTTTCATCGCCTAATTATTCTGTTCTCTCTAGAGAATTGTGCCTACAATGCAAGTAGGCCGCGTCGCTTCTGGATGCGCGTGCCCCGATAATTACTGGAGCGGCAGTTCGGCATCGGAATCTCTTCGATTCGTGACTTCAAGTGCAAGCGAACAAAGTCAGGATGCGTTGAGTTTCGATGTGACTGTCCCAGTTCGTTCAAGTTCTGGTTTAGAGGATGGCCTAGATAACGGAACATGACACGTCCTATAAAATGGACCATGTTATCAGTATTTGGATCATGCTCTGTTTGAGACCTGTTGCGATATGCATTTCACCTTCTATAGTGCATCGAGCTAAAGGCCAGTTGTTTGTGTCATATAAATATTCTTGCGTTGATCAGGATAGAAACATGTACGGCGTAAAGCAAATACCGACTGTTCCAGTTTTGCACTGAGCCAGAATGATTCAGATCGGCGAGACAGCTTCAAGCGTGAAGGAAAAAGGGTGATCTTTGATCGACTACATGAGGCTGCTTAAACACAGGGTATCCTTAGTTCGTCGTCCTCTAGAAACGGCCGTACCTTTGCTCTCATTTGTCAAGAAACAAAAACAATCATGACGGCGCTCAAGTACTCAAGGCTCGTAATCTGACATCCGTCATGACTGCCAGGACATTTCCCCGAATCAGGATATTCCCAACTCCACTACCAAATCCAACCAGCATCTATGCACTTCTCCAAGATTCGGAAACGAAGAACCTTGTTCTTGAGGCCGAGGCCACCAAACTTCCAAGTGCCACCGGCTTTCTTCCTCGCTTTATCTTTGGAGGTTCGAAGATAGTACGTCTTGTCGAACTAACCCCCGAGTCTCTTCCTCTCACAACCATGACTCAAGCAGAAACTTGGATCCCTTCTTGTTCTGTGGAAGAAGGTAAGTCTCAAGCACATATACGACGATGCTTCATATTTCGACTTTGATGTATCAGCGCACGAGATCTTGACGCAACCAGGCAGTCTACTCGAAATTGAAGCTCGTGTGAGTTCGCTTGTCTCTTCTGTTGTGATGTCTAAGCGACACCTATCATAGGAATTCAATGGAAAGCAACTCAAAGTCTGGAAAAACCAACCTCCTACAATGCGGGAGTTCTTTTTACAGGTCACCGAAGAATATAAGAACAAGACGTACGTAGTCTATGGGGGAGAACGATACAGCTTTCAGGAAATATTTCGCTCCTCAATTCAATGTGCAGCTTCCTTCAAGATCGTATATGGCATAAAGAAAGGCAGGCCTTTTCGCTCATGCCAAATTTTTCCCTTAGAATGACACTTGTTGGGTTAGGCGATCGCATCACCATTTGCTCGCGAAACCGTCCTGCTTATCTGGCAGCTTTTTGGGCTTGTCGTATGTCGCTTCCATCTATAACGGATGGCTTCTATGACACTGCTTCCATAAAATAGACCTTCTAGGTGCAGTGACCGTCCTCTTAGACCCGTGAGCCAATTCTTTACCTTTACGACATTTTCATCTTGAGCCTTCCGAAAGGCTTTTGCCATTGGAACCCCTCAAGCACTGTCTAACTCTAGCGAGATGCACGATTCTCATTCTAGATGCCGACCGAGCTGATATGGTCCAACCCATTGCATCTGAACTGAAACAGACTACCGGGATATCAGCGTATATTGTCTTCAACGATCAAGCAACCGTATTTCGTTGGGAAGGGATGGACGCTTGGACTACAGTATACTCCGAAGACGGTGAAGGTTCTGAGGATATCATAAACAATGATCCAAACGTCTTGCCTGATGACGATGCGGCAATATTCTTCACGTCCGGAACAACTGGATTACCAAGTGAGTCTTCCTGATATCTTTGACGTAATATTCACCTGACGCTGCCGTTCTTCTCAGAAGCTGTCCTGACCTCACACCGTGCTTGCCTGACCGCGCCGTTCAATGTAAGCTCCCTGGCGTTTCTGGTGTTTCGTGAGTGTAACGAATGAACTCGGAACACTTAGGCTAGCTTTTTGGAGAATAGGCAGCGCCTTAGGCAAGGCGAGCCCGTCAAACTTGGGTCTTCTCGGAACTCGGATGTACAGGGAGGGATCTTACTCCCGAGGATAATTTGCCACATTGGGCCATTCTCGTCAATGGTACGTTCAGTGATTACATGACAAAATCATTGGTTATCGAGACTTATACCTACCAGTTGACCAACACTTACCGAGGGCGTAAGCTTGTCATAACTCGTACATGGGATCCACCCGAAGGTTAGTGCTAGATCATTATACCGTCACGAGATAATCCAGGTGCTTATAATTGCAGTATCGAGGTAGTAATTTCTGTTTCTGAGAATTGGGTAAACTCTTATTACTCGCCCAAGGTTGTGCAGGGCTGAAAATATCACTGCAATTGCTGCGTCAGACATGTTTCTTCTCGATACACCCAGTTACTGACATTCTGCAGTGTTGCGATAGTGATAAGAGAGTTAGCAGATAATGGCCTAGCAGGTTACCCGCTCGAGAGCATTACATTCACCGGCGGCACCATTCCACTTTCTTTCTTTCAGAGTGTTAAAAAAGGATTTCCACAAGCGAGAGTGTATGTTCACGATTTAACTTTGTTGTGCCGTACTAAACCTCGGTTCTGTAGATCACAAGTTTATGGTATGACTGAAACGACTGCTGCGGTTGGGGCTATCGGTAAAGATGACGCTTCCGACAAGAATTAACTGATGATCTTCACCGGGTAGCTGGCCGAGATTATGAAGCTCGACCTGAAAGCTGGTACGTCTCTTCCCGGATGTTTACCCGAGGGGTTAATATCACTCATCTAGCGGCTTCATGTATCCAACTAATGATGTTCGGATAATGAAAAATGGTGATAATGAAGCCATTCTAGGCGAAGAGGGAGAGATATGGGTTCGGGGACCAAGTATAATGAAAGGGTATTTTGGTGATCCGGGTACGCATATGAACCGTACCTCTTCGCAATATTTGGTATTGACTGTATTCTTTTTAGTTGCAACAGATAAGGTACAAGGAGTCGTCGAGTTCAAACATACATGTCCTGAATATCATCAGGTCTTGACTAAGGACGGATGGTACAAAACAGGAGATCTAGGAAGATTGGACGCTCATGGATATCTGTGCATCAAGGGCAGAATCAAGGACATTGTAATATGCGGTGGGTCGAATATTGTAAATACGTTTTCTAGAATTCTATTCTGTGGTGCTCATACATCGTGTATAGGATGCGGCGTGGGTAGAAAATGTACTCTACTCAGTGCCAGGTATCTCGGAGGCAGCGCTGGTTGGCATACCCGACGAGCGCACGGATGAGCTAGCTGCGGCGCTGGTCACCGTTAGATCTGAGTACAAGAGCACTATTACTGAAGAGTACCTTCTAGCGAAAGCCGAGGAACTGTGAGTTCCCGTACCTGTATTACATTCCGACAGGACTGCTGAATTTCCGGAAAGATTGCCCAAATATGCCGTCCCTATTATGATTATTGTGCACGACGGCAAATTTGGTGAGTTTCTGAACAGTCTTTGCTCGGAGATTCTCCCTTAAAGATATGCACACCATAGAACGCACGACTTCTGGGAAGATTTTGAAAAATGACTTGCGTATTGTGGCTCAGAAAGAATGGGAACGCAGAAAGGGAAAGATGTAGATAGCCTTAGTTCCGTAGGCTAAAGCAGCAACGGGGTAATCATTCCAACAGAAAGCGGTAGATCATGAATTCCAGCGTACGCTCTTTCGATGAAGATATTGCTTCGTAAGGGCCTGTATCGGTATAGCTCAAACTGCTGTGAAAAACCTACGGCGTAATGTGCCAGTGCACTGACGAGACCATAAGCTTAAGCTCGCAAACGTAGAGGTGCATAACATACCATATGTCTGCAGCTCGTTTAGTCTAGCCGTTCAAGTATAAGGAATGTAATTACTAAGGGCGTGGCTTACATTATAGCGACTCAATGCGACTTCCGTAACAGAGACAAAAGGATGCATAGGAGGGAGTAAACCACTGTTCTTCGTAAGTGACGGACAGGACCACAAAGAATAAGTTCACATGCCCGATTCCAGCATTTCCCTCTTGGTTATCGCGAGGGTGAACCGGCATGCTATGACGAAAGAGAAAGTCATCAAATGACCATGGACGTATTCAAGTAGTATGTTAAGTACAAACGTAGTACTTAAGGAGGACGGCAGAAGGATAATCGTACACTTGTTTCCCAGTTAGTCGAAAACAAACAAAGACAGAGGCCAGGGCTCGTAATTTGTCACCCGTCACGACCACCACAAGTTGAACTCTTAACTTCGAATATTCGACATGAACATGTATTCGCATCACATCGAAGACGACGTAAGTGCTCATCTCCAGGAAAATCTATCAAATGGTCAGTGCGATTGCATGGATAATGTCGATAGCTACATCTAACCGACTTGCAGGTAGACACAATTGGAGTGGCGGGGGCAATAGAAATATTGCGCAGTATGACTGGGAGTTCAGCAGATGACTTAAACATCCCCTACATAGGTAGAACCCTGGTGAGTGTCGACTTCATACGCGGGAAACGGATAACTCATTCACAACAGGAAAATTACGCTCCCACAGGATATGGCTCATTCGAGGCGACTCTTCCTCTTATCGGGCGGCAAACTGCGACGACTGGAGCGATGCGCAAGGTGCCACCGTCTGACCCGGCAGCGTTCGATGCCTGTACCGTTGCTCTTTTCCTCCAGAGCATCGACACCGCGTACCAGCACCCTCAGCAGCTATATGCACATCAACGAGCTCCACACCAAATTCCGCCCACCGATCCCGCTGCCTTTGACGCTTGGATCACCTCGTTCTTCACCCGCAGCGAGGCCAACAGAACCCGCCATCGCGACGCCGTTCGCGATGAACTACCAAAAAGCATATTGATTGATACGCAGTCGGGCAGCCCATTGGGGTCAGCGACCGCGATGGCAAGCACCCTGCCCCCTCAGCCAGGGCTCCCGTGGTGGATTCCTCCATTGGTCCACATCCCGAAGCCCGTCGTCGCCACTACGGCCCCTGAGTGGCTCGGTAACGGCGAGCTATCTGTGATGTTCATGTCCCATGCGCATGTCGTAGTCGGATAGCGGGGTCAAGGTGTATCTACGAGCCTCATTCAATTTCTTTTCAGAATGAAAATATTTTCCGCAACTCACTTTTCAATGCTGGAAAGCATATGAATAAGTCCAAGAAAACATTGGGGTATGTTTTGTATCCGAGTCTGACGACGAACACAGGTGACGGTGCCAATCCTTCGACTGGTCCTCATCGGGGAGAAATAAGCAGAGCACATCAGAAGCTTAAAGGCAGAGGGCGTTGTTACTGGCAGCAAGCTCTGATGTGGTGATGGTGGTACAGTTGTGGACACTCAAAATCGACAATTTTGATCACCTATTTATGTAGGCGCCCCAGAGTTTCGGGGCGGACTTTTTACTATTTAGATAGGTAGCTAGGACCAAAATGAACGTTTTGGCACGAGCCGATTTTGCTCTAGGCCATTTTTAGAAAAATGACCCCAAATTTTTTGGCCAAATCGAAAAAGTGGCAGGAAAAACTTCGGAGATAGCGGAAATGAATGCCCTCGCCATTCTGCATATCATAGGAACAAAATAAAAATTTTCTATCGAGCCGTTCTCTTACAATTGACACTGCCACATCCACCATCATGAGCACCCATGAACAGGTTTGACCCTCTACGAAGGCCAAACGAAACATTTTCGGCCTCTGGGATCAAACATTCACTACACTCAAGATCCCTACTCCTTCCCCCATTGGAGGGGATGACAGTAATTTAGACATTGCATGAATATGACTTTGATGTTGGGTGTGACAATGCCGAGTCCCTTGAGCTCAATTCTGAGTATAGTTCTGAAGAGGATACAGATGAGAGTACACTCAAGGTATTCCACAATGAGATGGTGGAATGGATAGTTGAGTTCGAAGAGCAGAAACAGGCTGCTTTTGATCCTGATTATTTGCAAAAGCCAGTGACAAAAAAACTGGGGTCCGATAATGCTCCGATTTCTCTGCTTCTCTCAATACTCACTTTTACATAATAATACAGGTGGTCCTTAAGCATTTCGCAAAGGGACCAGATGTTGTCAAGATGTCGCAAGCAAAGTCAGCCGAATACGACGACAATATGCTGGTGAAATCAGAACCCAGCAAAGTCTTCCATGATGTCAATGGACGTGCCGAACTGATCCTGGTCGGAAGTTATGTTGCCGAGGTCCGAAAGGGGTAGTATGAATTCGGAATTTTGCCCCAAAAATTTGGCCATCCTAAATCGTCGTGGGAAAAACTTCGGAGGCAGTTTTTTAGACGTATTTTGCCATTGCGGTTCAGATTCCGAGGTCAGATTTCTGGGGGAAAAACAGAATCTAGCTACATCACGCCCGATCAAAATTGTCGATTTTGATTGTCCACAACTGTAGAAGGAAAGAATCGGGAAGGACTGGCAACGGTCACGTCACAATCTCTCTTACCTTCAGCCATTGACCGCGACGCCCACGACGGTTCGATATCTCATCTGCTCAGCTTTCTTTCTGTCACCACCTTGTAGCTCACATAGCTTGAGCTAGGCGTTGTGAGGAAGGAAAGGTATGCCGTTTTCTGTCTTTCTGTCGCCTTCTCGTACTGAGGGAAATCATTATAGACTTTTTTCTACAGTGATCTTCGTTATTTTGTCCCGGCTGCCCGTATGTGCGTCGATTACCTCGCTACTCTCCTGGCGAAGGGCGATATCCTCGTATCCTGAACAAAACCTGCACCGGAGCGTCGATTTGCATATAAAAACATGGAAGCCTGCTTCTGCTCGTCAAGCGCCTCGTTTTCCGGCCAGCATCGACTTGCCGTATCCCTGATGGCGCAAAAACAGTAGCCGGAAGAAACTGGTATGTTTTCCGTCTCCGGTTGTGAGCCTTTTCATATAACATCATCAGATCGTCTCTTTTCCCGGTCAGCAACACTTTAACGTAACGGCGTGCGGTATATCCAAACGAGGCGAAAGGACTCGTACGAGTGTACTGAAGAAGTCGATGCTGATTATTGGGTGCGTCCTTCCTGCATTTTTCTGTTCTCCTCATCCTAACCGCGTTACACAGTGTGCAAAAATACAAAGCTGGAGGCCGTCAGTTGCGCCGCCCTCCTAATATTGTTTAGGCTCTATTTTCTTTGAATCTGGTCATGTAATTCTACATGCTTCCTGTACCTACCAATGGTGATTCGATATCCTCAGTCTTGTATGCGCGTAACCTGATCCATTATACTCGCAGACCTCGTTTCCGACTTCGAACACTCCCTTGTAGATATCGGGAAGGGTTTGAGCACCAGATATATGCTCATGATCTCCCTCAGCTTCGGTATCTACGGTCTCTCTAGCGCCATCGTCTGAAGAAATTTCTCGTCCCCACGTATACAAAGGAGGGATTCTGTCCGGTATGAAGAATGTAGCCAGGTGGGCTACCATTCCTACGACCAAGGCGGTTTGGTGTGCTACATCTCTGGGATCAAACATCATCTAGAGACCGACTCGTATCACGTCAAACCTATCTCCAGATGCAATAAGTTGTGTAGACGTATAGTATAGTACACTCTAGTGCGCGAATCTTCTTTTGATTTGAACCCAATCGCTCACAGTACTACTATAGTACCTCGACGTCGACTGAGGTCTGGGCCTAGGACCAGCAGTTTCTCAGGTCGCGTAGCGAGCTATACTGTTTTTCTTTCGCATTGTAAGAATAATCTAAAATCCTTGTTAAATCGTACCAAAACTAATTACAAAGAGATAATAGCGTATACCCGCCCTAAGTTGGGAGCATGATGCAGATGGGGGACAGCGTGCGAGTGCCGACTCTCCGTTGTAGTGCCAAGTGTCGAAAGCAGGCACAGCGGCTCTTTCCGGATACCAGATCGTCTTGGTTAACGATGTCATACCCATAAAACCCTTGAAACGCGACACTGCCGAGCCAGCGTGACTATTGCCGATCGTCCTGTTGAATCGGTGGACCTTGGCATCCTGGTATGCAGTACGAAACGCCCGCGGTTATTGCCCTTAATCGAAGACACGGGATAAGGGGAGGCTCCATCTCGTTCTTGTCAATCTTCCCCCTAAGGGGAAAGATCACATTGAAACGATCGACGAATTCACGGATGACCATTACCGAGCCAAAGTGATTGAATCGGTTATCCTCGGCTCGAAAACAGGCGGTGTATCATTTCTCACCACAACACAGATAGCGTTTGCGCTTTCCATCCAACCAGGACATTACCACTCAGCGCAGGATTCTTTCGAGGCTTGGTCCTTGAAATGAATTTTACGCTGCATTTCATCGCCGCATACCTCCCGACCTCATGTCGGGTTTTGTCTTATTCTAAATGCTTCGTCTTCCACCTGTGTATCGTAGCGGGGGCGCGCAAAAATGCATAAAGAGGCTGAAAAAAGAGGGCTACATTCCCCAGAACGACACTCCACCCTCGTCTATCTACTTCTGCGCCACTTTTTCTCACATCCTACTCGCTCATCGTCATGCACTTCTCACTTGCCGCGCTTGTCCCTGTCGCTGCTCTCATCGTTCCCGGCCTCTCTGGCACTATCACCACCCCGCCAGCCGGTAGCGGGGAACACTACCATCCAAGGGAGGAACTATGACGGTTCTTACGCTCCCTGGAAGCCTTCCTGGACTTGGCCAGGAACAGATAAGCACTGTCCATCCGACGTCCCAGAATACTGTCCTTGTCTGGATGATGTGCGTTTATTTTCGTTCTATCTCTGCTCTTCCGATTCCGATTAACTTCAAACAGCCCGTGTGCGGATCCAAGTGTCCTTCCCAGTGGCCGTACAGCAAATGCCAATGGGAGCCTGTGTTCGTCGACAGGTATGACTGGAAAGGCTGGAAGCCCGGCAAGCGTGACCCCTTCTCCTGCGGGTCTGTCGACAAGGTGACCTATGAGATCGGTATGCGCCTTTTCTTTCATCAGCTATGTTTTCGCTGTTTACCTATAATACCTCGCAGACTGCAAGGGCCTTTGCTTGGCCCATGACAACTGCAACTCCTGCCAGGGTGCGTATCTCAAGCTCGTTCTTTTCTATCGATCGTTATTGACAGATTTCTTTCAGTCTATATTCTCGATGAAGCTGCGGAACAGTTCATCTGTGCGCTCTTCGAGGAGATTGTCGATATTACGACCTGGGAAGATGACTGTGAGGATGACTGGGTCGATGATTGGGTGTATTATAGCACCTCATATTGGAACGTCTATTACTAGGTAACATTAAGTTAGCGACTTCTCTGACTGGGACATGTATTATTACTGGACTTCACTTTGTAGGACCTTTTCTCTACTATGTACCTTCAACCACCCGTTGGACTGTGCTGCAGGATAGCCCGGTGGGACCGGCGGGAGTGCTGGAGCACGCCTCCCCCTATAAATATATATAAGTATTATGACTTGCTATTGCATCTGTTACTTGGTACTAGTACTACTAATATACATATAATTCAGTAATACTTAGCACTCCGTATCTCGCCAGAGAGGAAAGTAAGGCAACTTAAGCTGCGCTCGGGGACTACATCTCCAGACCTCAGATCTCCAGCTCTCGCGTCTCCAGATGAACTCCAGCTGGCACATCTCCAGCTGAACCACCTCCAGCAACTACGTCTCCAGACGCGCTCCAGACGCGCAGCTCCAGACGCGCATCTCCAGCTCTCGCGCCTCCAGCTCGTGCGCTCCAGGCGTAACATCTCCAGTGCTCCCGTCTCCAGTCATGATATCTGGAGAATTCATTTTAGACTAGGCAAAGAAAAAGCAATCACGTACTAGCAAGTCTTCGTCTTTGTCGCTCACCCTCTCAGTGACACATAAGGACCCCGCTCCTTACACATTGACAGACAAAGCCTACCGTGCCCAGTGGCAAAGATGTTGCTGCACTGCGACGGTGTGCAGCAAGGCTCTTTCAATAGTTTGAGGTTCGTCGGCATGGCTATTGGGCGCTGGGTCGTGTACTGGGTGCGGACTGAAAAGCGAGCGCTGCAAGACGTGAAGGATGGAGCGAACGGCGGCGGCGGCAGAGCGACATCCCTTGCCACCCACTGGTGGCGATGGCGGTCGTGGTGGTAGGAGGACAAGAGCAAAATCGTCACATGATTACGTTGTGGGAATGAAAGCCCTCTCCAGTTGGCTGGTTCGGGTTTCCGGTCCACGCATCCGTGTCCCGTTCCGCAGAGGTAAGAGTGCCACTGATTCGATGCGCTTATTTGTTGGTAAAGTTCGAGCGTACATGTTCGGACTGCAAAATCTTGTCATGAAATTATCATAGATTTGACTGTTTGATCCACAATTCCACTGAGTACTCTAAGTTAAACTCAAACTGCAAACATTATGCTTCCGTGGCACGCATTGGCACCGATTTTCTACTCCTTAATCTTACTGGTGAGTTCTCTCCCCGAACAGGCTGCAGTTGATCTAGCACAGGAATTGGCACCTCACATTCTGGCACGTACACCCAGCCCGGCACTCTGCAATTTACGTTAGACTTGAACGGGTATCCGGGCCGTTAAACCCGAACCAGCGAAGTCAGAAGGCTCTTGATTGTTAACTGAGTGATCATGTGATCTCCCGCACCTTGTCCTTTTACCACCGCCACGATCGCGAGTGCCACTCATCGTAGCTCATGCCCAACACTAGCTACTTCCGACGACGTTGACCAGCTTGTGTGAATGTTACTTTACCATCGCTGGGTCAGTCAATATCGCGCTGGTGCCGCCGCCGTCCGCTTGATCTGTTACCTCTTGCCAGCGTTCACTTTTCTGTCTGGACCCAGCGCCCAATAACCATGCCGACGAACCAAACTATCGGAAGAGGCTTGCCGCACACCGTCGCAGTGCAGAGTGAATCCTTATGTGTCCCTGAGAGGGTGAGCGACAAAGACGAAGACTTGCTAGTACGTGATTGCTTTTTCTTTGCCTAGTCTAAAATGAATTCTCCAGATATCATGACTGGAGACGGGAGCACTGGAGATGTTACGCCTGGAGCGCACGAGCTGGAGGCGCGAGAGCTGGAGATGCGCGTCTGGAGCTGCGCGTCTGGAGCGCGTCTGGAGACGTAGTTGCTGGAGGTGGTTCAGCTGGAGATGTGCCAGCTGGAGTTCATCTGGAGACGCGAGAGCTGGAGATCTGAGGTCTGGAGATGTAGTCCCCGAGCGCAGCTTAAGTTGCCTTACTTTCCTCTCTGGCGAGATACGGAGTGCTAAGTATTACTGAATTATATGTATATTAGTAGTACTAGTACCAAGTAACAGATGCAATAGCAAGTCATAATACTTATATATATTTATAGGGGGAGGCGTGCTCCAGCACTCCCGCCGGTCCCACCGGGCTGTCCTGGAGGGGGGTTGGTCGAGATATATGTACCTTTGCGGCCGCAACAATGGATTTTGCCCTGGTTATTCTCGAGTCCTGCCGACACATTGAAAGAAACGCCGTGAAACAGGATCACCCGACTTGAAGTACAACCCGTAGCCTAGATGAAGTTCGTCCCAGCGCTCCATGCTTCCCGGATACCCCTGAAAGGCTGGAACTCATCCCTCCACTCCTCAGAACAAATACTAAAGCATTATTTTGTGCGCGCCTTCATTCGAATATCCAACCTTAGGATTTGTTGGGGCTTTTATTACACTCAATCCTCAAAAAGCATACGAGGTGCCTGGTACGAAGTTTTTTGTTCCTTGCCGGCAACGCCATCAAAGAAGTGATGGGTCCATTACACGTTAGAACAAGCCATTATCACAATCTCATCGTCTAACAATTGATTTGAATACGTTGGCATTGTGCTTGGCATCATCATCACGTATCTGGTCTAATGATCCCGAGGCGATATCAATCTACTATATAACACAGGCTGACGGCTCGGCAATAGGAAGCAAGGTTCCCTCCTCCCTCCAAGAGTTCGCTGACTCATGATCGCTACGACATATCCCGGGGCTGTTACACCAAACCTAAGCGACAGCCAGATCAAAGACACTGTTCTTAATCTAGACTCAGAATTGAATAGGGTAATGATACATGCCTCATTACACGGTGAGAAAGGATCAAATTCATTGGGGGGAAGTGAACGATCAAACCTTTTTCCTGAAGGGATTTACACAGGTGTAATGGCTGTCGCCTTGGGGGCTAGCATTGGTACTACATGCTTCTCATTCCCTCTGACGTCCTTCTCTCTGACTTGTAAACCACTGGCAGCCTCGAGGAAAGATACCCGGAATAACAGACATCTTCTTGCTCTTATCCTTCTTCTGTATCTTCTGGCGACCGTGGGTCTCTACTATGACTGGACAATTGTTTGCTCAACTTTCATCAAACATAACACAACATTTTGGACGGCATATGAATTTAGTAATCCTAGCAATCCGATTTCATTGACTGGTGGAATAGATTCAATTCTGAGCACATTTCTTGCGGACGCTACCTTGGTAAGGGATTTAATGCTTCCTTTGCGAGAGTCTTCACTTACAAAGTCATACAGATATGGCGTTGTTGGATTGTCTGGGGCCGGTCTTGGCGCGTTGTGCTCATTCCGATCGTTTGCACCACTTTAGCAATAAGTACGGCTTTCAATTTTTCGCCCAATAATTTTGCAACTTGTCACTAATTTTACCCAGTTAGCAGAGCAATCGTAACCTATTACTCCTCTTACGGGCCTATCGAAGATATGTCGCCCCAAACCCTATACCTCCAGAATGTTGTCAACTGGGCCATCTTATATTCCTCGCTTATATTAGCGACCTTTCTATGGTGCACAATTCTTATTGTGTATCGTATTCTGAGATTGGGCGGTGTCGCTGCAGGGATGCGAGTTTATCATCGCGTGATAGAGATGTTGGTAGAATCGGCAGCTCTCTAGTCTGTTGTGATAGTCATTTTATTGGTGTTTGAGGTTCGTAATGAGATAGCCGGAGCATACATTGAGGAATTTGCCATTGCGATAAGAGTACGTCCAGCATGATTCGTTTTTTTTTGTTTCTGCGACTACAACGTCTCCTCTACATTTAGGGAATCGCGCCTACAGTTTTAGTAGGCCGCATCGCCGCGGGGCATGCGCGCTCGGATGACTCCTGGAGTGGAAGTAGCACGACCACGTCACTTCGATTCGTGGATTCGCCAAGTTCGCAGAACGAGTACGAACTGAGCATCGTTTCTGGACAAAACCCATCTTCACGCGTGCGACCAGACTTAGAAGAAGGTTCGGAGAGCAGTACACAGAGTTGAGGTGCGCATTCATGATTTCCGGATTATCTGGCCCGACGTATATCAGGTATGCGTGCAGTAGATGATTTGTGACCTTGGAGACAGTCAGTGAGCGATAGATCGACCTAGGAAATTCCAAACGACAAGAGCACTTAATTGTCAATACTCTTTTCTCTAGCTATTTACTTGGCATTCTGATTCGCAAAACAGAGATGATACCGTCCTCGGAAACGGTACTAGCGAGTCCACAAAAGGATGAGGATATCTTCTTCATAGTCAAGGTCGAAAGTCTACACCATTCTCGTTCCCTTCTTAAAAATAAAACCTCCCACCCGCAAGCAATAGATGTCTGTGAGAGCAGCGCGTCAATACCTAAATGAAGAGTAAATGCTTTGGCTTAGACTCATATCGCGCCGTCTTCACTATCTTGGGATAATGGCTGCCGGGCGATGTTAGAACATCGTGAATATACACCTCGTACTGGGAAAGCCCGGTCTTTAAATACGCGTTTCCCAGCACAAAGACTTCAAATGGATGACTATGGTATTTCAGAAAGACCCCAACGAAAAGAGACGTACACAACCGAGGTTCATTTGACGGAGTATCGAATCATTGTGTATCCGTGTGCTTGCATTTTCTTGGCTGCTAGAAGAATCGACTGAAGCCGTTTCCGTCTCTGCAGCTGTTTGACAGTGATTAATGACTGTTTGCTAACTGACGAAGTATTTCATTCGATGACGTCCCTCCGGCCCAGAGGTATAGGAAGGCTTGGCATGCCTTCTCGATAGAATACAACCGGGTATTTGGAGACAAAAGAAGTTAGGGTATGTAGGCGGCCACGTATATAGAGAGGGATCTAAGGTATCCCTCAGAAACGTATCAAAATAATGTAACAAATATCGACCGCCTACCTGAGTCCGTTGTGTACACTGCACGTGTGAACTTGGAAACGAGGTTGATATTACGCCACAAAGTTCTGCATGGATTGAGCTGTTTAAACCGCTTAAAAAACAGAAAGAAAATCATTCCTTGAAGAAATATCAGTGTCGAAGATGGCCTGGCTATCGTCGTGCGCCTCCGTGACAGGTCAGCTGAAACTCACGCATAGGGGATTTCTTCGTGCATGCACGGGCAACGATCCACACCAAACTAAGTGAGCGCCGTCAGTTTTGGGGCTTCGCAAAAGATGAAGAGGAACATACTTGTGCTGCAGTTTGCCACACATCCGAAAAGAAAACAAAGGCCGAGGTTCAGGGCTCGTGATTTGCAATTAGTACCAACCACAAAGTAATGGACAGCGACCTATTAACCTCCAACATGAACTCGCCCCACAATTCGGAAGACAGGGATGTAGCGGAGTCCGAGATTAGGGACTGGATCTATATTCTCGTGAGTACGACTGTATTTGTAAGGATCGCCACTGATAGCCACATTGCAGATCGACCTGTTTGGTATAGAAGATGCGGGAGCTTTTACAGTTAGGGCAATGGGAGATCCGATGTATGAGAGGGACGCGATGATTCTCGCGTACGGGGGAGAAGTCCTTGTAAGTGAATGCAATTTCAATAACAGAATTAGAGGACTCATTGGGAACAGAGAGATCGCGTAGCGGTCACCGAAAGAGTGACAGCCTGGAGGAGCATCATACTAGTCGTAGAGCCATGGACCGCCTGTACACCCCTTCGACTCGGAGCAGCGCTCGCTCACGATACTGGATGGCACACCATATATCCTAGCCGACACCCCAGACGATGTGCCGACTCTCGATGCTCGTGAATACAAGCAGTGGCTCCAGATGACCGTCAGCAAACAACAGCGCCGCCACGATAAGGAGGCATCGAAGGAACGCGATCTTCGTTGGCACCAGATGCGCCAGGACCGGCGTCACGAACCCGAAGACTGGGTTGACTTCCAGCGCAGGAAGAGGGACAACGAAGCCCAGCACCATCGCACTCGTCGTGATGAACTAACGAATAACGTATACAACCACACGTCACCGGTCAGCTCATCGGGGTTGACTACGACGGTGCCAAAGCAGTCATACCCTCCACCTCGACCTGTCCACTGGCACCAGGCATACGAAGCGGCCTCTCCGACTCCCGTCTTCACTGCTGGATACCAGGGCTGGTTTGGTCCTCCGCGCTGACTGGTATTCCCATCCAGGAAGCGATAAGGAGTTGGGAGTGCTGGTGACAGTGAAGGAGATATCGTAACTATACTTTCTTCAGCTCTTTTCAACAATGATAACGGTGTCAAACCGACCTTTGATATCACCAGGACCACGAGGAAGATAATCTCTCGTACTATCGGTAGGTATCGGGTGCTTGCTCCAAGCGCAGCATTTTCCATCATCGGCAGCAGTGGGCATCCTCAGTAACGCTCGTTGACATCGTTATTGTCGTGGTGAGAATTATAGCCAGCGAGTCACGTCGTCATGGTGGAAGGAAGGAAAGAGGTGAGACGACTGCCATATTCGTCACGGTCACGGTCTTCTTCGTAGTGATGGCCATGAATAATTCCATTACTCTCAACTTTACTCCCTTTTTCCACTATACCACTGTTGTAGAGTAGTATGGGCACCGTTTGCGATGTTAAGGAGCGAGAAAAGGCATGTTTTCTCCCACCAATGTGCTTAGATTGTTGACTAACGGGAATGCCGTGTAGATTTTGCTCTGTTGCGTCTTCTCTACTGGTTTTGTTGTTGCTGGGGAGGATAAAGAGTGTAGATATACTGGATAGGCACCAAATGAACCAATGCTGAGGCGCTGAGTTACGACTGGGTGCGTCGTCGTGCAGTTTCCTTCTGTTGTCCTCCATTAAAGCTTCTTCAGATGATAATCCTTTTTTCGAACTACCACTTGTGGGTCTGGCGCTGTGTGGACTCAATGATAGCCACGGAAGTATGGACCGGCCTAGCAAGGGAATAAGCTCAGTATATGCGGAGTAGCCTCAGAGGACTCCTACGCCAGGACCTTACGTTGCCTCTGTCTTGATTTATGCGCTAGCAATACCTATGCGATGCGTTGGAATGTAAAAAAGGTACAACAATGAAGGAGAGATTAACGTCAATGCTTCAACTTCCTGGTGCGTTCTTCGTTCAATTGTTTTTCAAGACCAAAGGCCAGTCTTAACACATTATCTAGACGGCGTTGCTTTTCTCGATAATTCGATATCTTGACGGAACAGTACCAACCATCAACGCCTGACCCAGCCATCTCGATTGCCTGCCAGCCAAGTATGCGTGTTCTACCGTACCTAGTGTTCCGCCAAACTTGAAGCCGATGCGTCAAGGGGTATAATATCCTCGCGAGCAGACCTAACATTCGTCCAGGATCCATGGTGCTCTGCTCGAGCAATCCCCGCTTCTCATTCAATCATTATTTATGGCTACTCTTGAAGCATTTATCTGGATATCGAGAAACATTTTCTTTAGTTCGGATGGCCTGTCTTCCTGGAAGATTAGAGTTGATACTAAGTGGCTGTTCAAGTATCTCAGGTGCTCAAGACCTGAGATATGCACGTCCTCGTATCACTAGTACTTTGTCTAAGGCACCGAAGGTGCGTGAGGAGGTATATTATCCTCGCAAGCAGACCTAATATCTCTTCCAGGTTTTCACCCTCTGCTCGAAGCTAATCACTGCTGCAAGATTTAGTTCAACGAAAGTGCTCCCCTTGGTACGATTGTTCTCGTCTCATCGCAGAACCGGTGTGTATAAGCTTTGATATGGTCAGTCGTGCGACTGGAATTGATTATTCCAACCAGATGTTCATGTGGTCACATATTCCACTTGCGAAGCATCTTTGTTATTTAAAGCGATGCGGGATACTTTCCTACCTGGTACTCGACCGATTGTTTGCAGTCTGTACTTGATGATCTATTACATCGCAATCCCATATTACTTCATACAACACTGTGATCTACGGAGCTTGGTGTCCCGACAACGTGTGTATAACAATCGTATGCACTGGCAGTTGGCGCAGATTCCTCCCCGCGTACTTCTGTACTGTCCTTCAAACCCTCTTCCAATTCCGGTTCTACTGGTGAAGATTCATCCTGTCCAGATCCAACACTCATTTCAGTGTCAGTTTGTGAAATCGACCGATTTCCGAATCGAAGGGTCGACCTTGGCCGGGAACTATTGTTCCAGGAATCATCTGGGCGTGCATGCCCTGCTGCAACGCGGCCGACTAGAATTGTTGGCATTATTCCCTAGCAGAGTCGGTTTAATCATGACACGGAAAAAAAGATAAAGCACGTTGGGCATGCTTACTCTCATGGCAATCGTCACCTGTTCAACATACTCTCCCGCTACCGCATTACGTGCTTCTAGCACCAACAAAACAACTATCATCGCAGAATAGAGGGATGCAGATTCGACAAGCATCTCTATCACTCTCTGATATGCGTGTAGCCTCCCAGCAGCACCTCCCACTCTCCAAATACGATAAATAATGAGGATTGTGCACCATACCAAGGTGGCCAATACGACTGAGGAGTATATCGTGGACCAGCTTACAATGTTTTCGAGGAATAGGGCTTGGGGTGACGGGTTAGATCCGAAAGTGTAGTAATATGTTACGATCCCTCTGCTGGCTAGATGTGGTTCGGGGTTGAGAGGTTGTAAATCATGAGTGGTGAATTCAAAGACGTACCTATTGCCAAGGAAGTGCAAGCAATCGGAATGAGCACAATGAGCCACGAGCGACCCCAAACAGTCCAGCAGCGCCATATCTAGGTATCCATAAGCGAACCTACCCAAAAAAACAAATATAGAAGCCCATACCAAAGTAGCATCAGCAACAACCGTGCTTAGGATTGCGATGATCCCGATAGTCAATTCCATTGAAATGCTGGGAGTGGCGTTGTATGCCGTCCAAAAATTTTCGCCATCGGTGATAAAGGACAAGTTAACATTCACCCATCCACAATAGAGGCCGACAGTCGCCAAAATATACAAAATCAGGATGGTGAGGACAAGAATGTGCCTCCTATAATCCCGAGAGTTATTCCTTAAGCCTAGACATACCAGTCAAAGAGATACACATCAAAAAAAATGTAGAGCACCAACCAACAGCCCACAATGTGACGGCTACCACTCCAGTATATATTCCTTCAAGCCAAAGTTGGTCGACTGAAATCCTTTTAGGAGCGCAATTTCGCTTACCATGAAATAATGCATTAAGCATTAGAGTGTTGAACTCGGCGTCCAGAGTAGCGAAAATTGCTTTGATCTGACTGTCGGTCAGCTCTGGTATAGCAGTCCCGAGATATGTCACAGCAGTCATGACGGTGATTCTGAAGACCAGTAAAGAAACGGTATGGGCTCTTGTTTCCGAGCCTTTAACTCATTATATAGTGGAGCCCAAGATCAAATTCGTGATGATCATGCAAGGTGCTGCGTGGAGCCAGACAAGTGTGTATTTGCTCTTGGACAAGGAGACGACAAGTCGTAAACACAGCCTGTTCCGATAGTCCTTATGTTGATTGGAAGATTGATTAATGAGCCTAAGTGAGCGACAAGAAATATCAGAATGGAAGCAGGTCCTTCATCTTTTTATGATTATCAGACTAAAAAGCCCATCGAATCTGCCTTGCAGCGCGTACAAAGTGAAACGTTGACACATTGGGCTGAAGACTGACCATTCAATGAGCGGTTCTTTACCCATCGTTTAATGAAGAGTAACCACAGCGACAGAGTCAAAGCTCAGCCTCCGCGCTGAAGAAGCGGTATTCGAAGACCAATAGAAGACTTTGAGAATACCGCACGACTACCGAAGTCGCCATTGGATGATACATCTCAGGAACGTAGAAAGATACTGCGCTCTGAAAAGATAGGAACAAACATCTTTCCATGCTGGCGGCGCGGAGGAGACTGTTGCACGGATGATCAGTCCTTGTTTGAAACAGATCACAACTTGGAATCAGAGGCTTTCGAGCAGTAGTAGAGCTCGGCAAGGATCCCAATAAGAAGAGAAGCCTCGTCGTCAGCTAGGAGGAATTCTTTGAAAGAAGCATTGAGCACAGTGCGGGTTTGATTTGGGACTGATCCAAGAACGGAGACGGCTCGGCGGATCGCAGTCGATCAATTGATGTCTTCTCGATTTGGACGTGAACGCCAACTCTGTTCCCAACTCGCCGCAGATTCTTTACGTTTGAACTCTTCAAATTGGCGCAAATCTCCAACTATACTGCACAGACAGTGAATTCATGTTGTTTGGCGTTTCCCCAGCCGCGTGATCTTTATTCCCCATCAAGATACGCCGCTTGCCTTGCTCATTCAATTGACTACCTATTGAGTAGTATAGATACCGGGCTCGTCATAAATAGGATACGATACAGTAACGGTAGATGCAGCAACAGCTGATCCAAGATATTTCGGGAGATAGGGCTATGTTATGGTCATCTGCTATTCGAACCGCAGATAAAGAGACTAGATTAGAAGTTACAGGCTCAGTACTATGTTCAAGATACGAGTTCACAATGGGAGAGATTGTGACAGTAGGTAATCAAATTGGCATTCTTCATGAATATCCTGATCATAGGACTTATTACACCATCCTTGCTTTTCGCAGTTCATGGATATCCGCTCTACGGTCTTACGGGCACTCGCCTGAATCGAGAAGGGGCTGTGGAGCGGACGTAAATCATTAGCGACAGAAAAGATCAGTACTTCCATCAGCATACGGTAGGTCATTCATACGATTTTTTTTGGATATCATACTTAGTATCGAAATCTGATGAGGGTCTGAATGAAAGTTGCTCAGGCAGAGATACGTGTAGCGGAACCATTTCCAGTCGTGTCTGACAAAACGGTGAAGCGGAACGAATTCAAAAGTTAAAAGGGTACAAAAACAAATACATAAAATTCTCACCAAAAAGTCCAATAAGCAATCGTACTCTACTTCAAGTAAACGAAATCACGGAGACATTACCTAGTGATTGATATTCCATGGTGTCCATGATCCCCTTGAAGAGAACGTCCCGCAGCGGCGTGGCCTGCCCGTGACTAGAATAAATGTCTGTCGTTAAAGATTGGCCAAAGAGGGCGAGTTTCCACACGTACCTGGGCAAGAGTCACATCGAAGGGGAAAAGTTCGGAAGTGAAGAGAGTGGGGAGGGTATATGTCACACAGGCAAGGACTCGGAAAATGCTGTAGTACATCTGCTGGACAATGATTGGGCTAGGCTCGTGGCCAGCCAAGCATCGCCACGCGGCTGCGCTTATCACTTTTGGCGAAGCGGCTGGTCCGATTGGGTACGGATTTGGCAGGACCTGCCAAAGGTGAGTCCACACTTAGTTTTTTCGTCGTCGTCAACGTTGAAAAAAAGTGCCCAAATTGATATAATGAAAAGTGGATATTTTTCGATTTTAAGAAGAATGAAAACAACTTTTATTTTTGGATAACATGAAAAAAATTTTAAGTCCTTCGTGCCTGATGTCCAAGTCTAGTCCACTTCTGCACTGGGTTCCTCTGGCTCCTCGTCCTCATCTGCTTCGTCTTCATCATCATCAAAAACAAACCCATCATCTCCCAAATCCATATCCAAGGACACGTCTGCTGCTGTTTCTAGTTGAAGACCTTGATGCGATGAAGAAGGCATTTGAAGCTGCAGATGACCCCAGGATGGCCAGTCTCTGCAGTTTCTCAATGCCGAGAGGTTCAGAGGTGCGGCAGGGACCAGATGGAGCTTGCACGGACGTTGACGTGGCAGCGACGTCGCGGTGAGAGGAAGAGAATATCGCAGGTACATAACTTAGGTGATGGAAGCCCCATCAGGCACGAAGGACTTAGAATTTTTTCATGCTATCAAAAAAATACAAGTTGCTTTCATTAGTCTTAAAATCGAAAAATATCCACTTTTCATTATATCAATTTGGGCACTTTTTTTCAACGTTGACGACGACGAAAAAAACTAAGTGCGGACTCACCTTTGGCAGGTCCTGCCAAATTTGTACCCAATCGGACCAGTCCTTCTGTAGGTGTCAGTCCCTTGATCTCGTGACGTGAGCCAAAGAAGGACTGGTCCGATTGGGTACAAATTTGGCAGGACCTGTCAAAGGTGAGTCCGCACTTAGTTTTTTCGTCGTCGTCAACGCTGAAAAAAAGTGCCCAAATTGATATAACGAAAAGTGGATATTTTTTGATTTTAAGACTAATGAAAGCAACTTTAATTTTTTGATAGCATGAAAAAAATTCTAAGTCCTTCGTGCCTGATAGGGCTTCCATCACCTAAGTTACGTACCTGCGATATTCTCTTCCTCTCACCGCGACGTCGCTGCCACGTCAACGTCCGTGCAAGCTCCATCTGGTCCCTGCTGCCCCGGTGAACCTCTCGGCATCGAGATCTCAGTGATTTCGAGCGTGCTATTCTGGACGATGAACCAACCCTGATACTAGAAACAGCAGCAGACGTGTCCTTGGATATAGATTTGGGAGATGACGGGTTTGTTTTTGATGATGATGAAGACGAAGCAGATGAGGACGAGGAGCCAGAGGAACCCAGTGCAGAAGTGGACTAGACTTGGACATCAGGCACGGAGGACTTAGAATTTTTTTCATGTTATCCAAAAATAAAAGTTGTTTTCATTCTTCTTAAAATCGAAAAATATCCACTTTTCATTATATCAATTTGGGCACTTTTTTTCAACGTTGACGACGACGAAAAAACTAAGTGCGGACTCACCTTTGGCAGGTCCTGCCAAATCCGTACCCAATCGGACCAGCCGCTTCGCCAAAAGTGATAAGCGCAGCCACGTGGCGATGCTTGGCTGGTCACGAGCCTAAATAATTCCATTCGTCTCATCGTTGCCATCTTTTTCTGCTGCTTTACCATTCCAGATAACGGTCACTTTCTACAGCGTCAATGGGCCAAGAATTGCCCCTTCCTTCCTACAGACTGGCATCGTGTCCACTGGCAAGAACGTGCTAATTCGTCTCCCTTGCGTCTTCCTCGCGGACCTCTTCATCCTGGAGAGAACGCAAAAGCAAACTTGCTGGTTATAGGACGAAATATATCCATCAGCTCACAAAGAAAGAAATAAGTACGCTGTTGTACAATCTCCATCTGCCAGTCTTTCTTAGAGTTTTCTACAGTTCTTGGCGCAATGGTTCTCGCCAAATCCCGCGGATTACTGTTGGTACAGCATATACAGGCTTTATGAAGTCCTCAGGGGTGCCAATGTCTCTGAAATTGATATACGGATCAGCCAGAGCTACAACAACGCGTCTGGTACGACCTTATATCTTCCAGACCTCGATATATGCGCTCGTAACTCTCCAGACAACGTTTTTGAGACAAAGAGCAACGACTGAGCCATCGTTGAGCTTATTTCCTGGTGCCCTTCTCGTTCAATTATTGTTTATGGCTACTCTTGACGCATTTATCCAGATATCAAGAAATATTTTCTTCAGTTTGGACAGGTTGTCTTCCTGGAAGAACAGAGTTGACGATGGGTGACTCTCCAAAACATCCCTAGTGCTCAAAAACTAAGATGCGCGCGTTCTCATACCACTGGTACCCCGTATAATTCATTTACGCTGCGTGATGAGGTATATCATCCTCGCAAGCAGACCTAATATCTCTCCCAGGACTTTACCGTGCTCTGCTGAAAGCTAATTGCTGATGCAGGACTCTGACATGGCCCTCTATTCTACCGATGAGGGCTACGTCGTCGCTTCCGGAAGCGTGAGTGATTCCGAGTCAGTTATGATCTAATGCCGACGCCGACCTCGTCAGGACTTTGGTGACTCCGAGAACACTGTGACTGCTGAAACGGGTGGTCTCACCGCTCCAGACCATGGTTATGATTGGATTCAATGAAAGTACCCCTCTTGGTACGATTTTTTCTCCTCTCATCACAGAACTGGTTTGTATAAGCTTTGATATTGTCAGTCCTTCGACTGACTAATATGTTTAATGTGATCACATTCCACTTGTGGAGAATATTCGTTATCGGCAGGATATGGGATACACCCTACTTTCGTACCTGGTGCTCAACCGATTGTCTGTAGTCCGTACTTGATGATCTATCACATTAGAATCCTGTATTACTTCAGACAACACTACAATTTACGGAGCTCGATGTCCCGACGACACGTGCGGAACGCCCGCCTCCCTCATACCTCTGTAATGTCCTCAAAACTCCCTTCCAAGTCCGGTCTTACGGGCAACGATTCATCCTGTCCAGATCGAACACTCATTTCAGTGTCATTCTGGGAAAATGGACTGATTTTCGAATCGAAGGGACGACGCCGTGGTACTATCGCTCCACGAATCATCTGGGCGAGCATGCCCTGTCACAATGCGGCCGACCAGAAATACGTATCGCAAGCAAATGTAGGATGCACTTCTGCGTGCACACACTGCATTCTATCGTACAAGCACCAAAAGATCATTCGTCCCAAACTAAGTGAGCACGCTCAGTCCGAGAGCCTCGTATAAGCCGAAGAGGGACGTACTTTCGCAGAGATTCGCCACAGGTCAGAAAAGAAAACAATGGTCGACGTGCTTCAGGGCTCGTGATTTGTAATTGGTACCGGCTACAAGATAATATTAATGAACACTTACTTCGAATACGGACTTGCCCCGCTACGTGAGGGGCTGGGGGGTACCGTTGTCCGAGATGAGGGACTGGGCATATGCCCTAGTGAGTACAATCGTGTGTTCGAGGATATCGTCACTGATAGCCGCAGGTCGACCTCTTTGGTTTGGAAATATAACGGCTTTGAGAATGAGGCTATGGAAAATCCAATGAATGAAAGACGATCCAAGATTGTCAGATCTATACAACTGTATCGGGGCCAGTACACATTGAAGCCGAGAATACTGGACGTTGACACAGACCGTGACACCGTCAGCAGTACTGGTTGCACCCAAACTGACTAACGAAGCACGGTATAGGCTGTAAACAAGGCTAGAGCGATGTACAAGGACGAAAGATTATCTGGGAAACAGGACGAACCAATTCTGAGCCTCCATAAACGGCGCTAGTCTTCTTTCTGGGCAGCAACATGAACAACCTAGGCGGATCCTAATCCTTGAGATAACGTCGGAAAAAGAGGGTGACATCACAGCTTGCCTCTACTTGTGTGTCGTCCAATGTGCGGATGATGCAAGGTCAAAGATGCCACTAATGAATCTGTCAATTATTGGTCCCGCATGTTACCGTCTGACGAAGGTAAGGACACGCCGAGAATATAAAGCCCAGAGCCGTAAGCAGCCGTCCCACTCGATAGCAAAATGCAACGGCGTACGCGTGCAGGTTCAAATTACAGAGTGGCTAATGAGCGAAAACAGCTGTATACATTGACTTGTTTGGTCGCGACAAAAGAACTTGCGTGAAGTGGCTACTGGTGGCTAAATTCGATATGTAGAATTCCGATGTAGTTATGCTGGGTCTATTACCTAGCTTATGGTATACGATGAGGACTGACGATAGAAGGAGTCTTGCTATGAATATCAGCGTCAGATATACCTGTGATAAGTAAGTGGGGAAGTACCTCGAATACAAATTCCGCCGTACAAGTACAATAAATCATTCACGCCAAACTAAGAGAGAGCATTCAATCTCAGCACATGATACGAGGCGAGGAAGGACGTACTCTGCTACGGTTTACCAGACGTCGGAAAACAAAACAAAGGCTGCCTCAGGGCTCTTGATTTGTAATTACGACGGCCACAAAGTAACGAACACCAACTTGTTACCTTCCTATACAACCTCGCAACTAAAATGGATGACTGGGAACTACCAGTATCGGAGATACGCTCGTGGACGTATGTTCTGGTGAGTACAATCCTGTACATGAAGGATTTGCCGCTGATCGCCACATTGCAGATGGAGCATTATGGTTTTGACGGAGTCAAGGCCTTGATAAATAAGGCCTTGGAAGGTCGGTTAGACGAGGGAACGGTGGAGCTGTTGGCCTGTCAAGGAGAGATCTTGGTGAGTATATTGAGCTCGATGGTGGAATTTTGAGAACTCATTGGTGATAGGAAAATCATGCGGCCGTCAGCGATCGCATTAGGGCCTGGAGAAGTGACATCCCCGTTGTACCGAGCCACTGGCCGCCTATCCATCCGTTCGACGCGCACCGCCGTGTCTTCTCGTTCTTCAACGACGAGTACTATATCCCCGGCGAAGCCCCAGAGGACGCGCCGACCATCAAAGCTGTGCTTGATGAATACAATAGGTGGTTCCTGTTAACCCTCCTTAAGAAGTTCCGCTATGACGATGCGAAAGCCTCACAGCGGCGGAACATAGTCTGGCGCATCGTGCGCCATGACCCGTATACGGATCCCTATGACTCCCAGGACTTCATGCGTGGAAAGAGGGACCACGAGACCCGGCATCGTCGCGCCAGTCGCGATGAACTCGCCAATAACATATACAACGATACGCCATCGGCCGGCCCATCGGGGCTGACGAGGACGACGCGGAGTCAGTTGCACCCTCCACCTCCACCTCAGTACTGGCACCAGGCGTAGGAAACGACATCTCTGGCGTTGCAGGCTTCGACTCGCGCCTTTGCTGCCGGGTACCTGGGCTAGTAGGATCCTCTGAGCTGATGGCAAGCCCGTGCAGGATGCGCAATACTAGAGGAAGCCTTGAGAGGGGCGCCGGTGAAATTCGTAGCTATCATGTCTTTCCAGCTCCTTTCAATAACAACAACAGCCGTCGAACCAACGTTTTGATATCGCTGGGACTTTGAGGAAGATAATCTCTCGTATCATCGGTAGGTATCGGGACCTCGCTTCAAGAGCAGTCTGTTCTATCATCGGCAGAGCCGTGGTCGGTAACGCTTGTGAAGGTCGTTCTCGTCGTGGTGAGAACTGCTGGCTGCGAGCCCCGTTGTGGTGGTGGAACGAAGGAAGGAAAGAGGTGAGACGACTGCCATATGCGTCACAGTCACGGCTTCTTCGTCCCGATTGCCCATGAATAATTCCATTCCTCTTGACTTTACTCCCTTTTCCCACTATACCGCTGCTCCAGAGCGATGTGGGCACCCTTTACGATGTTAAGGAGCGAGAATAAGTAGGATTCTGCCTCCATTGTGCCCAGATTGTTGACTAGCTGGATTGTCTAGATTCTGCTCTCTTATGTCTTTTCTGCTGTGGGTTTTCTTTGCTGAGAATGAACAGCGGTGCTCCTCAACAACATTTTTCCTCCGTTACGTGGACATGCGACGCCTTCCACCATGATCGCTCCAATCCCCGACAATTTTCTTTCCCATTTTGCTGACTCGTGTAATACTTTGCCACCATCCCATCTCCATATCGCCTTTTCTCGTTCCTTCGTACCACGAACTATCAAGCTCTTGAAGGCCTCATACCCTGGGCAATGGTAATGAAGAGCACTCAGTGCCAAATCCTTCCCTTCCATTTCGCAACGGTTTCTCAGCCATGCTGTTGCTTGCAAACGTGAGTCGTCCCGTTGTCATGTCCGCGATTTTACTCACAGACAAGATACAGAGAAAGCTCAAGTTGAGGTCAAGACAGAATAACAGAGGTTCTCGGTTTCGAATCCCCTATTCCTCGACGCTCGTTCGTACATTCAAAACGTACCTCGTTTCTCAAGCAGTATCGACCTTTCTGGCGTTCCGCTGCTATCGTATTCTTTCTGTTGACATATTGTAGGACTGCGTCTGGACATCTGGAAGCAGGCTTCTTGTTCAGTAATCGCATGATTAAGCTCAGTTAAATGCAAATCAGACATCATCATTAAATCTACACAGCCCATCCATATAGATGAGGCCGTGGCAATCACAGAACGTTTACGGGTTGCCAGGTAGATTACTAGTCTCAAGGATGAATGCGGGGATCAAATTGCGTTGGACTCGTTGCAGATACCGAGGAGAACTCTTTGCCTAGGTTCTAGTGAAGCGCCATCAGATATCGAAGTAACAAGTGGATAGAAGAAAGATACCTCTCCTACTACAGATTCGTCTGTAACTGTATTCTTCTGGCCCGAAGAGAACTGCATTTGTTCCAAGGGAATAGGATAAGCTCCTGTGCCACCGGCGGCGACAATGGATGCAAATGTATTTGAGACGTCGGGAGACCCTTTTGCGCGCACGCTGTCACGGACATTCAAGGATGCGAGTAGGGAGTTTGAATACACTGATTTGATGAAATGTTAGTCAGAAACGAGCTGGCAACAACAAGACTGTTCACGTTTTCCGAGAGAGAGGAAGACTCCTAGATATATGAGGGAAGTTGGAAACAATGTGAACTATATATCTATGAGTCAAATTGTGGTCGACTACCAATGGTGGTAGCACAAATTTACCGTGATGAGGGTAGTAGTGGTTATGAGACTGTTATGAAATGAGTTCTTCAATAGTCGTGTCATGGTCGGAGAGGTCGATAACTTACGCCGACAGCGCACCAACATTGATGGAATATATCATCAAGGTCCTCACCATGGAATCAGTCCTGCTTATTTTGTGAGCACCTAGGGAAAACTCAAATCAGAATCAAGCGAACCTCTTAAACCCTGTGCGATTGGCTCTCAGGAGGCAACACAAAGCGATGGCAATTGAGACATCCGCAGTAGTAATAGATGATAGTGAAAGATACATGATCCACAGCTAGAGTGACAAAGTTAGCTCAGCAATATTGCTAGTGCGGGAAAACCTACGTCTTTTTCTATAAAAACTTCGAAGGTGACCCCGTTCACCAAGCTAGTCGACAAGTATTAGTATCAATGGCCTAACGGTTCAAGGGAACTACAGACCCAAGTGTCCCATTCACTATTTCAAGCAGGAATTGTATGATTGCAAAACGATAGTATATTCGTGTACTCACTCATTCCACTGGCTAGATATCAGTGCGTAGAATGTAAGCATCTTTCAATCTTCAGCCGACGTTGTGATACTTACCAAATACCTCAAGGATAAGGGCAATAAACACGCCGGTTAATACTTTATTCCGCCTACTTACTGATCATAACCAAAATCAGGCGAGGAGCAGAGATAGCTGAACGGAAAAAGATATACAGATGTAGATCCTCATTGTGTAAAAGCTTCAGGTCATGAAATTTCAATAGATGAAAGTTAACAAGACAACAAAGGACGCACGTTCGCACAAGCAAGCCGATTGTGGTCTTTGTAGAGACTTTAACAGGTATGTCTAGACAAGAAAACTCTCTTACAGTGACATACATCAGACCCTGATGCCAGAAACATCGGTAAATATCTTTCTCGGCGTCAAATGTGTTACATACAAATAAATTCCTGAACAGTAATTGAGAAATAGGCCAATATGATTCAATTTAGAAAAAACCCACCAAACTGGTATCTGCAAAGATGCCGGATTCATATAGTTGGAAATCATGTAGTGATACAACGCGTTTGCCGACATGATCAAGTTGGTGGTATCTAAAATACTGCCAGCGTATGTTCTGTCAGTACACCCGTAGAAAATAACATAATACTATCTGACGCACAGCACCGCTATCACCTGTTGAAAAACGTCAATAAATATATGATACTGAGAAGAAATCACTTACGAGAACTTTGAAGTACCACGGGTCAGAGCGCTGGTTTCGAAAGTACAAGAACGTCTGCATGAGGGTTATGCCATATAACCTACGGTGGTACGTGATCAGACAAAGTTCCACGGCCATTTACTCAAAGAAGACACACATAGCCTCAAAGAGGTTACCAATGTAGGGCACCCCAAGGATGATGTTCATATTTGGTAGATGGGTAGAGGACATCGCTGGAGCTGGGAGGAATAGTTACATCCTTGAGTTTGGGGTGAGGAATATATATACTTAACTCAACAGGATCAAATCACTCAACTCAATAGGATCTATATCGTGTCCAAACTCAGTTACCGTCATTATGGTTTCGGCCACTGAGTGAGCTTATGATTTATGAGCTAGCAGACATCAGAGTAACTGTTCCACTTGAAACCCCGACCCATCATTTGATGCATCGTCTCACGAGTCACGATGAAAATGGATAATATCATGACCTATGATCACTCGGAGTTTGAGAAGAGTGATCGAACAGCCGCGATAAGATTCAAACAGCAAGTGTTCATGATCTGAAATTTACCCCTTTTTCATCGTCATCGCTCAAATTCATTATAATCAATTCTCGCACAGTTAGTACCATGCGTATCATTGCCAGAATATCATCCTATCATATTGCGTTTCAATTTCTTACAGGGTACGAAAGAATAATATTTGGATAGGGTCACAATGAGGAACAGATGGAAGTACTTGTATGATGAACCTAAGTCTAGAGCCCAGAATTGATGTGATGGGCCTCTGATCCATGCCATACCATCTCTTCATCAGGTTATCTTAGAGTGATTGTTTCATGGTAAACATAAAATGCAAATTTCCAAACACTCACAAAGGCAGTACGAGGGAGGAAAGTGTCCATCGTCCATACAAACCACCCCTTGCTTCCTTCCCAATGCCATGCTCGAGGATTGGCTTTCAGAGCCTCTGGAACGAGGACTATACATTCCATGGACTGGTACAATGAGCTGCTGGGAAGCAGATTCAGCTTGGTCTCGATGATATCGCTTTTCACGCTGTCGATACATAACTGAAGGAATAACAGTTTGATTCCTAGATATATATTCGATTTTCATACGCAACGCTCAAATTTACAACCTTGATACTGTTCGGAGGAAGAATCATTTACGCGTGAGTCTAATTAAGTGCACAAGAAAAGCCTGGTTTCAACACCTTTGAAGTGCAGCATTCTGAAAAATTTCACCTGGTTTTTCGTGTCGTGCTCGCCTCTTTCTTGTTGTCCTTGCAAGCCGCTCCCACAGATATCGAGATAATAGCGCTCCTCCAAATCTAGACGGGCAATGTTGATACTTACGCAAGTATGTCCACAGTGCTTTTGATATCTGACAATCTATTCGGTTCATATCTGGCCTGCACTCATTATGAAAAGATTTTGTTTCTTATTGTCTTCTAGCTTTACTCCGTGAGAGCCGTGAGATTAAAACACAGGAATCACGACGGCGTTCATGCCCAAATCGAGAAGACATGGGGGAGGTTGGCACGGTCCGAGCGTGCCGAGCAATTTTCGAGTCGTCTGCGTTCGTGAATCAAAACGACACGGTGCTCGACAAATCATTCAATTCACTGCTCCCGACTGTCGGCAGCTCCTTTCATCTCATCAGGAATTTTGCTGCTACTGAGTAGGGGAATCAGCACGGCTCAACTATTTTTGGTTCGTTTAAATTATTCTTGCAGCTGTCTCCTCGGTATAACGGCAAGATGTTCATTCCTCTATTTCTGAGACACATCTTTCTTCTCGATGCTCATGAAATCTATCATCCGCTAGCGACTTGGCACTGGTTCAAGATTGTTGAATAAGGTTTCTTCCGTGTGGTCTTCCTGCCTCGCGCTCTCGGTTTCACGTCTGTTGCATTGGATAGTTTTCGTTGCAAGGTCGAAAACAGTTGGCTTCAATTCTCCCGTGCCTTGGGATGGCTGCACGAATCCTCTTACATCCGGTATGCGCAGATGAACTTTGATGAAAATTTTCGCCGCGCGATCATCATGAAACAGATAGGACACTTGCTTCCATCTTGAAGGTTTCATTAGTCGCCTATGCCCATGGAAGATTGATATCTCGATTCGTATCTCAGCTATGAGAAGAACAGGATATAATTATCACGGCCTCGTCCAATGATGAATACGCGACGCTGTTGCTGGACCCATGCTCATCATGAACTTTACCTCATGCTCTACTATAGAACGAGCTGATATCTTTGCACCGAGATTCAATATCCTTCCTTCACTTGTATGTCGAATCACCATCATGACCGCTAGAACATATCCCACCACTGCTATACCTGAGCTAACCGACAGCCAGATCAGAGATATCGTCACGAATCTGGACATGGGTGTAAACAATACAATACTTTTTTTTTTTTTTTTTTTTTTTTTTTTGGTGGAATAACTACCTTCCTTTCGGAAGATTTGCAAGGAACCGAAGGCCGACACAGTCAGCTTCAGACTTGCGCTATTGTGTACGCAGGATTTCTCCTACTTCTATAGTTCAATTTGTTCACCTCGGGGAAATGCGTTACGCACTGTGTGTGGGACTCGGTACAACCATTTTCCTTCTCTTCTTCTCCCTCGTTCTTACCTTCCCTCAGATGGTCCTATACCCACTAAAACCCCGCCTATTTTCATCCAATTTTTTGGCAGACTATCTTCATTCTTCAGGGTCCCTTCCCACGTATTTTTGATCACCTGTGGTTTCAGGGCTTTCCGTCCGAACTTCTTCCTTGTCATCAAACAGTCCATCTCTATCCTGTCATTTATTGCTCTGGTCCATGTCCTTTCGACAAAGCTTGGGTTAACAGGAGTATTCTCATCACTGATAACCCGTTTACATCTTAGGCCCCATATTACCTGGATGGAGGTGGACATGATTATTCGGTAAAATCTCTCTTTTCCGCTCTCTCTTTTGCCTTTCTCTGACTTAAACGTTGGCAGGCAGCAAGCAAGGAGGAGACCGAGGGTTGGGGATCTCCATTCGATACCTTTCTTTTCCAGAATGTTTTTTGCTAACAACCAGACTTCTTTTTGGCCGGGACTTTCGCAAGTAGTCAGGATATGGCTCATTGACTCTATTTCTCCGTGGCAGTGTTCACAGAAAGCCCTCTGCTGGAACTCGGACTTGTAGTTTGGTCGTTGCCAATTCGTTCCCACCATGTACGCGTCATGCGCTATCATCCATAGGGTATATTTAGTGTTACGCGCTAGGTCTTTGTGCTTTATTGACTTCCAGAACCTGTCGTCTGTAGGTCTATCTCCGAAAGCATCTTCGGCGGCTGCTTTTGCATATTGGACGTTCTTCGACGTGCGTCTTCTCTGTTTGTATTTTTTCATTTTACGGGATCTTATTGCCTTATATGCTAGTTTCTGTGACATCTTTGATAAGAGCGCTCCAGTTACCTGAAGGTCTGGAGAGACCTCCGGTTTAAAGGGTTCGGGTGCCTGCTTCCTTGCCCCTTCGTTTGCTAGAACATCAGCCCTCTCATTCCCTTGGTGACCACTATGGCCCTTAATCCATTTGAAACTGGTCCCTGTTTTCCGTTTTCTCAATTGGGCGACTGTCTCTTGAATCAGTTCTGCATTTTGTGTGCCGATATAACCTTCATCCTCCAAACAATACAATACTTGGTTCATCGCTATACGGTAAGCAAATTTACTGATACGCAATGAACTTCAGTAACCAATGTTTGAAGGGATATATACAGGGATAGTACCCGTCACGTTGTGGGCTGTTGGTCTGTGATCTTTGCTTCTTTTGAAGCACTTCTTTGCGACCGGTGTGTCAAGCTTCGAGGAATAACTTATATAAGTGCGAGAGTCATCAACGGCCACATTTTTTGGTTGCTATCATCCTGATTTTATACCTTCTGGCATCTTTCAACCTTTATTGCGAATGGGCCGCGAGTATCACAGCTTTTACCACCGTTGCATGGGAATACGTTTGGGAGACATTCGGCTTGAGCAATAGTCCAACACCATTCATATTGACTGGGGAGGTCTGTGCAATTCTGAGTACAGTTCTTGCAGATGCTACCTTGACATGGGATTTAATTATTTTTGCTCATGATTTCGTACTTAAGAATTCTTAGATATGGCGCTGTTGGATCGTCTCTCATTCCTTGGGTTTTCCTTGGCCTCATTTCTAGAGCCGTTACATATCCAAACCCAAAGAGGTCGACCTGCGGCTATCAGTGGCGATCTCTTCGGCCACACGGTTGTACTCACTAGGGTATAGATCCAGTCTCTCATCTCGGACACTTGTAACTGCCACTCCTTCATGTAGCGGGGCAAATCCATATTCGAAGCTAAAAAGTGAGTGTTCATTACTCTGTGGCCGGTACAAATTACAAATCACGAGCCCTGAAGTAGATCAGGTATTGTTTTCATTTCGGACTTGTGGTAAACCCCCAGCGAAAGTACGCTCCTCTCCGCCTTATACGAGGCTCTCAGACTGAGTGTGCTCACTTAGTTTGGCGCGAGTGATCTCTTGGTGCTTGTACGATAGAATGTGTGTGCACGCAGAAGTGCATCCTACATTTCCTTGGGACACGTATTTCTGGTCGGCCGCGTTGTGACAGGGCATGCTCTCCCAGACGATTCATGGAGAGATAGTACCACGACGTCGTCCCTTCGATTCGGAAATCAGTTTATTTCACAGAATGACACAGAAATGAGTGTTCGATCTGGACAGGATGAATCGTTGCCCGTAAGACCGCACTTGGAAGAGTTTGGAGGACATTACAGAAGTACGAGGGGGAGTCCGCGCCAACTGTCCGTGCATGCAATTGTTCCGCACGCATCGTCGGGACATCGAGTTCCGTAGATTATAGTATTGTACTATGAAGTAATACAGGATTCTAATGTGATAGATCATCAAGTACGGACTACAAACAATCGGTCGAGCACCAGGTACGAAAGTAGGGTGTATCCCATATCGCTGCGGATAAAGAGTATTCTCCCTAAGTGGAATGTGATAATATTAAACATCTGCTTAGAATAATTAGTTTCAGTCGAAAGAGTGACCATATCAAAGCTTAACGACATGAGTTCTGTGATGAGACGAAAACAAATCGTACCAAGAGGAGTACTTTCATTGAATCTAATCGCAACCAAGGTCTGAAGCCGTGAGACTACCCGTTTCAGCAGTCACAGCATCCTCGAAGTGACCAATGCCCTGAAGAGGTTGGCGTTGGCATTAGATGATAACCGACTTGGAATCACTCAAGTTTCCGAAAGCCACGACGTAGCCCTCATCGGTAGAAGCCTTGTCAGAGTTCTGCATCAGTGATTAGATTTGAGCAGAGCACGGTAAAGTCTTAGAAGAGATCTTAGATCCGCTTGCGAGGATGACACACCTCATCACGCAGCGTAGTTGAGTTAGACGGAGTACTAGTGATATGAGAATGCGCGTATCTCAGTTTTTGAGCACCCGGGATAATGTGGACAGTCACCCATCGTCGACTCTCTTCTTCCAGGAAGACAATCCATCCGAACTGAAGAAAATGATCTTTCTTGATGTCAAGGTAAATGCGTCAAGAGTAGCCATAAACAACGATTGACCGAGAAGGGCACCCGGAAATAGGCTCAACGATGGCCTAGTCGTGCTCTTTGTCTCCAAAACGTTGCCTGGGGTCTTGCAAGCGCATATATCGAGGCCTAGAAGATATAAGGTCGTGACAGACACGTTGTCGTACCTCTGGCTGATCCATATATCAAAGGCGAGAACCATCGCGCCAAGAACTGTAGAAAACGCTAAGAAAGAAGAAAGACTGACAGATGGGGATTGTACAACAGCATACTTATTTCTTTCTTTGTGAGCTGATGGATATATTGTCGTCCTATAACCAGCAAGTTTGCATTTTGCGTTCTCTCCAGGATGAAGAGGTCCGCGAGAAAGACGCAAAGGAGACGAATCGGTACGTTCTTGCCGGTGAACACAATGTCAGTCCGTAGGAAGGAAGGGGCAATTCTTGGCTCATTGACGCTGTAGAAAGTGACCGTTATCTGGAATGGTAAAGCAGCAGAAAAAGGTGGCAATGATGAGACGAATGAAATTATTCATGGCCATCGGCGGGCACATCCCGTGACGTGACATACGGTCGTCTCACCTCTTTCCTTCCTTCCACGACGACGACGGGGCTCCCCGCCAGTACCCCCCTCACCACGATGAGAACAACCTCAAGAAGCGTTCCCGATGAAAAAGCTGCTCTGGAAGGAAGAACCCGATACGTACCGATGGTTGGAGATTATGAATGGCTCGCGGTCCTAGTGCTATCAAAGGTTGGTTCAACAGTATCATCATCGTTACAAGCAACTAGGAAAAAAAAGCTACAAGTTTCGCTTCGCCACTGGATGCTGCTCGCCTAATCTTCACCTTCTGTCCGCCGGCGACCATCTCAGCAAACCCTTCAGTGTGGAAGCTCAAACCAGCTCGTCTGGTGGCCGGTCCTGGGGGCAAAAAATGAAGGAGCTCGCATGGGGGAGGCCACTCGATATGGTTGGCGCTGGTGATGAGGTTGAACTTGAGGGTACGGTGGGCTTGGCATTGTCGTCGCCAACCCCGATGGGCCGGTCGATGACGTATTGTCGTATATGTCTTCCTTCGATTCATCGCGACAGGCGCGATGGTACTGGGCTTCTGCATCCTTCCTGCGCTGGAAGTCAGCCCAGTCTTCGGGTTCGTGGTACAGGTCTTGGCGCATCTGGTGCCAACGGACATTGCATTCTCTCGATGCCTCTTTATCTTTTGCTGCGCTGTCCTTTGAGGCAGGTAGCAAGTAACCACTTGCAATATTCATCAGGATCGAGGGTCGGCGCATCGTCTGGAGCGCCAACAGGGATATGTGGCGTATTGTTCAAGATCGCGAGCAAGCGACGCTCGGAGTCGAAGACGTGCACAGGCGGCGCACGATTGTGTACGACGGGTACCTTGTTCAGCCAAGCGTTCACGCGATCGGTGACTGCTAAATGAGCATCCTGTTACGAATGAGCTCTCCAGTTCTGTTGTCAAGTTCAAACGCACTTACCAACACCTCTCCCTGATAGACCAGCATCATTGCCTCTCTGTGGTCCAACGAATATTTCAACGCGCTCTCCCACATCATTCGGACATTATCGAAGCCAATGTCGCCTATCTGTAACGTGACTATCAGTGGCGACCCCTCTATAATTGCAATTGTACTCACGAGCTCGTAGGTGTCACCTATAATTTCGGACCCTAGTATCTCCCAGTCGCCCGTGTTGCGGGGTGAGTCCGTATTAGAAGCTAACAGGTGGGCATTCATCTCTTTGTGGCTGGTGTACTAATTACAAATGATGAGCCCTGAAGTACATCAGCTTTTGTTTTGTTTTCGGATGGATGGCAAACCACAACATAAGCACGCCCTTCTTCGTCTTCCTTGAAGCTCTCGGGCACTCGGGCTGAGCGCACTCACTTAGTTTGGCATGGACCATTGCTTGTGCATGTACGACAAATCTCCCTACGACCAGATTTTGACCTGCACGCCACGGAGATATCTGACAATCCTTGGACTAGGATCGTTCTAACAGCTGATCATCTCCTTGTCGTTATTAGACGTTTACATCTTAGCCTAACTTTGTGGTGTAACATCAGCACTCGCTTCACACGTGCAGTGTGCACCTCAACGGACCAAGGTAGGTGGTCAGTTTGTTGGATTATCCTGATGTGTATCTGAGGGATTTTAAAGATCTATCTATATACATAGTCGAAGGACATCACCCGTCTTGAAACAGATTATTTGTATTATATCAGCGTTCAAGCACTCTCATAGCACGCGGCGGAAAGTGCAGCATCTAATGAATTGCTTCGTCGATCGCTTTGCCGCTATCGAGCTACCGCAGAGATAGCTACGGTGACATCTGTTTTGTCAGCCTCTAGATCCAGTCCCGTGCAACATACGATCTGTGAATACACAAAATGTTTACGATGTTTCATCGAATGAACCTCAGCTGTGTTCGCTTCCTTTTCGTTGGTGTCTTTTTGACATGCTATTGTTAGTCGGCTGAAGTCTTGTGCCGCGGAACATAAGGATATCGCGTACTTCGAGATAGAGCAAGCAAAGGTACTTGTCGAGTCCTCTCTCCTAGCCTGGCTCGAATTGTTCATCTGCTGAATTTTCGGCAAAATTGGCATCTTCGAGTAGCCCACCATGGACACGTGGTGCGGAAAAGATTGTCGTTCCTGTGGGATTTCGCAGAGTTTTCATGTTCGTGCTTTTCTTTTTTGCTGGCCCCCCTGAATTCCACCGAGTGGGCTGCCTAAGCTGCTACAAAACCGAAGAGAAGGGGGGGGTGGGAGGACTTTTCGGTGGTGGCTGCGAGCGAGAGAGTTCAGACGATCTCTCGCTCGCTTAGTCAGCACCTTATGTGCGCTGCCCTCGCAAGCTCAGGCTGCTCACAACGTTCACGGGGCAATAAATCCCCGCCGTCGATCGAAGGTCAAATCCTGTGACGCAGTATGAAATAAATTAAATATTACATTCAAGGGCTTATTATTTTCAGACATAAGCTTATTAGGTGCCATTAATACGGAAGGTCGAGATAGTCAACCATTCAAGAATCCAACCGAAGCTTATATTGCCTGCCAACGACGTCGAGTGAGCTGAACTCGCAATCTACACTCAGTACGGCAAAAAATCTTCGACATTGATGTGCTACAAATGATCGCAGCGCTGTGATCCTATCAGAACATACTGTTACAACGCACGAATTACAGCTTAGTCCTGGCAGCTTTATTTTCACAACTTGGAATTCTTCAGCTATGTATCAAAGTTTTATTCCCCTCTCCCCTCACCTAAGTGTAACCAGTCTTCCCAGGAACAACACCATACACGGGTCCTCCCTTCCCAAACATCTTCCTTAGATCATCCACTAATTCATGAGGCTTTTCATGCGCCGCAAAATGACCGCCGCTGGTATGTTCGGATTCAAAAACGACATAGGCGTTGGCGCGAATCCAGCTGTGAAGGCAACGTAAGTACAGAGGTGACAGGTGGTCACATAATATACTTACAAACGAGGAGAAGAGGTGGCTTCCTTGGGAAAATACGACACGCCATTCGGAATATTAGGTCTTTCTTGCATCACAGCCATATCAGATGAACCAAAAACTTCGTAATATATACGTATGGACGCCGTAGGGCCAGGTCTTGAGAATAGATAGATGGATATCCATGTGAGGACTGCAACGAACATTCTCAGATAAGAAAAAAGAAGATCAAGTTCTGGGCTGGTACTTACCTTCATCATCATCCCAAGGATACGCGTCCGTCGAGTTCACTAGCTTCTCGTAAATCCACGCAAGAAGACCTACAGGAGAATCGGCCAGCGAATACCCCAGTGTTTGGGGTTGAGTAGATTGTTCGGCAGCGTAGCCGCTTCCTTTGGAGCGAAACTGTTCGGCTAGTGCAAAACCTGCTTTCTCAGCAGCTGTGTATGGCGTCAAGAGGTGACGGACGTAAAGTATGGGTTCATACAGAGTTGGAGGCCGACCACTGTTGACAATCAGAGTCGTCGTACACCAAAATATAGGGAGAATACACTTACATAGGCATATTCGTGTGCCAGGCTTTGCTAAGGTTCCAACTAAATATTATATATAACTGTATATATACAGTTAAACTGTATAAGTATACTCTATATGTATACGCCCCAACGGCAGATGGAGTATAGAGTATACATACAGTATATATATAGTATACAGTACATCATCTAGGAGGCACTATAATTGTCAAATCTGATTGGCACTACGTGGTAAAAACTTTTTCCTCCACGTTCCGTGTTCCATCACTCTCCGAGTCACTCCCTTGCTCAGCCTAGGACAACATGACTGCGGCGAAGCGGCAAGTCCGGCAAGCGGCAAAGTCCATCCCGGCTCTTATCAAGTGCAGGCAAAACTTACTCTGAGCAGCGAAGGAGTCGGATCTCATTGCCGAAAGGTTTTGAAGGTGCAACTGGAGCCATTTGCACTCCTGAGGACTGCTTTCAGTGGTATAAGGTCAGTGCATTGTTGAGTTCCTGTTGCGGTGCCTTCAAACAGATTTCAGATCCATATGGGATGTTTCCAACCATAGTATGAATGGTTACTTGGCTATTCCGGCCATCAAGCCTGTGTTCTCCAAGTCTCGCCACCTCTGTGTGGACTTGTGCAGCTCTTTAAAGGCAGAGACCATCCGTAAGGCTTTGCTATCGAGGGTGTGAGCTCACATTAGGTTGTTTAATGTCAATCAGCCACTCATCAAGCGTGGCAAAGTCAAGGAAGACCGCCCTTAGAAATTACTGTATATAACAACTAAATACTATATATTATACAGTATATACTATATATAATACTGTATATGTATACACGGGCTGCCAAGCGTATACATATAGTATTTAGTTGGAGCCTTAGGCTTTGCTGTGCTTGCCACCATAGGTGAGGGCGATTTTTCGTGTGATCTACACACAATGCACTTTTGAGTAACGGAGCTTCGGCAAGCGATAGTACTTACGAAGCTTCCCCAATCCCCGCCCTGTGTAACTGAAAGCGCAGAGTCAGCATTTATCACCTCAAGAGGTGCTAAGCGTACCATATTCGTTGTAACCGAGAGCTAACATGAGCTTGTTGGCGACCTACATCGCGTTAATGGTAGGCAGACTACCTTGTGAAGAGGCATACCTCAGCGTACTGCGCAAGCCTAAACTTCTGCTTTTTAGGGGCCTCTGAGAACCCGTATCCTGGCAAGCTCAGCGCAACGACATGGAAACTTGGGTGCTCAGGAGATGATGCCGTCAAGAGCGGGAGAATCTTTCGTACTTCGATAAAGCTTCCTGGCCCTGTATCAAAATGTAAGTTAATCACATCTGCAAACCGAATACAAGGGCGTGACGTACAACCATGAACGAAGAGCATTGGTATCGCGCCATCAACATCGCTCTTCTTATGCACGTAGTGGATGTTCAGTACATCGAAACCCTTGACATTGATGTCGCGAGTGAATTGTGGAAGCTCCGCATTGAGAGCCGCTTCTTGAGCTCTCCAATCGAAGCCGTCTTTCCACCGGGCGACGAGACGCTGTATGTCCTTCAGCGGCGCGCCATATTTCGTTCCAGAGTCTTCAAGTTCATCTGGGAACGTAGCCAATGCAAGCTTTTGTTGGAGAAGCTTGAGCTTCTCGTCCGGGATGGATATTTTGAAGGGAGTTTCGGATGGCGCCATTGAAGGATGCTGTGAGAACAAAAGCAGTAAAATTGTCAGCTCTTATATATCGATATTTCACGTCATGAGCGCTTACATCCACGGCCCGTTGGCGAAGTCAGAGTTCTGAAGAGAAGGATAGAAGCTCCCACGTTACCTGTAATGCCCATGATTTCACGGCAAGATGGACGTTGGAGCGGTTGATGATGTAGAACAGATGGACAAAGCTAAGTGTGTCAGGACCCGTTTTCCCCATTCCCGCTTCGGTCCGAGCTTGACAATACCACCAATTGCGTCACTGATTGACAACGTTGGTACACCCTCCGAGGACCATCTAACGAAGGCGAAAATTAGAAATTGTCCTCCCAAGCACTCCGTGAGACATCGCTAATATAATTGCTCGTGCTTCTGGAACTTCTCCTCTACCTTATATGACTAGTCACTCTTCCTGCGGCATCTTAGACTACTGCCAGTGTCTGGTAGAAAGGCACTGACAAATTCAAACCGGTAAACGTGCTTCTGAATCTGTCTGAAGGCCAGTAAGGTCTGATCGTGACGGGATGAGCGTCTCAACGAGACGACAGAATTGGCGCTATGAGATCTTTATCAGATTCTACCGTACTAGGCTTCAGACGGAGGAAACACGTACACTAGCGACCTCGGGCAGAATATAGTGCAACATCAATGGTAAGGTCCTCGGGATATCGGATCCCATAGATTGTAGTGTCGTATGAGGAAAGAGGGATATTCAATTGATGAACAGTCAGCTTCGAATTATATAGATAGAACTGCCAACAATATTTAAACTGATTATGAAGTTGTGTGCCTACATGTGACATGAACCTATGAGTCAAGATGGTTAATTTCTGTAGGGTGAATTTCTCGGACAACTGACGAAGCCTAGGCCGATGCATGTGAAGTAGCTCTGGAGTGAAACGATCAGATCGTACTGAGAAGGGTATATTCAACGGGTCCACGCTTCTACTTCAGCAATTCGTATAGCGGATGCGTGACATATTGGACTTCAACCTAGGGAGTCGAGCAACGGTAATTCTTGATTCACCAGTACATGATATTCAATGTTACTCTTGACCTGGTTCACGAATTGATCAAGATCTGAACGATGGTCCGGGCTGCTGAGCAACCCTGATTTTCACGTTCTCTGATGAAATGATTAGGCATATAGCGTGCAGCAAGGTGATTCCTGGACACTAGAGGCATGGTTCTTTGATCAGAATGATGGATCGGAGCAAATCGAATAGCACACATATGTCCACCAGAGATTGCACTTCAGGTGGCGTAGGAAATTCAGTAGAAAGCGTGTGGATATGAAGGCCTTGGGTATTGTAGCGTAAAAACTGGGCGCATTGATATGTATGCATTCCTTAGAGTGCAATAACATACGAGATCCTGGATAAAATGTCTCGACTGTACAATTTGGCTATCTTGCACGACTACTTTCCGTACATACTTTCTCCCTTATTCACAGACGCAACAGATGTCGCCGAGCAGCATCAGGATTCCTTTTCTGAAGCTCGGAGTTCGATGATACACGGAATTTTGGACAAGACATCAACTTTGTTTACGAGTAAATCATACCTACTCACGAAGACATGCGAAGTCGTCAAGACTGGCTGGAAAGGACGAGGATTGACCGTAGCGTCGCCTCAATAATACTACCTTCTTCGCTGTTTGACCTTGCGTTAGAGTCCAGGGCATCGCACAAGGATTATGAACGTATATGAGATCAATGAGATATCTGGGAGAAAGAGGTAAGAAAGGGTACAAAGGCAGAAAGCACGACCACGCACTGAGTTTTTGTTATCGCAAGTTAACAACTACGTCGTCATTGCCCAGCTACATCCTGACAGTTTTAATTACCACCAGCGTGACAACGACCAGTCGAGAAGGGGGCAAGGAGGCGGACCGATTCCTACGATGTCCTCATCGATCGACCAGCAATGCTGGTATGTATCAACCAAGATACCGTTATATATGCCTCCACATCGCAGAAGGGAGCCACGGTGTCTGGAACGGCAGTGCAATAGGAAAAGAGAGATGGTGAGAGGAAGAAGGCTGTTCATGGACGTCGAAGGCCGTGACTGTGACGCAGTCGTCTCACTTCTTTCCTTCTTACCACGACAACGACGGCGACGGGGCTCGCTACTAGTGACTCTTACCACAACGATAACGACCTCAAGAAGCGTTGCCAATGAAAAAGGGGAAGGAAGAACCCGATACGTACCGATGGTAGGAGATTATGAATGGCTTGGCATGGTCCTAGTGCTATCAAAGGTCGGTTCAACAGTAACAATCATTGTTGCAAGTAACTAGAAAAAACAATAGCTACTAGTTTCGCTTCGCCACTGGATGCTGCTCGCCTATCTTCCACTCCTGTCCATAGGCGACCATCTCAGGATACCCTTCAGCGAGGAGGTTCAAACCAGCTCGTTTGGTATTCCTGAAGGCAAGAAATGAAGGAGGTCGCATCGGAGAGGCCACATGGTACTGCTGGAGTTGAGGGAATTGAAACCTTTGACCGGCTTGGTGTCGTCGTCGTCGACCCCGATGGGCCGACCGATGGCATATTGCCATATATGCTATTGATTGGTTCATCGCGACCGGCGCGATGATGCTGGGCTTTGTCGTCCCTCTTCCTGCGTTGGAAGTCGGCCCAGTCCTCAGGATCGTGGTGGGGGTCTTGACGCATCTGGTGCCAACGGACATTGCGTTCTCTCGACGCCTCCTTATCTTTGCTGCGCTGTCCTTTGAGGCGGGCATCACGTAACCACCTCCGATATTCGCCGGGATCGAGAGTCGGCGCATCGTCAGGAGCACTAGCAGGGATATGTGGCGTATTGTTCAAGATCGCGAGCAAGCGACGCTCGGAGTCGAAGGCATGCACATGCGGCGCACGACTGCGTACGACGGGTACCTTGCTCAGCCAAGCGTTCACGCGATCGGTGACCGCTAAATGAGCATCCTGTTCCGAATGAGCTCTCCAATTCTGTTGTCAAGTTCAAACGCACTTACCAACACCTCTCCCTGATAAACCAGCATTATTGTCCCTCTGTGGTCTAACGAAGTTTTCAACGCGCTCTCCCACATCATCCGGACATTATCGAAGCCAATTTCGTCTGTAATGTGGCTATCAGTGGCGACCCCTCCATAATTGCACTTGTACTCACGAGCTCGTATGTGTCAGCCAGAATTTCGGACCCTAGTATCTCCCAGTCGTCCATGTCATGGGGCGAGTCCATATTGGAAGGTAACAGGTGGGCGTTCATGTCTTTGTGGCTGTTGTATCACAAATGATGAGCCCTTAAGTATATCAGCTTTTGTTTTGTTTTCCGACGGATGGCAAACCACAACAAAAACACGCCCTTCTTCGCCTTCCTTGAAGCTCTTGGGTTCTTGGGCTGAGCGCACTCACTTAGTTTGGCATGGGCCGTTGCTTGTGCATGTACGACGAAATCTGCACACGACCAGGTTTTGACTCGCGCGCCACGGAGATATCTCTGACAATACTTGGACCTTGATTCGCATCAGAATTCTTCTAACAGCTGAATGTCTCCTTGTTTCTGTTAGATGTTTACATCCAAGCCCAACTTTGTGGCGTAACATCAATCTCGCTCGCTTCACACGTGCAGTCTGCACTGCAATGAACCAAGGTAGGCGGTGAGTCTTTCAGATTATTTTGATGCGTATCTGAGGGATATTCCAGAGATATTCACATACATTGTTGAAGGACTTAACATGTCTGCTTTCGTCTCGAAGCAGCCCGTTTGCATTTTATCAACTTTCAAGCGTTCCAACACCGCGCGGCCTAAAGTGCAGCATCTAATGAAGCGCTTCGTTAATTGCTTCGCCGTTATCGACCTACCGCGGAGGAGGACAATAGCTTCAGCTACATCTGTTCTTTTAGCCTCTAGACCCAGTCATGAGTAATATATAAGTCGTGGATACGCCATGTTGCGATTTTCCATTGAATAAACTCCAGCTGTGTTCGCTTCCTTTCATTGGTGTCTTTCTGACATGCTATACCTAGCCGTTCGAAGTATTTTGCACACAGAACATAAGAGTATTGCGTACTTCAAGATAGGACATTCCATGTGGACGAGATCATCCAGCGTCTTGACTGCGCTTCCAAGTTGCCTAGAAGCTGTTACCTGAAAAGCTGAGACCCCATTCCTGGTCTCGCAGAACTGGCTTGGACATGGAGAATGCTTGCTAATGCAACCGGACATATCTTGCTGCTTTCCCTTGTGTTGAATAAGATACTGATCGAATGGCGCGTCTCCAATTGTCAGGCCTTTAGAATGCACCTGCAAACCCAGTCGTCGTTTTAGCAAGGGAGGGTCGTCGTGTCCCGCGCGCATACGCCGTGATTTGATATAGTTCATACGATGTACAAGGGAGGGTGCACGCCATCAAGGTTTTGTCATGAATCTCACGGCCCGTAACTTTCCTCCGACATCACGTCTAGGTTGTCTCTGGATGCTGGAGCCGTATCTGTACTTCACACGATCGAGAGACGTTGGAAGAACGGATCCATACCAGCCAGATGAGTGAACAAGTGGACGACTTGCATTCCAAGCGGGTTTGACACGAAATGGCCTGAGACGAGGATACAACAACGGTTTTGCGACAGTACCAGACGGAGAGGAGAGGCTGAGGGAAGAAATGTAAATTTTTTTGGGGAAATCATCGTCATCCTGAACGACGGTCGTGTACGGAATGGTTCGTCGCCAGGATTCCCTCAATCAGTGCAAGGCTCGGGACGATATGCGTCAGGAGCCTCCTTGGGATTCGCGAGAGAGTCTATCAAGTAAACACTCGCTCGCTCAGAAAGAGCCGAATGGAAATGAATCCTGTTCGAGATAAAGAACAACGATCTTGGGGACATAGGTCGTGCGTGATCTGGCTTTCTCCTTGCTTCTCTGACCGATAGCAGAACTATTTGTAGGAACCTCTGCGACCTCCATGATCTTGCCAATAATGAAGACCGTCCATTGCGAGTCCACCCACCCTCGTTACTAACGTGGACCGAGCAGTGCACAAAAGACACAAGATCGAGATGGGGATATGGATAGTCATGTCTCTGTCTACCCCGTAGGCTGACGCGCATACGATACGCCGATTCACGGTGGACGATCCGACGCTCTTCATATTCGTCGGGATCAATGCATGGGTACGTCTTCTCTTCCAATATGCATTCAACCTTTCACACGGAACTTGCAGTCCATGATATGCGACCCGACGGCGGTTATTAGACATCAGAATACCTTATCCTTCTGAGGCCTTGCTAACCCTGTGGTTGCATCTGTTTGCTCAGGCAGACAAGCATTGTCCAGCAGATGTAATACAGCATTTTCTGAGTCCTTGCTTGTGTTAAATGCGTCCTCCCCTTTCTCTTCGATGTGACTCTTGCCCAGGTACGTGTGGAAACTCGCCCTCTTTGGCCATTCATTAACGACAGATATTTCTTCTAGTCACGGGCAGGCTACGCCGCGGCGGGACGTCCTCTTCAAGGGGATCATGGACACCATGGAATATCAAATACTAGGTAATGTCTCCGTGATTTCGTTTACTTGAAGTACGATTTCTTAATGGATTTTTTTAGTAATAACTTTATCATATGCATTCGTTTGTACCATTGTAACTACATAACTTATTCCAGTTCATCTTTTTCTCAGAAACGACTGGAAATGGTTCCCCCGCACGTATCTCTGCCTGACCAACTTTCAATCGGGACCTCTTCAGATTTCGATATCCAAAAAATTGTATGAATGGTCTATCGCATTCTGATGGAAGCACTATTGTTTCTTATCATTCGTGATTTGGGGCCCATTCACAGCCCTCTTCTGATACAGACGAGTCCCTGTAAGAACTCAGAAGCAGATGGCCATAACCTGCGAAAAGCAAGGATGGTCCGTCGGGATATTCATGGAGAATGTCAATTTTATTACCGACTGTCACAATCTCTCCCGTTGCAAACCTGAGTCGTATCTTGAACATAGCACTGAGCCTGTAACCTCTAATCTAGTCTTTTTATCTGCTGTTCGAATGACAAATGAACTTTACATAGCCCTGTCCCCTTGATATCTCTGATCGGCTACTCAATTGTTCCTGGAACTACAGTTACTGTATCGTACATTATTTCTCACAAGCCCGGTGTCTGTACTACTTTAATAGATAGCCAATGAGCAGCGAAAGCGGCGCCCCTCGATGGGGGATGAAGATCACACACTTGGGGGAACGCAAAGCAAAATTTATTTATTTGTAAAGGACGATCATGGAACTACCCCAATCTGCAGGGTTGAAGCATAAAGAATCTGCGGCGAGCCGTGAACGGAGGTAGCGTTCATGTCCAAATCGAGAAGACATCAATTGATCGACTACGGTCCGTCCGACGAGCCGCCTCCGTTCTTGGACCAATCCCAAATCAATCCGGCACTGTGCTCATCGTTTCTTACAATTCATTCCTCTTAAGCGACCCCGAGACTGTTCTCCTTATCTGGAAATCTGCCGAACCCTACTACTGCTCGAAAGCTGGTTTCAAGTTTTGCTATTTTAACTATCATCATTACAACCGTTCCCTTGGTATAACAGCAAGGATGCTCATTCCTGTGCTTCTGGGACACCGCCTGCTTCTCTCGATGTTTATGGAATCTATCATCCAATAGCGACTTGACATTGGGTCGAGGCCTTTGAATACAGCTTCTGAGGCACGATCTTCCCGCACTTCAAGTTCGATCTCAGCTCTTCTTCTGTTTCTTTGGATCTGAGTCCTTGTTACAAGGTGGCCATGCAACAGTTTGCTTGAAACTCGAGGAATTGTGATGGCAGAGCAAATCTCATGTACGGATATTAAATAAAGAATTCGGAGAAAATTGGTAGGAAGACAGTATAGTAGGAAGTAATAGTATAAATACAGCGCACAGGCAGAGAAAGTCCCCTGTGAGTTCACCTACCTAGTGACTAACAGCCTAACGGCTGGAGAGCGCTGCGTTAAAATCACAACAAAAGCAGATGCGGTACTTACTTCCATCTTAAAGTTCTCACTGCTCGCCCATGTTGATCGAACATTGATATCTCAATCCACATCTCAAATATCAGAACAGGATGTTTTCGTCGCTCTCCCACTAGCAGATATGAGGCTTCTATTGTACCTTGTGTTACCATCAATTTTATCTCGTGCTCGACTATAAAACGAGCTGATATCTTCAAGGCATCAAGTTTTAATATCCTCCCTTCACTTATCTTTGGAGTCGCCATCATGACCACGATAACATATCCCGCCACTGTTATACCTGAGCTAACCGACAGCCAGATTCAAGAGATTATCAAGAGTCTAGACACGGGTCTAAACAATACAATACTTACAGCATTACTACATGGTAAGCAAACTTACTTTTACGCAATGAATTTTAGTAACCAATGTTTGAGGGGATATACACCGGAGTAGTAGCCGTCACATTGTGGGCTGTTGGTCTGTGCTTTATTTCTTGCGAAGTTCATCTTTGTGACTGGTGTGTCAAGCCTCAAGGAATGACCGCGAGGACCATAGAAGGCCTCATTTTTTGGTTGCTATAATCCTGCTTTTGTACCTTCTGGCAATGGTTGGCAGCCTTTACTTCCAATGGGCCCTGTGTGTCGCAAATTTTACCGCTATTGCATGGAAATCCGTTTGGGAGATATACACCTTGATCGATAATTCCACTCCGGTCACATTGACTGGAGGGGTCATAGCAATTCTGAGCACAGTCCTTGCTGATGCTACCATGGCATGGGATTTAATACCTTTTGTGCATGATTCCTTATTAATGGATTCCTAGATATGGCGCTGTTGGATCGTCTGGGGTTGGGAATGGCGTGTTGTGCTCATTCCGATTGCTTGTACTGCCTTGGCAACAGGTACGCTTTTGAATTCATAACACTGATGCTTTATGACTTATTAACAGTACCGTGCACACAGCCAGCAGAGGGATTGTGGCGTATTATGACACTGTTGGGCCTCTTGTTTCACCGCAGGCCTTTTTACTCGAGAACGAAGTCAACTGGGCCCTGCTATACGCCTCGCTCATGATGGCTACCGTGCTATGGTGCACCATACTCATTATTTATCGCATCCTGCGAGTGGGTGGCGCATCTGGCAGGATACACGTATTTCAGAGAGTGATTGAGATTCTTGTTGAATCTGCATTACTCTACTCTGCGGTGATGGTCATCTTGCTAGTGTTCGAAGCTCGTAATGAGATAGCCGCATATTATATTGAAGTCTTGGCGGTTGCAATGAGAGTAAGTATATTCAACTTCGTCTGTCCTTGTTCCTTATATCGCAATTGACTCATCTCTGCTAGGGAATAATACCAACAATGCAAGTCGGCCGCGTTGCAGCAGGACATGCACGCCCAGACGATTGCTGGAGCGAAAGCCGCCCGGGATCGTCAATTCGATTTGAAAATCATTCAACATTGCAGAATGACACTCGATTCAGTGTTGAATCTGTACGGGACACGTCTTCAACCGAGCGACCGAACTTGGAACAGGGTCTGGAGGACGTTGCAGAGGCACGAGTGGAGGGACCTGCGCCAATTGACAGTGCAGACGATTATAACCACGTCGTCGGGAAATCGAGTTCTGTTGATTATAGCATCGTATGAACTAACACGAGATTCTCATTTAATAGATAATCAGTTATGGTCCACAAGGCAGCCTGTCGGGCATGTCATAAGTAGATCGGATAAATATCCCATTGCTTCTTAAATTGTTTATCCGCTGTGAGTAAAGCTTGTGCCAACGTGGCCGTCTGTGTTAAAATAATTAGTGGTTACTGGATTACTGACGAATTCAAAGCCTTGCTCGCCGGTTCCGCAATGATACAGGATTACATCATACCGCGAAGAGTACTCTCGTTGAATCCGGTCCTACATCAGGGATTCTTGGACCAGAGCACCATATATTCCTGGATGGATTGTTAGGTCTGTTTACGAGGATATTATACCTCCCCACGCACCGGTAATGATTTCAATAGAACATCAGGTGCGGTAGATGCGTATTTGGCTGGTAGGCACCCGGGATAGCATGAGCAGCCGCTCATCATTGATACCACTGTGTGAGTACGTCAAATCATCGAGAAAGGAGATGCTGTTTGTATAAATGTGTCAAGATTGGCCATGGAGAACGTTTGAACGTATAGCGCACCAGGAAGTTGAGGCCTGGTCGCCTTGATGATGATCTCTCCTTTATTTTTGGACCTTTTCTTTACATTCCAGCACATCGCGTAGGAATTGCTAGCGCACATATCAAAACTAAGGCAAGACAAGATCTTGGCATAGGTATTCTCTGAGGCGGCTCCGCATATACCGGGACTATTTCCTGACTGTGCCCGTCGGTACCTCCATGGTCATCGCTGAGTCTGCACAGCGCCATATCCTCCAGGTGGTCGTGACAGCTCGAGATTATCATCTGAAGAAGCATAAATGGAGGAAGATAAGGAAATTGCAGGACGACGCAGCCAGTCGGGACTCAGCGCCTCAGCGTTGATGTCTCCGCTACCCAGTCAGCATATATGCACAGCTCTCTCTCTCCAGCGAAATTTTAAAAAAACAGCAGAGAAGACGTAACAGAGCAGATTCTACACGACATTTTTGTTAGTCAACAATCGGGGCACGTTGGAGGCAGAAAACGTACCTGTTCTCGCTTCTTAACGTCGTAAATGGTGCCCATATCACTCTGGAGCAGCGGTACAGTGGAAAAGGGGAGTAAAGTCAAGAGGAATGGAATTATTCATGGCATCGAGGACGAAGAAGCCGTGACTGTGACGCATATAGCAGTCGTCTCACCTCCTTCCTTCCTTCCACCACGACGACGGGGCTCGCTGCCAGTAATTCTCACCACGCAGAGAACGACCTTCACAAATGTTCCTGATGACGCCCGCTGCTGCCAATGATAGAAAAGACTGCTCTTGAAGCAAGGACCCGAGACCTACCGATAATACGAAAGATTATCTTCCTCATGGTCCTCGTGATATCCAAACGTTGGTTCGACGCTGCTGTCGTTATCGAAAGGAGCTGGAAAGACATAATAGCTACAAATTCCATCGACGCGCCCCCTCAAGGTTCTCTCTAATATAGCGCATCCTGGACGGGTATGATCACCAGCTTGGCCAGCCCCCGTATCCAGTAGCGAAAGCAGGAACTGCAGGCCGCAATGCCAGAGAGGTCGCTTCGTATGTCTGGTGTCAGTGTGGGACTGAGGCGGAGGGTACGACTAGCTCGGCGTCGTCCTCGTCAACCCGGATGGGTCGGCTGACGGCATATTGTTGTATGTGTGGTTGGTCAGTTCATCGCAACTGGCGCGACAATTTCGGGTCTCGTGATCCCTATTTCCGCGCATGAAGTCTTGGGAGTCATAGGGATCCGTATATGGGTCATAGCGCACGATGCGCCAGACTATGTTCCGCCGCTTCGAGGCTTCCCTATCATTGTAGCGGAATTTTCCAAGGAGCATCAGCAGGAACCACTTATCGTATTCGTGAATCAGAGCTCTGAGGCGAGGCGCGTCATTTTGGGCTTCGCCGGGGGTATATAGCTCATCGCTGAAGAAGGCAAAGTCACGGCGGTGCGCGTCGAACGGATGGATAGGCGGCCAGTGGCTCGGTATGACACGATGCTGTATCTCCAAACTCTAACACGATCGTACCAGTCAGCTTGACTTGCAAGAATGGACCCATACCTATCGATGACTGGACGAGAGTTCACCCCTTGCTAGCAGGCCTGACACAAAATTGCTATCATTGCAGACGGGGCTGAAGCAGAAGTATTAACACTATGCTCCCTGCCGCTTCATTCAACATAGTCGGCCTTAGCCGTCCTCGGCGTTATCCTAATAGTCGACATGCTCACTAAGTCAGCCGCGACCATGGCGAGAGATGAGGGAACAACAACGGTTCTGCGACAGAACCAGGCCGTGCGGAGAAGCTGAGGGGGAATAGATATGAATCGTTTTGCGACATCATCATCATCCTCGATGATGGCTGTGTACGGGATGGTTCGTCTCCCTCCCTAGCCAGGGTTTTCTCAGTCTGTGCAAAGCTCGGGATGGTACGCGTGGGGAGCTTGCTTAGGATTTCGAGAAGAGTCCATCAAGGAACAGCGTGCTCTCCCAGAAAGCGCCAGATGGAAATGAATTCTGTTCGAGAAAAAGGACGACGATCTTGGGGACATGGCTCGTGCATGACCTCGCCTTTTCTTCGCTTCTCTGTCCAATAGTAGAATCATTCCTAGGAACCTCTGCGAACTCTTCATAGTCTTGCCAGGAATGAAGACCGGCTTTTACCGCCGTCGTCACTAATGTGGGCAGAGAAATACACAAAAGAATTAAGATAGAGGGGGGATATGAATGGTGGTGTCGTCGTCAACTCCGATAGGCCGACGGCTGCGCATACTATATGGTGGCTCACAGTGGAAGATTCAACGCTCCTCGTATTCGTCGGGGTCAGTGGGTGCGTGGACTCCATTGCAACACTCGACTTCTCTTCATCGATACACATCCAACCTTTCCTCACGGAGCTCGCAGTCCATGACGCCCGACTCGGTCACTAGACATCGGAGTGCCTTACGCTTCTCTGCGGCCTTGCTAGCCCTGTGGTTGTATTCCCGTTTACTCAGGCAGACAGCATTGGCCAGCAGATGTAATCATGTAATACAGCATTCTCCGAGTCCTTGCCTGCATGACGTATGTCTTTCCCTTTCTCTTCACTTCCGAACTTTTGCCACTTCAATACGACTCCTGCCCAGGAACGTGTTGAAAGTCGCCCTCTTTCGTCATTCATTGACGACAGACATCTCTTGGAGTCACGGGCAGACTGCACTGCTGTCGCAGTGCTGCGGGACATCCTCTTCAAAGGGATCACTGACACCATGGAATATCAATCACTAGGTACCGTCTCCGTGACTTCATATACTTAAATTAAAGTACAGCAGCTTATCGAATTCATCTTCCTTTGTAAGAACATCGTTATATGTATCTGTTTGTACCCTTATAATTGTAGAATTCATTTCACTTTACCGTTTGTCAGAAGCGACTGGAGATGCTTCCGCTACGCGTATCTCTGCTCGAGTAGCTTTCATTGAAATCCTCATCAGATTGCGATATTAAGTATGATATCAAAAAAAAAAAATTCTATTAATGACCTACCGCATCTTGATGGAGGTATTGATGTATCTTCTTGCTAGTGATTTATGTCCGCTCCACAGGCTCTTCTTGATTTAGGCGAGTGCCCGTAAGACCAAGAGCGGTCAGCCATACTAACCTGCGAGAAGCAAGGATGATGTAATTAGTCCTACCGTCAGGATATTCATGAAGAATGTCAATTTTATTACCTACTGTCACAATCTCCCGCGTTGTAAATTCGTATCTTGAACATAGTACTGAGCCTGCAACCTCTAATCTAGTCTCTTTGTCTGCGGTTCGAATGGCAGATGAACATAATATAGCCCTATTCCTTCGATATCTCGGATCAGCTGTTCCTGGAACTACCGCTGCTATATCGTATCCTATTTCTCATGAGCCCTGTGTCTATGATACTTAAAAGGTAGTCAATTGAATGAGCAGCGTAAGCGACGTACCTTGATGGAGAATGAAGATCATGAAGATCACGCACCGGGGGAAACGCGGAATAATAGGAATTCATCTGTACAGGACAATCGGAGAGTCATGCCAATTTGAAGGGTTCAAACATAAAGAATCTGCGGCGACTCGGGAGCAGAAGTAGCGTTCATGTCCAAATCGAGAAGACATCAATCGATCCGAGATCGCTGCGACCCGCCGAGCCGTCTCCGTTCTTGGATCAATCCCAAATCAATCCGGCACTGTGCTCAACGCTTCTTTCAATCCATTCCTCCTAGCTGACGACGAGACTTCTCCTTTATCGAAACCTTGCTGAGATCTACTACTACCCGAAAGCCTCTGTTTCCAAGTTGTGACCTGTTTCCAAGAAGGACTGATCTGTGCTATCTTATCATCCTGATTCCGAGCCGCTAGCATGGCAAGACGTTCGTTCCTATATTTTTAAAGCACAGTATGCTTCTACATTCCCGGGATCTACCATTCAATGACGACTTCAGCAGTCGTGCTGGATTCTCAAAGTCTCTGATTGGTCTTCGAATACCGCTTCTTCAGCGCGGAAGCTGAGCTGTGACTCCGTCGTTCTGGCGACTCTTCATTGCAAGGTGTGCAAAGAACCTGCCATTTAACGGCCAACCTTAGGCCTTATATCAGCCCAATATGTCAAGATCTCACTCTGTATACGCTGCAGGGCAGATTCGATGGGCTTTTTTGTATGATCATCACAAAAAGATGAAGTTTTTACTTGCGTCGTGATATTTCTTGTCGCTCGCCTATGCTCATCAATAAATCTCCGAATCAGCATAAGAAATATCAGAACAGGCCATTTTTACGACTTGTCGCCTCTTTGTCCAATAGCGAATGCACATCTGCCTGGCTGCATGCAGCACGTTTGTGTGATCATCACGAATTTGATCTTGTGCTCCACTATATAATGAGTCAAAGGCTCGGAAACAAGACCCGATATCGTTTCTTTACTGGTCTTCGGAATCACCGTCATGACTACTGTGACATATCTCGGGACTGCTATACCAGAGCTGACCGACGGCCAGGTCAAAGCTATTTTTGCTAATCTGGACGTCGCATTCAACAATATACTGCTTGATGCATTCTATCATGGTAGGCGATACTGCACTCCAAAAAGGATTGCAGTCGACCAGCTTCATGTTTGGAAGGAATATACACCGGAGTGGTAGCTGTCTCATTGTGGGCTGTTGGTCTGTGCTCTTCATTTCTTTTGACGTGTATCCCTTTGACTGGTGTGTCTAGTTTCAAGGAATAATTTCCGGAATGATAGGAGGTCGCACATTCTTGTCCTCGTCATCTTGATTTTGTATATTTTGGCAACTGTCGGCTTTTCCTATGAATGGGCGGATGTTGGCTTGACTTTTATCACTGATGGTGAAAGCTTTTGGACGGCATACAACGCTACTCCCAGCATTTCAATGGAATTGTCTACTGGGATCATGGCAATCCTGAGCACGGTCGTTGCTGATACTACTTTGGTATGGGCTTCAATATTTGTTTTGGTACGTTCGCTTATGAATACCTAGATATGGCGCTGCTGGGTTGTTTGGGGTCGGTCATGGCTCATTGTGCTCATTCCGATTGCTTGCACTTCCTTGGCAATAGGTACGTCTTTACATTTGCTTTGCATGATTTACAATCGCCCAATCCCAATATACATCTAGCAAGCAGAGAGATCGTAGCTTATTACGAAGCATTTGGATCTGACCCGTCACCTCAAGCCCTATTCCTCGAAAACATTGTAAGCTGGTCGACGCTATACTCCTCACTCATACTGGCTACCTTGGTATGGTGCACAGTCCTCATTATTTATCGTATTTGGAGAGTTGGAGGTGCTGCTGGGAGGCTACATGCGTATCAGAGAGTAATAGAGATGCTTGTTGAATCTGCATCTCTCTATTCTGCGATGATAGTTGTTTTGCTGGTGTTGGAAGCATGCAATGTGGAAGCCGGAAAGTACGTTGAACAGGTGACGGTTGCCATGAGAGTAAGCACGTCCAACTTGCTTTGTCTTTTTCCGTGATTAAATCGTCTCTGCTACTAGGGAATAATGCCAACAATTCTAGTCGGCCGCGTTGCAGCAGGACATGCACGCCCAGACGATTCCTGGAACGATAGCACCCGGCCAAGGTCGACCCTTCGATTCGGAAATCAGTCGACTTCACAGACTGGCACGGAAATGAGTGGATCTGAACGGGATGAATCTTCGCCAGTAGAACTGGACCTGGAAAAGGGTTTGAAGGACAGTACAGAGGTATGAGGGGAGGGATTTTCGCCAACTGTCAGCGCATAGATTCGTTACGCACACATCGTCGGGACACCGAGTTCTGCAGAATACAGTGTTGTATGAGGTAATATGGGACTTTAATGTAATAGATCATCATCAAGTACAGACTGCAAATAATTGGTCGAGCGCCAGGTAAGAAAGTAGGGTATATCCCGCATCGCTTTAGATAACGAATATTCTTTGCAAGTGGGATATTCAACCACATCAACATCTGGTTAGAATAATTAATTTCAGTCGCACGACTGACTATATCAAAGCTTATACACACCGGTTCTGCGATGAGACGAAAACAATCGTACCAAGAGGAGTCCTTTCATTGAACTAAATCTTGCAGCAGTGATTAGCTTCGAGCAGAGAACGGTGAATTCCTGGGAGAGATATTAGGTCTGCTTGCGAGGATAATATACTTCCTCACGCACCTTCGGTGACTTAGACGAAGTACTAGTAATATTAAAACGTGTGTATCTCAGGTTTTGAGCACCTAAGATGGTACGAACAGCCACTTATCGTCAACTCTTTTCTTCCAGGAAGACAGTCCATCCCAATTGAAGAAAATGTTTCTGACTATCCAGATAAAGCAAGAGTAGCCAAAGGGCACCCGGAAGTCGCCTCAACGATGGCTCAGTCTTTGCTCTTTGTTTCCAAAACATCGCCTGTAGAGTTACGAGCGCATATATCGGGGCTTTGGAAGATACAATGTCATGGAGTATGCGTCATTGTATCTCTAGGGCACGTTGTCACGCATAAGACCGGACGTAGAAGAGGGCTTAGAGGACAGTACAGAGGTACGATTGGAAGGAGCTTTGCGAATTGACAGTACACCTGATTGTTATGCCCACGTCGTCGGGACATCGAGTTCTGTACATTATGGCATCGTAGGAAGCAACGCGGAATTCTGATTCAATGAATAATCAGTTACGGACTACAAATAGTCGACAGAGCGCAAGATCAGCAAGCAGGTAAAAATCCTAGCGCTTCTGGAAATGAATATGTCCTGGAAGTAAATCCTGCACCGACATGGCCAACTCTGTTAGGATGATTAATCGTTATCGGATGACTGCCCGAGTCAAAGCATCACGCACCAGTTCTGTAATGAAACGGGATCACTTCGTGACGAGAAAGGTACTCCCATTGATCCAGCCGTACATCAGGGATTCCTCGAGCAGAGCACCATATATTCCTGGACGAACGTTAGGTCTGCTTGCGAGGATATTATACCCCTTGACGCATCGGCTTCAACTTTGACGAAACACTAGGTACGGTAGAACACGCATACTTGGCTGGTGGGTACTCGAGATGACTGGATCAGTCGATCATTGTTGGTACCGTTTTGTTAGGATATCGAATTGTCGAGAAAAGCGACGGCGTCTAGATAATGTGTCAAGACTGGCCTTTAGTCTTGAAGAACAATTGAACGAAGAACGCACCAGGAAGTTGAGGCGTCGACGATAACCTCTCCTTCACTGTTGTACCTTTTTTACATTCCAACGCATCGCATAGGTATTGCTAGCGCATAAATCAAGACCGAGGCAACGTAAGGTCCTGGCTTAGCCGCCGCGTGGGTGTCCTCTGAGGCTACTCCGCATATACTGAGCTTAATCCCTTGCTATGCCGGTTCATACTTCCGTCGCCATCATTGCGTCTACACAGCGCCAGACCCTCCTGGTGGTAGTTCGACAAAAGGATTATCATCTGAAGAAGCTTTAATGGAGGACAACAGAAGGAAACTGCACGACGACGCACCCAGTCGTAACTCAGCGCCTCAGTATTGGTTTATTTGGTGCCTATCCAGTATATCTACACTCTTTATCCTCCCCAGCAACAACAAAACCAGTAGAGAAGACGCAACAGAGCAAAATCTACACGGCATTCCCGTTAGTCAACAATCTAAGCACATTGGTGGGAGAAAACATGCCTTTTCTCGCTCCTTAACGTCGCAAACGGTGCCCATACTACTCTGTAACAGTGGTATAGTGGAAAAAGGGAGTAATGTTGAGAGTAATGGAATTATTCATGGCCATCGCTACGAAGAAGACCGTGACCGTGACGAATATGGCAGTCGTCCCACCTCTTTCCTTCCTTCCACCACGACGACGTGATTCGCTGGCTATAATTCTCACCACGACAATAACTATGTCAACGAGCGTTATTGAGGATGCCCACTGCTGCCGATGATGGAAAATGCTGCGCTTGGAGCAAGCACCCGACACCTACCGATAGTACGAGAGATTATCTTCCTCATGGTCCTGGTGATATCAAAGGTCGGTTTGACACCGTTATCATTGTTGAAAAGAGCTGAAGAAAGTATACGACATCTCCTTCACTGTCACCAGCACTCCCAACTCCTTATCGCTTCCTGGATGGGAATGCCAGTCAGCGTGGAGGACCAAACCAGCCCGGGTATCTAGCAGCGAAGGCGGGAGTCGAAGGCTGCGACGCCGGAGAGGCCGCTTCGTATGCCTGGTTGCAGTGGACAGGTCAAGGTGGAGGGTATGACTACTTTGGCATCGTCGTAGTCAACCCCGATGAGCCGACCGGTGCCGTATCGATGTATATGGTATTCGTTAGTTCATCGCGCTCGTCGCGATGGTGCTGGGCTTCATTGTCCCTCTTCCTGCGCTGGAAGTCAACCCAGTCTTCGGGTTCGTGACGCCGGTCCTGGCGCATCTGGTGCCAACGAAGATCGCATTCCTTCGATGCCTCCTTATCGTGGCGGCGCTGTTGTTTGCCGACGGTCATCTGGAGCCACTGCTCGTATTCACGAGCATCGAGAGTCGGCACATCGTCTGGGGTGTCGGCTAGGATATATGGTGTGCCATCCAGTATCGTGAGCGAGCGCTGCTCCGAGTCGAAGGGGTGTACAGGCGGTCCATGGCTCTGTACGACTGGTATGATGCTCCTCCAGGCTGTCACTCTTTCGGTGACCGCTACGTGATCTCTCTGTTCCCAATGAGTCCTCCAATTCTGTCATTGAAATTGCATTCACTCACAAGGACTTCTCCCCCGTACGCGAGAATCATCGCGTCCCCCTCATACATCGGATCTCCTATAGCCCTAACTGTAAAATCTCCCGCATCTTATATACCAAACAGGTCGATCTGCAATGTGGCTATCAGTGGCGATCCTTACAAATACATAGTCGTGCTCACGAGAATGTAGATCCAGTCCCTAATCTCGGACTCCGCTACATCCCCGTCTTCCGAATCGTGGGGTGAGTTCATATTGGAGGTTAATACGTGAGTGTTCATTACTTTGTGGTTGGTATTAATTGCAAATCACGAGCCCTGAACGTCAGCCTTTGTTTTCTTTTCAGATATGTGGCAAACTGCGACACGAGGATGTTCCCCTTTGTCTTTGCGAAGTCCTAAAACTGACGGCGCTCACTTAGTTTGGGGTGGATCGTTGCCCGTGCATGCACGAAGAAATTTCTCTATGCGCAAATTTTGGCTGACCCGTCACGGAGGCATACGACGATAGTTGGGCCATCTTTCACGCTAGGGTTTCTTCAAAAATCGGTCTCCTTCCTCTTTTTAATTGTTTAAATAGCTCAACCCAACCCGAACGTTGTGGCGTAATATCAACCTCGCTTCGAAGTTCACACGTGCAGTGTACACAACGGACCCAGGTAGGTGGTCGATGTCTGTTGAATTATTTCGATACATGTCTAAGAGATATTATAGTGATGTCTCTACATATGTGGCCGCCAGACGTATACGCTAAATGCTTTCGTCTCCAAACGGCCCGTTTGTACTCTATCAACATTACATTTTAAGTGTTCCCTCAGCGCCTGGCATACAGTGATCTTATGAATTGCTTCATCAATTATCATGTGGTCCGTCGCTGCTATCGAACGACTGCGGAGGCAGGCAATGGCTTCAGCGCCATCCGTTCTTCTACCGTTAAATCCAGTCCCATGTAAAATACAGCCCAAGGATATGCGATGTTTCAGTGCTCATTTGAATGAACCTCTTTGTGTTTCCTTCTTTTTCGTTGAGGTCCTTCTCACGTACCATTGTTAGCCGTTAAAGTAGATTGTAGATTGCTTACTAGCATGACTGGACATTTCTTCGCCGCTTACACTCTGATCCTTCGACTTACATGGGCGAATGAGCACCATCTGGGACACAAAATTACAGCTTTTGAACCGTCTCCTTCACGTCATTGATGATTGCCTGCTCTTCATCTGTATATCTGCCGCGGCTCTCGTTGTTATATACTGCATGTGGGCAGAGGAGTTTGATCTCCAGGAAGAGAACAGGCATGTTGTTGGTCTCGAATATAACGAAGTTGATAGCATTGACATGTACTAGAACCAACGTACAAGCTTTCGCCAAACGATGTCCCTACGGATCATTCAATTATAATAATATTTGAATGTTGAACTAACGTTATATGCTAATGTCAGATGAATTTACACTGTCGGCCCTAATAAAAGCATACGAAGAGCTTGAAGTTACAAAGTTAATGTTTCCCAGTCTGTCTCTTTAACATATATCCGCCTTGCAGGCCGACCCTGGGTTGCGTTTTCCACTCCAGTATATCGTGTACAGTGCATGTAGTTGATAAAGAAGGAAAGGAGAAATTGTAAGAAATCGTCAGATGTACGTGCCGTTTCTGCCAGTCGAACAGGGTTGAAAGGGCCCAAAGCGAACCTTTCTAATTTCTCTTCTTCGACGTCTGTATTCCGGCGCCTAGAAAACAACTATAAACTAAAGCCTACATTTCATAGCTTGGATGTCGGACATTCGGAGAGGTTGTGACTCAGTATGTGGCGATTCGGACATCGGGTTCGTCGAGCTTTGCCCTCCGAGCCCTTCCCTTTCTTCCACCACGACCAAAGCGTCCCCTCCCAGTCGTTCTCTTTTTCGTATCGTGAAATTTTCCAGAACTTCAAAACAAATCCTCTAGTCAGCTTGACTCGAAAGTATGGGCCTATCCGAGGCATCAACCTTACGCTCGCCTTCGCCTCCCGTTTTCTGATCGCAGCGAACTCAGACTTCACCGTTCCAGTAGACGGGGCTGCTGTCACTTCGGAGATGACAAGCCTAGCATTGCGCGATATGCCGCCGCCCGTTGAAGCGCCACCCGGCACCGATGGTCTGCCGCTAGTGCCAGGCTACTGAAAGACAATATCTGAAACTTCCGGTAGGCTCTGGCTCCCTTCTGTTCGTTTCTTCCTGACGTGTTCGTATACTCGTTCCACACCTGGATCAAGTTCGCCAATATCTGTTTGTTTCCCAATTAGTATTTGAGCGAGACCGACCAAATGCAATTGTGACTCATGCTTCTATTGACACTCGCCGCCACTAGCGCTGATCTGCGGCTCATTTTCCGGTAGAATAAATGTATTATCTGCTGGACTTCCCGATTTTGATCTTTATCTGCTGCCTCGAATCTCTTGTGCTTCCTGAGATCTTGGTGGGGCACGTTGGCGCTCGTGTAATGCAGCTGGGTCTCTTGCTGCTGGCCAGATAGTTTTCGTTTGGTGAGAGGAACAATCGACAAAGGTCGTCGGACGTCCGACCCGTAGCAGAGGGCGGACCATAGATCCAATGAGTTCCGCACTACGGTTTGAAACTAGAACATAGAATCTGCGAACAAATTCGCCCAAGCCTGGCTTAGGAAGTTCGATTTCTTCTTATCAAGTGTCCAATTGTCGTTGACATCCTGTCCTCATGTCTCTTAGATACAAGATATACGACAGAATGGAGGCTGAACCGTTTCTCGATCATAGTCGCTTTGAGGTCTTCGTAGCTCTAAGCTTTCTTGAAACAGATCTTGCGCACTTGGAAACGTGCTTGTGCTTTTTCCTTTGGGCGTTTTCCGTTTGTTATCTGCACGTCACTTCTGGAGCTACTTTAACAATATTTACAGACCGATGATCTATCAGATGAAGGTGACCTCCAGAAAAAGCCGGACGACATACAGACCAATCACGAAGTGTTTTTACAGATACTATACAATGCTGACGCAGAACAGCCTACTTATCCTTGCGCTGTGATGCTTTGGGAGTACGGTAACTCTGCTTGACTGCCGTATCGATTTTGATAATCAAATTTCTTAGCTTGCTGACAAGAATTAGGGGAACAGGGAATTCAGGAACGTATTACAGGTACTTCGATCTCTGGCACCCCTTAGGACACATACCACTGATATCCGTGATGTATTAAGATTTGTGAAAGCCTTCATCGACTTCAGCAGCTCTCAAGTACGACAGTCTCGCAATCGGAACATGGACTATATCCCTCCAATCCAAGAATCCATACTGATGCGACGGTGCACCATTGGCGCGGCACTCGTAGAGGGTATGCTTTTATTTGTGAATTTACACTCAAACTACATCGAATTTCCCACAGCTATGGTCGAATACTCATTGGATCTGGATATTCCTGACCATGTCTTCGATGATCCAATTGTCATCGCAAGGTCAGAAGCTATAACTGATATTATGACCTGGCCTAATGTGAGTAACCCAATTCGATATGTTTCTATGTAAGATCGTCATCTCATGCTCGTTAGGATCTCTGTTCTTTCTGTTGGAATTTGGCAATCCGGCATCGTGCCGATCTGTCTTATTAAGGAAGAAGATTGAGGAAGAGTATAGAAAGTTCTAGTAAACAGTCCTTTAGTATATAAGTAGGTACTGTAGTGTACATCCTCATGCGTTTGCAGAGCTCAGCCAAGCGCAATACTATTGGCTTGAACACTATGCACACATACTGGGAACGAACTTGATCCCCCGTTTCACAACACTTTCAATGTCAGTATCATTTGTTCACGCGTTTCAGTGATTGTAACATCACAACGGAAGAAGCAAGCCGATGGAGATCATCAGAATTTCTTCTGTGCCTTGCAGCACGCAAAAGCTATAGGCCTTCAGGATGCAATCAATATCCTCACAAACATGATCTCTGATCGTGTCGAAGAGTATCTGCATTTGAAGAAAAAGCTTCCTTCCTTCGGACCAGACATCGATTCCGTATTGACACGGTATCATACTGCCGTGGGGGGCTTCACGCAAGGATGCATTGTATTACTCCAGCCCTAGTGTGTCCATTCATCTTCGATTTCGGACAGACCTAAATTCTTATCGGTCTCTAGGGTATTTTCGTGACATCGACCCACTCGGAAAGGATTCAGTGATCATCGAATTATTCAAAAGCTCTGTCTAAGTTGTAAACCGCGCACTATATGGTTTTTATATTACGCGAGTCATTGTCCCTACCAGTAAATCTTTGTAGCGACCCTTCCCGCTTCCTTCAATTCCTTGACAACGTACTCTTTCACCTTGCTTCCACGACGTACATATTCATTAATCAAGTACTTGTATGGTGATTCTTGGATTTCCGCGCCACTACAACCTATCCTCAAAAAATGATATTGGTCTATATACGCTTTGCTGTAAAAATCGATCATGAAGATAGAATTACCCTCTATGCGAAGCAAGAGCGACAGTGGTGACACTAGCACTGGATCTGAGGTAGACCTGTCTCGGCGCGTAACGCTCGACTCGGAACTTGGCTTGGAGGACACTACAGGCACTACAGAGAGAAGAGGGTTAGGACAGCAGGAGACTAGCGACCTACCGCTCAACGTGCCTATTAGAGACGGCGAAATTTTGTAGATTACACTGTCATGAGAAGGAAGCCTAGTTTGATTTTTCGGACTCAAGATAAATGACCACGATGGCGAGAAAATGTATGCCATAAGCTATCACAATGCTACAAGTTGGCTATCATGATATACACTTCCCACTTCATCGTGGACGCAACTATGGTTGGGGCAGAAATCAGTGACAAGACCCGACACCATAGGGTCGCCGAATAGCATCAGCTGGGCGCATATAGGGAGCTAAGCTCAACGATATACAGAATACGGGACAAGGTATCATGAGCAGATTATACCTGCTCATGAAGGCATGTATGTTCGCTAAGAACGCTGTCTCTAAAGCAGGACAAGTGTGTCAATACTGGCCGAAAGAACACTTGAACGAATGAATCACTGGGGCGTTAACACATCGATGGTAATTTATTCACCACTATATCTTCTTTGCAGTCTAGTACGTCGTATAAGGATTGCGGGAATATACGAGACTGGGGAGGAACGGGGCCCTGAAAAAGGCATCGCTGGATCTCAGTCTGAACCGAGCTGGATTCCCTCGTATCGTTGGAGCCTATGTCATCGTCGAGTCCGCTGAGAGGCCTGTCTAAGAGAGTTCCATCTTTTTTGATCAGGGATATCGAGTCGACACCTGAAGAATACGGTAAGAACGGATATAAAAGACAGAATGGACGACGACGCACTGAGTTTTCTTTTTCACACGCTAACAGCTACGTTGCCATTGCCCAGCTACATCCTGATATTTCGAATTACCACCAGCATGAAAGCGACCAGTAGAGAAGAGGCCAACAAGGGTGGTCCGATTTACACGACATTCTTGCCGGTCAACAGGAAACGATGCTGTTATGTATCGGCGAGCATATGCTTCAACGGCGTAGATGGCGGTCATGGTAGTCTAAAACGACGGTGCAGCAAGAAAGAGGAGTAATGCCGAGAGCTATGGATGTCGAGAGAAGGAAGGCCGTGACGTGACGCCCATCCAGTCGACGTCGTCTCCTCTTCTTTCTACCACGACAACGAGACTCGCTGCCAGTAATTCTTACCACGCCGAGAACAACGTGAACAAGCGATCCGGATGAATCTCGCCGCTGCCGACGATGGAAAAAGCTGCTCTTGGAGTGAGGTCCCGATACCTACCGATGAGAAGATATCTTGTGCATGGTCCTGATGATATCCAAAGGTCGGTACAACACCATTATCATTGCTACAAGAAACTGAACAAAGCATAGGTTCGATTTTGGCTTCATTGCTTGACGTCGCTCGCCCGAGTCCTGCTCTCCTGCTCGTAGAAGGCTATCAGGGCGGGCCCATCGAACGAGCGAGGATATCCTGCAGGCAAGCCAAGAGTTGGCAGCTGCGACGTTGGAGGAGCCGGTGTATATGCCTGCAGCTGCTGGCGAGGCTGAGGCTGGGGGTAGGACTGGCCTGGCATCGTCGACGTCAACCCCGATGGGCCGACTGAAGTGGTATTGTTGTATATCGCTTTGGTTGGTTCATCGCGACTGGCGCGATAATTCCGGGTCTCGTGGTCCCTCCTTCCGCGCATAAAGTCTTCGGAGTCATAGGGTTCCGTATACGGGTCATGGTGAACGAGACGCCAGAGTATGTTCCGCCTCTCTGAGGCTTTTGCATCGTCATAGCGGAACTTTCTAAGCAGGGTTAACAGGAACCACCTATCGTATTCATGAATCAGAGCTCTGAGGGGAGGCGCCTCGTTTGGGGCTTCGCTGGGGGTGTATGACTTGTTATCGAAGAAGGCAAAGACACGGCGGTGCGCGTCGAAGGGGTGGATAGGTGGTGAGTGGCCAGGTACGACAGAGACGTCGTTTCTCCAAGACCTAATGTGATCGCTGACTGCTGCGTGATTTTCCTGCCACCAATGAGCTATCAAAATTCCATGATTGAGTTCGATAGACTCACCAAGACCTCTCTTTCACAGGCCAACAGCTGCCCACCCCCCTCGTCTGACGGCTCTTCCATGACCCTATTCCTGAAGGCTACGACTGTGTCGAAGCCCCAATATTCTATCTGCAAGATGCGATCAGTGGCACATCCTTCGTATACGTGGTCGTACTTACCAGGGAGTAGATCCAGGAGCGTATTTCCGATACTGGTAGTTCCCAGTCCTCCATTTTACAATGTGAATTTATATTGGAAGGTGGCAAGTGGGTGTTTGTTACTTTGTCGCCGTCGAAATTACAAATCAAGAGCCCTGAGGCAGCCATTGTTTTGTTCTCCGATGTCTGGTAAATCATGGCAGAGTACGTCCTCCGTCGCCTTATATCCATTATTGAGACTGACACCTCTCTCTTAGTTTGGTGGTGAGCGATCTCTTGGTATTCATACGGTGGAATTTCCTCCACTTGCACGGGTACATCTGACGCTGATATTCATACCAGAATTTCTTTAAACGTTGGTTTTCGTGGCCTCATGGTCGTCTTTCACTGTCAGCTAAAAGAAATCGCACTTGTGTCTTTGTTGTTCTCGCCGCGCGCTCCTCTTGCGCTTCGCAGTCCTGGGGGCTATCAATGACCTTCCTCCTTGAGTCCTTGCCGTGTCCCACAGCCATGTACAGGTTCAACTTTCTTTCCCGTCAGCCCTACAATCATCTTTGCTTGCAAAATACCACTTGGAGCCGCCTATCATATTCACGAGCATCGAGGGTTGGGCCTTCCCTATGGTATAGCATTCGCCGTTTAGGAATGAAAAACTATAGTGATACGAATCGGATAAGGGATAAAGGTGGTGCGTGGCTCAGTACGACAGCGGCATTTGTTCCTCTAGCCGTAACCTGACCACTGACAGCCGCGTGCCACCAACATTGATGAGCTCTCAAAATTATATAGTCGAGTTCGATACACTCGCCAACACGGCGCCAGTCACCCTCACAGGCGAACAGCAGGACGCCCCTCTCGTTTGAAGGGCTTTTCATAGCCTTATCTCTGAAACTTGCAATGCTTTCAAAGCCAACAATCTTAACCTGCGGTGTGGCAATCAATGATGACCCATTCGTGCATGCGATCGTACTCATCAACGTGTAGGTGTAAGGTGCGTATTTCGGACACTAGTATCTCCTAGTCCTCCTTTTTGCGAGACGAGAGCCGTATTAAACGGTGGCAAGTTGCTTCATGATCATCGTCATTACAAATCACGAGCTTGAAGGTAGTTTTTGTTTTATTTTTGGTGTACTCAAGTACGTCCTTCTGCCGTATATCGAGTGCCGAGATCGAGCGCTCTCTCTTAGTCTGGCGCGAATGATCTCTTGGTCCCTGTACGGTGGAATTCGTGCGCACATCAAGTATTTCCTCCCCTTGCGTGCCACGGGTATATCTGACTCAGATATTCATATCAAGATTTCTTTTAAAGGCGGTCCTCGTGGGCTTCTATCCGGCGGATAACGGACCTAGCATAATTTACACTGGATCCGTGCATATCGAACTCATGACACCTTTCGCAAATTCATTTGTCGCGACCATGCAAGTCAATATACAGAGTTGTTTTCACTCATCTGTAACGAGTTCCTGAATGTGTATGGTCACATTTTACTATACAATGTGACGACTGCCTACAGCTTTGACTTCAAATCTTTGGGCTTTATCTATCCGTCTCGTGCACATCCGCTGAAAGCTTACATACCGAGCTTCTAGGATCAACCACTAATAGATCGATCAGTGTCATCTCTTACCTCAAACCTCCCGCGCATCGCTGATTTAGGTGGGTCGGACTCGGATGACGCGCAAGTATAAGCAAGCTGTGACAAACCGTAAAATCTCAATCTTCAATATTTGCTTAGGTATTTCATGTTACTGTTCAGAAAGAAGACTGGCGCCGTTTATGGAGGCTTGAAGGTTGGCTCGTTCAGCCTCCTAAAGGATCCTTTACCCTAAATCTTCTGCATGCAGAAGGAGATCCTTCCATGTTATGTAAGAACACCTCTGCGCCAGTATCTGAGTGTCTGCATGTAAGCATGGCTTACATCGATGCGCTCGCTCCCGCACTCGTACAGCTCAGCGGACCCGGATCGGACGGGTCGAGAGGTACGCTGGCCATTGATATATATATATACGCACGTAGCAGGTAGCTAGTTCCTGCTTCATTTTTCGCCACCTTTCATCACGTCCATCATACTCACTCGCACACGACACACGCGTCGTTTACCTTCTCAATATATACCCCGTTCCTGTTCATTGGTGCAGCTCGTGAGTCATTACAGCCAGTGAGGCTGTCTCCGAATGGAGCAGCCTTTTACTGTAGTCCTGTGCCCATCACTTCGAACTGATCGGCCGGATAGGTTCCATTCATCGCTATATAAGAGGAGTCATCGATTTCAATCCGCAACCCTCTCCGAATCTCCATCATGTCAGAAAGACAAGTCTTAATCGCTCAGTTGAATCAGGCCCTATTGGGAGTTTTTGGGCACGGTCAGTATGCAAATTGATACATATACACGTTCGTTGTTCACTGAGCGGATCAGGTATACACACTTGCATCGTGATAGTGGCTTTGTGGGCAACATGTACTTTCGTCCCCGATTTTTCAGTACCCAGTGCATGATAAAAATTTCAATAGTCTTCAGCAAACAACGCCCACCCAAAAAGCGACACACCATGGTCTCCCTTATTGTGTTCTTATACATCTGTGCCACAGTTTATGTGGCCTCAGACTGGGTTTACGCTATCTACTACTCTATCGAGAATGGAAACGACAGCTCCAGCCTTGTTTACAGCCTATACCGTACATCGGTGGTCGCGTTGGGTATAATCACTGGTACTAATGACGCTATCACGGTCTGTGACGATGTATAGTGTTCTGGTTTTCAATGTATACTGATCGTTACACGTTGTATAGATCTGGCGCTGTTGGATTGTTTGGGGCTGCCGTTGGTCATTTATTATACCAGCGATACTACTTCTTCTGGCTCAAGGAGGTGAGGCGCTGGAAATCCTCTCGCTTTATTATACTTAAATACTTCCAACTTCCCTCCGTAGTCTGTGGTTGTTTCGCATTCCAAAAAACTGTACACGACGCCGTTACCACAACTTCGACCTTATATAAAGCCGTCACCGCTCCTGAAACACCGATGCAAATTAACTGGACTATGATGTTCCTTTCTTTCTCTTTAGGAACCACACTTTGGTGCACCACATTCATAATTTATCGTATCCTGACGGTCAAAAAGTGTACAGACGACTGTACGGGTACACGCGCTTACCACCGGGTCATAGAGATTCTGGTTGAATCCGCTTCGCTTAATGTCGTTGGCTTAATAGGATGGATAATATTGAACAATATTAACGTCGTTGCATCTTTCTATGCACCGAGTCTCTACATATCACTGACTGTCCGCCTCTATTCCATCATCATGAAAGAATCTCGTACTGACATTCTGTTATAGGCGATCTCACCCACACTTATCGTGGCACGTGTCGCATCGGGACATGCACGCCCTGATGACGACTGGCAGGCAAACAATGTCGGTTCCTCCTTACGGTTTGGGTCTGTAGTTCACTCAACAAGCACGGCGGCTGGTAACGAGTTATCTCCTGATATTGACTTGGAACACGGTGGATCAGGGCGAGTCATGGTTGCGAGCCGGAGGATGATATATGCCGAGAAGGGAACTGACGCGCCGAAGAAAAGGAGACCAGAGGCTATCTGCGACCGTGTTGGATAACAAGGTCGTTATTGAAGGCCCCAGGACACCTTGTGGACGTGATCGCTATCTCATGGATTACTTGCCGATACGAGGTCTCTAGTAATGTGTTTCATATCGAAGTTCAGCTGTCGAATATTTACCGAAACGTAGTAGAACAGCTGGAGCGTGGCTGAGGACAGGCCTTTCCGATAAACCTGTAGAAGTTATTGGCGTCAGACATTGGTCGGTGAAAATAAGGCACGATTATCCGGCACACCTTTTCAGAAATTATAATGTCGATTTCTGTAGGTCAACTACGGAAGAGAGGCTTATAACTTCGTGGTGATCCGCTCGTCGGACCTGCACCATAAAAATAAGCAGCCGAAATCTGTCAATTCTACAATTGACTGGACCATGTATTCCAGGCTAATAAGAATTTTCGGAGCCTACGGCATACGAGAGACTGAACACAACGTCAGCGCCGTTTGCGAGGATACAAACTTTACTCACGCACCGTTGGGGGTATATTCTACTTAAAATCAAGTTCGTTAGTGTACGCCCACATGGCAGGCAAGACTCCGCAGGAATAACAGAGGTACCAAAGGGCTGTAGATCTGCATGGCTATCTACCACTGTTCGCCTTGCAATTGTGGCCTGGCTTTTCTACTTCCGTGAGTTGTCATGACTTGGACTTATCTGCATAGGACATGCCATGTTGAGTGCCGGAAAGACTCGTCAATAGTAGCTTTGAAGAATATTAATGATGAACGAAACGACGCACCGGAAGACTGAAGTCGCGTCAACGACGGTCAAGTTTTCGATCCTCAGATTTTGCTCCTCGAGTCTAGGACATCGCAAAGTGGACCGCAAGCGCATCTATCGACGCTTAGAAGACGAAAGATTCTGGGAGCGGCGCCATTATATGTCGGGCCGGTGACTCGCATGTACCAAGCTTGATTCCTTGGTAGGCACGTTGACGCCTTCGTAGCAATCGTCTGGTTCACAGAATAGTAGTACGTCTGAGCGGAAGCTGTCATATTTCAGACACAAAAGTATTGTGTACAGACCTATAGAAAGCTTAAGAGATGATTAGAGACATACGTAAGTGACGCCGCACCAAGTTGGACTGGTTACCGTCACCCCAAACACTTGACGGTGTGACATTTCTTGCTTACAACCCCTCGTCATGGGTCGAAGAGACGGTTACGAATTTAGCACCCAGTTGTAATTCAGCGGTCCAACAGCAATATGTCCGGTGACAAGGCAGCATATATACGCCGAATTCTGGTGAAGGTAAAAATAATTAGTAGCGAAGAAGCAAAATGAATCTAGCCTAGACCATTCCATTCAGTCAACAATAATGTGACACTGCCGCTCAGGTGTAGAAGCAAATCTACTGTTACTTGCCCCCCCCCCAGCGGCGTCAACAGTCTCACATTAATCTGGAAAGGCGGTACAGTGAAAAAAGGAAGCAAACTGAAAGATCGGCAAGAAGGCGGCCGTGACGTAACGCCATACAGTCATCTCCTTTCTTCTCTTCCTTCCACCACGACGACAGAACTCGCATTTCCCACCACGTCGAGAACAATCTCAACGCGAGTTTCCCATGGCGCCCACCGCTGCCGATGACGAAAAAGGCTGCGGAGCGAGGACCCAATACCTATCGATGATTTGAGATCATCTTGCTCACGGGCCTAGTGATATGGAAAAGGTCGGTTCGACACCGTTATTATTATTGTAAGAAGCTGAAGAAACTAATGGCTATGATTATCACCGGTACCTCCAAGGCTTCCTACGTAAGTATCTTGATATCCTGCATCCTGGAAAGGCCCGTCCATCATCTTGGAGGAACATACCAATCTGGGTATCCAACGGCGAAGGTGAAAGTCGCAGGCCGTGACGTCGGAAAGGCCGCTTCATAGGTTTGGTGCCAGTGGTGGGACTCAGGCGGAGGTTACGGCTGGCTTGGTGGTGTTGTCGTCAGCCCCGATGGGCCGACCGGTGACATATTGATGTATGTGCTACTGCTGGGTTCTTCGCACCTGGCGCGATGGTGCTGGGCTTCGTCTTCCCTCCTCCTGTGCGGGAAGTCCGCCCAGTCTTTTGGTCCGTGGCGGGGGCTTTGGTGCATGTAATACCAGGATATGCTTTGTAACTTATTCATTCAACGACTTCTTATCGTCGTACCGAGACTGTCCGAGGAGGGGTAATTGAAGTTTCCTGTGATATTCTTGAGCATCGAAGGTTCGCCTGCCGCCTGGGGTGTCGAGAGAGATATGGCCTGTTGTTCAGGATCCCCAGCAATCATGTTTGGAACTGAAAGGGTGTACAGGCAGCACATAGCTGTAAAACCTCTCCATCGTAGATCGGCAGTAACGCATCCCACCCATTAAGCGAGGTTTCCATAGCCCCCACCATGTGCATGTTCTCAAACCCCATGGTGTCGATCTACGGTGTGGCTACTAGTGGCGATCTACCCCGTAATTGCGATCGTGCTCACGTGCTTGTAGGCTCTTATTTTCGCTACGATGTTGAGAGCAAAGTTATCATAGCCCTGTTATATTGCGATGGTCTCAACACCTTAGAAGCGTAGTGATTTGAAAATTTTAAATTTCACATGATTCTCTTTTTCATTGCCCTTGCACGCCGTCCTACAGGTATCGAGATGATATAGCTTTTCCAAATCTAGACGGGCGATATTGATACCTGTGCAGCGTGTGTTTACACTGTTTTCGGTATCTGACAATCTATCGGGACCAGATTTGGGTCTGCACTCGTCACGACAAGATCTCGTTTCTTGCTGTCTTCTACTTTTACTCCATAAGAGCCACGCGATCAAAAACACAGGAATCACGAACAAATGGCGTTCATGCCCAAATCGAGAAGACATCGATCTGGCACCTCACCGTCTGCGTTCGTGATTCAAACCGATAAGGTGCTCGACGCATCATTCCATTCACTGCACCTGACAGACAGCGTCTCCTTGCATCTCATCAGGATTTTTGCTGCTACTCCTCGAACTTCGAAGTGGGCAGGATCTGTCCGATTAGCACAGCTCAACTATTTTTGGTTCGTTTAAATTATTACCCTGGCAGCCGTGTCCTCGGTAAAACAGCAAGATGATCATTCCTGTTTATCGGGACACAACATGCTTCTCGATGTCCATGAAATCTATCGTCCGCTAGTGACTTGGCACTGGTTCAAGGTCTCTGAATACAGCTTCTTTTGCATCGTCTCCCGCCCTTTGATCTCAGCTGGCTCCTGTTTTTTTGGATAGCCTTGTTACAGGTGGCCAGGAAGTCATTTACTTGAACCTAAAACCCGTCGGATGGCGGAACAAGATATCACGTACACGTAGTTGGAATTCAATGGACTCTTCTCACGTGATTATCATAAAACGAATCTGGGGGAAGTTTGTAGGAAGAGAATACGTTAGGAAGTCAATAGCATAAATCCAGCGCGCAGGCAAAGAAAGCTCCTTGTGAGTTCACCTACATAGTGACTAACAGCCTGACAGCTGGAGTGCATTGCATTCAAATTCAAATTACAACAAAAACAGATTGGGTACTTACTTCCATCTTAAAGTTTCATTGCTCGCCCATGTTCATCAAAGATTGATATCTCTATCGGCACCTCAAATATCAAAACAGGATGTTTTATTGCTTCCTTGCCCAATAATAGAAATGAGGCCTTGATTGTACCTTGCGTTATCATGAATTCTATCTCATGCTCTACTATATAACGAGCTGATATCTTGGCACCAAGATGTAATATCCTTCCTTGACTCGTATTTGGAGTCACCGTTGATATGCTTGGTAACAGCACTGGGAAAACTCTAGATATAATATACAATGAGTGTAACTCATATATATACTAAACCCTAAGCAATCCTTGCACTCACAATCACCAATATTTAAGTTCAGGTGTTTCGAGACCGATAGAAGGCCTCTGCAAACCGGCTAGTATGGGAGGAAGTGTGAATACTCTGTTGTAAAGTGCAGCATGACTGGTCTGGGAGTTGTCACGACAATGTTTACTTGTACTTTCTAAGGGATATTCAAGCTATTCAATTCGACTCTACAAGGGATGAACAGGTGGGAGGGACAATAAGTTATCTTATGGCGATGCCTTGGTTTGGGACTCAAAATATACAAGATGCAAAAGTGTTGGAATTACTAAGTATATGCTCGTAGCTTCCCTGGCTACTGGGTTACAAACTTGCAAGGAGTCCGCCCGTTATTCACAGATATATATACTAGCTACTACCTAATCTAGTATCTTCTCCATCTTTCGTGCTCTTTCCACCCTTACTAATCATGCTGAGTTATGCCGGCTTGCCCGAATCTCAACAAAAAGCACACTGGCTTGACACAAAGATGTTTTGAAGGCACACTGGCCTCGTTAGCACACTGGCTATGATAACAATGGCACACTGGCCTGACTCTTCTCATATTACTTCAAGTACTCTTTTATTTATTCTATACTTTTGATGGACTTAAAGAATAGCTACCACAAACACTGGACTACACAAAAGCCTTCGACGCGACCCAGCTCACTGGCTGTAGGCACTTGTCTTAGGGATTGCGAGTCTTTGCAAACTTAGCCAACTACTCAAATACTCCAAGGCATCACTCAGGCCTTCAACTTGCCCTAGCACTCTGTTAATTGGGTCAAGTCTGGGGGAGGGCATTGCCTCCTGTATATTACAACAATGAGGCCTTTAAATACTGTACATGGTCCGATCCATCTTGGTGTGTTGGTCATAAACTACTAGTAAGTGGCATCTGGGTATAGGGTTCTACTACTGGGTTGAGGGTTTCTAGGTCTGGGCCGAGGGCATGATGGACTTATAGGCCGACACGACATGTAATACTACCTATTTAGTGCTATATTGTGATGTAGTTTGTTTAATATATTCATACTGGGCAATAAGTGATGCGTTGCTGGACTTGTTGGCTGGATACCCGGTTGTGAAGCTTCCTATTCCATCTCATGCATTCTTACAGTAGGCGTTGCACCATTGTATGGGCACCGGACACTGAGTTCCAAGCTGGTGCAATCAGTGGTTGCACTGCATTTTAATCATAATCCACTTTGGGGTGATCGGTCTATACATCACTGATCCAAGACATGTTAATCTTCTAACTTATATTCTTTCTGAGTCAGCATGACTGCAGAATAAACAATGCGACCATAGGTGCTATAAGTGACAGCCTTGTCATGTCATCTCATTTCTTTACCTCAAGGGAATATTCACCCTGCAAGGGAGACCATTCAAGTCTAGTACACTTTCAAACTTATTCTTTCTGGAATACCGCATGTCTGTAGTAAATGCGACACACATACAAGGGACATTACACTTCTGTAGACATATCAAGGTCTCATGCTGTTGCCTTGCTTCCTTTCCATATGGTTGGGGAATTCTTCTGCAAGGTTTCATGTTCATGGCAACTGCTAGTATGCAGTCACTATTAAATGATAGAACTGACATGTCACCTTATTTCTCTTATGCGAAGCCAATAGCAAGGGCTAGTTACCACATCAGGTACCTAGCCTCTCTGTTTGGAGCCTAAATGACTCTACTGGCTGATGCGATGTCCTATCAGGCATCAAGTCACTTCATTTCAACTTGCCTCCAGTACTGTAGACATGTCTTGGGCAGGGAGTGCCTGTGTATTGATGTATCAGTGATAGTTCACAGCTTATTCTGTACTTTACTTCTGGTTTTTGTTAGACCCAAACCTCACGTGATCCAAACAAGAGTAAACTCGGGCTGTCTCGTGTTCGGACAGTCACCCGAGAGTCTCGTGGAGTTCGGATATAGGTGAAGAGATCGGACTAGGTTCTTAGTCGAGCGAGTTAAGAGAGAAGTTCAGTATTAATAAACTTTAGCTCGAAGCTGGGGTATTACAGTGAGAGCTACCTACTTATATACGAAAACTGTAGTACTAATAATAGTCACAACGTACGAAGACAATACGGTTGTCATGTGGTGTGTGCGAGCCGTAGTCACTGGCTACTTGGCTTAAGCCGTCCGTTTATGGTTCGTATGATCACATGGGGTCGGGGATGACTCAGTCTTCTGATAATTAAGAAAGAAAACGAATAAGTGCAGGAAATCGTAACATTACCCTCTCGTTAAGGCAGTCGTCCCGACTGCCATTAGGGCTCCAGCATTTCCTCTAGTTCTTCTTTCAGTGCTCTCCAATAGTCTTGAATATACTCATGCCATGCTTCTCCGTCTGGATTTTGAACTTGAATCTTCTTTCCATCGTTTCGTTCAACTGTGTAGAAGTAATTCCATGTTCCATCTCCGATTTCCTTGTATTCATGTCCCACGATTTCTTTTATCGCTTTAGGGTTTATGATAACCTTGGCTGTTATTGCTCTTCCATGCTCCGCTTGACTCTGCTGGTAGTCCTCTATTGCTTCTTGAGCGTTCTCCATGTCCTCTTCTGTTACCCAGTCATTATGCTCCCTTGTCCAGCCTGTCCATTTCATGAAGTAGTCAGTTACTAGTCGAGAAGGTTGACCCTTCTTTCCTCTTACCCTTCGGGTTTGAGTGTCGAGGACTTCTTCGACTTCATACTGTTCTTCATCTTCGATGAGGTCTGGTGGTGGTGGTGGTGGTAGTTCTTGGTTCGGGAATGCTGGTGGCGTGTACGGTGTTAGGAGTTTCTCGTTGAAGCAGGGGTGAATGCGCCAATGAGGTGGAAGTTTGAGTTTATAGGCGGAGGCGCCTGCTTTCTCAAGGATTCGGAATGGGCCTACTCGTTTGTCATCAAGTTTTTTCTTTGGCCATGGGAGGTGAAGGTTCGTAGTGTCAAGCCATACCAAGTTGTCCTTTTTGTATGCTACTGCCTTGCCCTTTCCCTTGTCATATTGGGTTTTCATTTTGGCGGTGGCCTCTTGGAGGGCTTGTTCGCATAGCTTGTGGATCTTCTGCATTTGCGATGCAAAGTTTCCAGCGGTGGGATTGGTGAAAGGGCTACGGCGTTCGGTTTCTGGAATGACTCGGGGGTTGAGTCCATAAACAGTGAAGAAGGGGCTTTGGCCTGTAGCAGAGTGTTTTCGATTGTTGTGGGCAAATGCTGCCAAAGTGAGCCATTCGTGCCAGTCGTCCTGTTGGTACCTGGTGAATATCCTTAGGTACTTCTTGATCTCCTGGTTGACCCTTTCAGTTTGTCCGTCTGTCTGGGGGTGAAAGGTGGTGGAAGCGTTGGGAGTGATCTGAAGGATTTGATAGAGATCCGTCATGAATTTTGAGATGAATTGAGGACCTCTGTCCAATATTACGGTTCTTGGCATGCCATGGATGGTGAAGACTTTGTCGCGGAATATTTTGGCGGTTCCTTCTGATGTGAGAGTTCCGTTGCATGCTACTGGAATGATTTCTTTTGAGAATCTATCTACTATGACTAAAATGGCATCGTATCTGCCAGATTCTTTGAGACCGGTGATTAGGTCGACAGAGATATGAGTCCATGGTTTGGATGGGACTGTGTTTGGATGGAGGGGTGCTTTTCGTGCCTGAGTATTGGACTTGACTCGTTGGCACGTTTCACATCCTTTCACATATCTTTCAACAGTTTGCTTGATCTTTGGCCACCAATAGTCTCTTTGAATGAGCTCATTGGTCTTGTCAATACCTGGGTGTCTGGCGGTGAGATGGTCATGGGACATGGCGATTATCTCTCCTCTAAGTTTTTCATCTCGGGGAACGTAGATCCTTCCGGTGAGCATCAGGAGTCCTTTCTCCATGGTGATGCCTCGTTCGTGGTTCAAGGAATCAGAGATTCCTCAATCCCACTTGTCGGTGCTCTTGGTAGCACGTTTGATTTTCAAGTGGATGCTGGGTATCGTGGGCATGATCATTGCTCGGAAGTGTTCGGGTTTGAGGACTACGATTTCATCGTTGTCTTCTTTTCCTTGATCGTGATCATCCCATCGGGATAGGAGATCGGCTTTTCGGTTTGCGGTGCCGGGTTTGTGATGTAGGGAGAAGTGGTATTCTGTGAGTTCGGTAACCCAACGGGCTTGTCGGCGATTGAGTTTTTGAGGTTTGCGGAAATATTGAAGATTTTGATGGTCTGTCCATACTTTGAAGTCGACAGCGGCTCCCATTAGGTAATGTCTCCATTCGGCGAGTGCGAGCATTATGGCGAGGAGTTCTTTGTCATATATCTCGTAGTTCCTTTCTGTCGTCGTCAACGATTTTGAAAGGAAGGCTACCGGTCTCCATTTACCGTCCTGCTGTTGGCTTAGTACCGCACCAATGGCTCCTTCACTGGAGTCTGCTTCTACTCTGAATTTTCCGTCTTCTTTCGGCAGGGCTAGAATGACATCTTCTGCCATTTGCTTCTTCAACTGTTGGAACGCTTGATTTTGGGCGGCGCCCCAGTTCCAAGGGGCATTCCCGGTGAGTTGAGTCATTGGTCGCACTATTTTGGAGTAGTTCTTTATGAATTTTCGATAGAAATTCGTAAAACCCAGGAAGCTCTGCAGCTCCTTCTTCTTGGTGGGAGTGGGCCATTCCGTAATTCCCTTGACTTTGACTGGGTCCATTCGGACCGATCCTTCGCTAATGATGACGCCCAAATACTCTGTCTCTAGTACTTCAAACTCGCACTTCTTGGCTTTGAGGAACAGCTTGTGTTCCCTTAGGCGTCGTAGTACTTGTCGGACGATCTGTCGGTGTTCTTGGAGATTCTTGGAAAATATCAGGATGTCGTCGAGGTATATGGTTACTTTTCCCTCGGCGATCAGGTCTTGGAAGATATCGTTCATCATCCATTGGAATGTGGCTGGGGAATTTGTGAGTCCGAAGAACATGACTGTGGGTTCAAACAGTCCTCGATTGGTGCGGAATGCGGCTTTGTATTCATCGCCTTCTTTGATGTGTACATTGTTGTATCCCCAGCGTACATCTAGCTTGGTGAAATATTTGGCTCCTCTGAGTTTGTCCATGAGTTCTGAAATGAGCGGAAGGGGGTATCAGTTTTTAATAGTCATTTCATTGAGCTTTCAGTAGTCTTGGACTGGTCGGAGGGCACCGTCCTTCTTTTTTACGAAGAAGAAAGGGGAAGCGAATGGGGATTTGGAGGGGCATATTCTTCCAGTGGATAGGTTTTTGTCCAAGAATTTGTCAAGTTCTTCCTGTTCGTTCCTATTCAGGGGATATACTTTACAGTCGAGAGTATTGCTGGCGTTCGGAATGAGTTCGATTGCGTGGTCCCAGGGCTTTTGGTCGGGGAGTTCGTCGAAGTTGTCCTTCGAGAACAGATCCCGGAAATCCCGATAATCGGGGGGTACCATTTCTTCAAAACTCTTTTTTGGCTTTCCTTCGCTTGCTTTAGCGGCTAAATCGTTGGCATGATGTACTGCTCTGATTTCTATTTCCTCTGTCATATCTACTGCTAATATTGTGTCTCCTTCTTCTAATTCCTCATCCCATCTGTCTTCTGGATCTGCGTCTGGTAGGGTGAACGGCTGTTTCTGACATTGACACCGCCCGAATATGATTTTTTGGGTTTTCCAGTTGATGACGGGGTTGTGGCGTATTAGCCAGTCGTGCCTGAGGAATACTCTTCTTGTGCCTAGGTCCGTTACTGCCAGGTCGATTCGTTCCGAATGTCCTCCGATGGTCATTCGGAGTTCAACGAAGTGGGTGACCTCGCCGGCTTTGTTGCACGTGCCGTCGGCATTGTAGACTGGGATTGGGGCACTGGTTGCTCGGGTTGGTAGATCATGCTCTTCTACGTATTTGCGGTCAATAGAGCTTCCAGTGCATCCACTATCGATAAGGGTGGTGGTTTTAAGGGTCTGACGGTTTGTGAGGGTTTCGAGGCGGATTTCAGTGGTCAAGTCTTTTGCTCCGGCTCAGGCGCTCCTTCAGATGTATCGGACCGGTTTGCGGAGTTCCTCTAATTGTTCGAGTGCTTTAGTGCGGGGAAGGGTAACAATGCGCATTAGCATTTCTCAATCTGCTTCTGCTTGCCGCATTTTGTGAGTCCAGTGCACTAATATGGTGCGGGCTTCATAGCTACCCGTTGCTTGTCTGATTGCGCACCATGTCCATTCCGTTTCGAACGGAATCATGTATCCGGACTCCTCTTTCTCGATGGTTTTCAGCTCCGTCCAGTCATGATCCTTTTTTACCTGTGTCCACCATCTGTTGTACGCCTTCATGTCAGTGGCATCGGGGTCTCCTTCCTTGTGATAGCAGTGTCCCTTGAGGTAGGCTTGCCATTCAGGGTTGTCATCTTCGTCGTATTCTTCTGCAGCCTTCTTCTTTGTCCTTCTAGAACTGCTAGGGTTCATGGGTGTTTCCACCAGGATGTTGCCACCATTGGTAGCTGTTCTTTTGGCTCCGCAGGTTGGGCGTCTTGCCTCCAAAGGAGGACTTCTTCGCGTCAGGGATGGCCCGCATGCATCTGCATTTTTGGCTGCAGCAGCCAGTCGGTAGGACGTGTCGTCTTCTTTGTCCGGTACTTCTTCTATTGAAACTTTTCGTGAGTTAGGAGGTAGCGGAGGGGGACTTATCGGGTCTTGGGTGCGCCTACCACCTGTCTCGCATGGCGGACGAAGCACTTGTACCCCGTCGGTTGAGAACTGTTCTGATCCGGGAGTAGACTTCCCTGTTCTGTCCTGTCCACCCTGAGTCGGGTTGTCCCTGGCATTTGGGTGCGTATCTACAGGAGTCACAGTTAGCTTTCCTCAAGGGATCGCTCCTTTGGTCTTGCTGCCCGGGGCTATTGCCTCTCCGTGCTCCCTCTGCTGCAGCTGTTTGCGGTCAGGGATTCTTCTTTTTGGGGAAGCCACACGCTTCTGCTTGCTGTCGTTCCTGGATCTGAAAACCTTGGGCTGTCCCATGAGAACCTCCTCAGGTGCGCGGTGCGACTTGCCCTGTGAGATCCTGGGCAAAGATCCCGAATGGGACTCAGCCTTCGGGGGAAGTATCGTCCCGCTTCCCATCGGGGTTTGTTCCATCTTGCTGAGGTATTCCTCATCCTCCTGATCCATCATATTAGTTAAAATACTATACCGGTTCTGCGATTCTGTGGGTGCTTTGCTGAGGGCAATAGAAGTGGGTATATTCGAATACGCGTATAAATGTCCTACAGAAGTACTATGAGTCTGTCCAGCAGTATGTAATGCACCTTTAGAGAGTCCGGCCAACTGGGTAGAATCGCTTACTCATCAGCCCCATCTTTTACCTCCTCCACTCCCGAGGATGAGGGCGTCTTCTCCTCATCAGTTTCTACTTCCTGTTCCACTGCCCGATTGTCTCGGCAATTATTGTTGTTGCGCGGGGTAAACCTTCCACTTCTGTCCCTTGGCTTCCGGGGTTGTCGGCAATCCGCAGTGAAGTGTCCCTTCTGGTGGCAGTTGAAGCATCGCCGCTCTCGTCGGATTCGGTCTATGTCCATCGGCTGTCCTTGGCCGCCATAGACTGGTCCCGTTCCAGTGTTGGTGCTGGAGGGTCCTGGTTCCTTGGGCGGTTGTGGGGGTGTGTTCTGGGATTTCGGGGCTCGGTTGTCATTGCGAGGTGGAGCGCGGTTGTCGTTGTGGGGAATATTTTGTCAGTTTCGGGGGTCTTGAGGACGGTAACCTTTGTGAGTTCTGTCAAAGGCCCATTTGACTGCTCGTTGGTCGTTGATCTGTATGATGCGACGCTTCCACTGAGAGTAAGTTCGGGGAATGTTTTCTCCAGATGCGACAGCCATGGTGTACTCATCTGGTACCCCAGCTCGTACTGCCGTGACAATGTGGCTCTTCTCCCCTTGATCCTCCCATCTGCCGGTGAGTTGCGCTTGCTGTTCCAGTTCCTGGAAGTATCGGTTGGTGCCTCCATCCTGCATCTGGAGTCCATACATGCGTTGTTTGTGCACTTCTTCTACTGCCAGATCAGCAAATTCTTTTCTGACTGTTTCGACGAAGTCCCTCCACGTGGGGAGGCGGTATCTTCCGTTGGTGGCGCTATAGTATTGTTCGGCATGGTGGACCCACCAGGTTAGGGCCTTGCCACCGAAGTGAGATGTGGCGAAAGTAATTTGTTGGGACTCCTTGTAATAGCCCCTGTGTACTTTGAAGTAGAGGACACACTGGAGGAAGAACCTCTGTATGTCATCATGCTTCCTGTAGAACATCTCAGGCATTCGCATCATGGTGGGTTTGACCCCGAGGAAAGGGGCGTCTGCTGCGGCGGCTCCGCGGGGTTGTCCCGGGTGCGGGGCAGGGGGCATTCAATCTGGCAGGGGTCTGGGCAGGGACCATAGATCTCCTCTTCCTCCGGGCGAGTCTGGGTCTGGCACTGGTGGTCCTCTGGGCGGTGCTGGGTTTGGGATGTCCGGGGGTTCGTTGTTGGGGTTAGGGGGAAGACCGTGCTTCTTCCGTAATGCATCTAGATTGTTTAGCTTCTGCGCTGTTTCTTCTCTGGCAGTTTCTAGCTTCGCTTCCTTGGCTAGAATGTCATGGTACAGGTTCCGACGGGCCTGGGCCATGGCTTCTCATTCTTCTGTGGTTTCTTCTAGTGCTCCGGCGAATAGTTGGGATTTCCCCGGGATTGGGGGTCCGCCTTGTTGCCGGATTGACCGCTTTGGTTTTGGGGGGGAGTCGGGCATTGGTTTGGGAAATGGCGGGTATAGCTCGTCGTAGCTGGATATCATCGGCTTTTCATAGAGTGGAAAATCTGTATTGAACATAAAGACGGCCTGCTCATGGGCGGCGTGTACCCGTAACCTTTTCATCTCTTCTTTGTCTTGTTCCCACTCTGCTTTCATATATCGAACTCCCGATGTGCTTGCCAACCATGAGATCTCCTCCACTATATGCGTATACCTTTCGTCGACTCTGGAGTCGTATTCTTCCTCTACTTCCTCCTCAGTTAGAAACGTCTTCATCTCCGGATAGTCATCGTCGACCTCCGGCCATTCCAGTTCTCTGACTGAGCCACTTGGCTCCGCTGTCGACTCCGTCTCCTGAGTCTCGTCATCCTCATCCTCTTCCAGTATTCATAGGTTCCCTTGGGATGAGGTCGAGGGGGGTGCGGTTCTGGCTGATTCGGAGGGAAGGGGGGTAGACGACTCCGGCTGGGATTCTGATGGTTGCGTGCCGGAGGGGTGGAACGTGATGGGTACAATGCCACCAGTCGCTGGGAGTTTCTCCCTCTGCTCGGGGCTCAAGCTGCTCCATTCTTCTGGGGGTATAACTCAGTGGCTGCGGCCAAGGGTCAGTGAGGGGACTGAAGGACCTCTGGTAGAGTCCTGGGAGGTCGATGGCGGTGCGGTTGCGGGGGATGTGGGCCGGACTGGGGGGACGGGGCTCTTCGGAGGAGGGACGGGCGGGGAACTCCTCGGTGCTCTCTGTGTTGATCCTGATGACCTGGGCGACAGAGGCGGTGTATTCCAAGGCGTCTTCGTTATAGAATGGGGCAGGGGTGCGGGCTCAGTAGGGGTGGTTAGGGAAATGCGGGAGGCCCCAAGGGCGAGTGCGCCCACACTGTCTTTCAGCTTCCCGGTCACCGTCGCCCAGGTACTCTTCAGCCTCTGGCTGGGGTATGGGCTGCTCCTGCTTGAAGGTTTCGAGCTCGTACGTCTGTGGGTGGACATGTTGGGCTTCAAGTGTCCATGGGATTAGGACTTGTAGTCCGATTCCTATGATAACAAGGGTGAAAGGGACAAGGATGGCCACAAGGGCAATGTGGAACTCAGCAGTGTTCAGGTCTCTGGTTTGTTGCATGGGTCTTTGCTTGCATCGTGCGCGAGGAAAGAAGGGAAGCTTCGAGCTAATTGTTAGACCCAAACCTCATGTGATCCAAACAAGAGTAAACTCGGGCTGTCTCATGTTCAGACAGTCACCCGAGAGTCTCGTGGAGTTCGGATATAGGTGAAGAGATCGGACTAGGTTCTTAGTCGAGCGAGTTAAGAGAGAAGTTTGGTATTAATAAACTTTAGCTCGAAGCTGGGGTATTACAGCGAGAGCTACCTACTTATATACGAAAACTGTAGTACTAATAATAGTCACAACGTACGAAGACAATACGGTTGTCATGCGGTGTGCGCGAGCCGTAGTCACTGGCTACTTGGCTTAAGCTGTCCGTTTATGGTTCGTATGATCACATGGGGTCGGGGATGACTCGGTCTTCTGATAATTAAGAAAGAAAACGAATAAGTGCGGGAAATCGTAACAGTTTTGGTGGCTTGATATGCATGTACATGTGTTCCACTGTGTCGCGACATGGGTTGATGGTGTCACATTACTTGTTCAGTGGTACTAGTGCACTATACTGGCATGTAGAACCAATCCAATATGGTACCATTGCTACACACTAAGTAATCATTGCTTTATATTGTACAGTGCATTGCTATAGCCATTAGCTAGCAACACAAAGTCTCCATTCTAGCTCTCTGTTGACAAGTCCAATTATAACTTAGCAATTGTGATCATTTTAGATACAAAATCGCGAAATTTATAGGCGGATACATAACCTGCGTATCACCGTCATGACTGCTGGAACATATCCCGACACTGTATGCTGGGCATTACTGGACAAAAATGTGAGATCTCGCGAGGGCATGCAAGGCCTCACGAGATCTCGCGGGATCTCGCGAGGGCACATGAGATCTCGCGAGGGAGCAAGAGATCTCGCGAGGGAGCAAGAGATCTCATGAGATTGAGAGAGGGAGACTCCTTCCACACCAGAAACACAACCAACCAAGGTGCTTTGAATGTGACCGGAGGGGTGACGCCTACTTTGGGCCACCACCCCCGCACCCCCCTGTAATAAATAAATTCATTATGTTTATTATGCCAAAAAAAATTGCCTCAGCGCTCCATGAGGTGGCTGGCACTGCCACAGGTCTCAACTTCTCTCCTGGAACATGACCACCATACTAATTGAGCGGGTCAACAACTCATGGGCTGAGCTCTGCCACTCTGTCAACCGCATGCTTCAGGCTGGGAATGGTGATCCCCACCGTATTCAGCTCCAGATGAACGATCTTGCCTTGTGGGAACAATATTGGACAGAGGTTCATCTTTATGTAAACCATGATGATCAGCTTTTTCACTCACATGTTACAGAACCAGGTGTATTTCTCTGATGAATACGTCACAATTATCAATACCGGACTGAACGCTATGAGATCCTCCTTGACAGCAGCATTATTCATCTCTAACGATCCACCCACCAATCCACCTCTGCTACAACCCAAGTCCAAGGTAGTATACACCGGGAGGAAAGGCCGACCACGCGCTGGTATTGACCCCACCATACTAGGGTTGCTCACTCAAACCCATGGTTCCGCTGCCCGGATTGCTGACCTCTTTGGCACACATCCTCGGACGGTAACCCGCCATCAGCAACGTGCTGGACTCAAGGGTGCTGGACACGCACCTTTTCAAATGGTTGTAGATGCCAATGGGCAAGAACACCAGATACATAGACCAACCAGACCGAAGATGTCGGATATTTCCGATGAGGAGCTTGACCAGCTTATCAATGGAATTGTAGGTCGCTGTCCAGGATATGGACGTGGCCAGATCAAGGATGCGCTTGATCGCCTTGGTCATCGTGTTTGTCGCCAACATATCGATGCATCCAAAAAACGAGTCTATGGCCCGAACCTCACTTTCGGCCAGCGACTGCTTGCCCGAAAGAACTACTCTGTGCCCGGTGCTAACTCCATGTGGCACCATGATGGTAATCATCGTGGGTTGCACCTTTCATTTACTGCTAAGACTGTTAACATCCCAGTTAGGGCTCATCCGGTGGAAGATGCTGCTTCATATCTTTGTTGACGGCAAAACTAGGGTCGTCACAAACATCCGTGCAAGCAATTCCAACCGACCATACATTGTCTTGATGGTTTTTTTGGATGCGACACTGACCTGGGGTGTTCCGAAACGCTTACGGGGTGACCATGGCGTCGAGAACCTATACACCGCTCAGTGGATGGAGAATTACCGAGGGGTGTTAACGAATCCTTACATCTGGGGCCGGTGAGCTTGTCTTTTTTCCATTGAAGACCGTCCATGTCACTGAACCTTCCCCAGGTCTGTTCACAATACCCGGGCAGAACGGATGTGGGTAGAGACATCACGAAGTTGGTGCGACCACTGGTACAACTTTTTCATGGAGCTCGAAGCCAGCTATGGTTTGGATCATGACAAGTCCACGCACATTTGGTTACTGCAACGTCTTTTCCTCGCGACAATTGATGAACAAGCACGTCTTTGGGCTGATGATTGGAACAATCACAAAATTCCGTTGGAAGGCAAGCGTCCAGAAAGCCCATACAATATGTGGATTGAAAGTCAAATCATGGATGGTTTCCGAGGCCTCGAACATGTTTCCCCCACTGACCCACGTCGTTTGGATCCATTTGCCGCCGTGCCTAACATGGGGGTTAACCGTGACATCCTCACTCTCTTAGAACAACGTCATCGGTCCCTCACGGCTGAGGTCCTTGCTCACCTGGATGATGGCAGGGGAAATGTCCCACTGCCTCAGAACTGTTAGTTTCTCTGTCAACAGCTCTACAGACTTTACTGACCACTTTCGTTGAAGTTCCGGCAGACTCGTTGGCATATGTACCCTGTGAACCTCCTAACTGCCCACTGACACCGGAGGAGGTAGATGTGCTTGACCGGACCATTGCAACCAGTCCGGGAATGGGCGATGACACTGATGCGGGCCGGCGCGTACTCTGGATCCATGCCTTGCAAACACTCCACGCGATCATGGCTCATCGACTCGCTTGACTCATTGTAGTGGTAATTTTGCCCATTGTTAATAACTTCACGTGAAATATGCAATCAATGAGGTGTATTGTGTGACGTGATACGATGTGCACGAACGATCCTTCGTGACGTGACCAACAAGGTGGTCTGTCACGTCACGCATTCTGAAAATCGACCAGAAGGATCTCCGCTTCGTCTAAAAGTTCCGCTCGAACGAGGCCATTCATGCCGTCCTTAATTGCATTAAGCAATTCCGCGTGAACCCAATTGTGAGTCAAAGTGAATTCGAACTCTTCGTCATCAACATGTCCATACGCCGTAAGGTCATGCAGAATTTCAGTGAGATCGATGCAGGCCATGGCCTCCAGAGCATCCGACAATTCATAATCAACGTTGACAATGCAACCGCCCACGTTGTCATGGATTGCAGGCAGAAAAACCATTCTACCAACACCCTCAGGCTACAACGCGCATGTCAGGTCAGAGACATGCACAAGAGGACATCATTCTACGCACCAAGGGACCCCTCCATACTTTGCAAAAGAACTATGGCACACAGTCAGTGAGGGCACATCGAAACGAAAAAAAAAAAAACACGGACCTTGATCTTCGCCGGCGCCGCAGGATTCATATGGGGAAGGGCTGCCGCATGTAGCATTTCATAGCGCAAGGATGTCCATTCAAGCGAACGAACACCTGGAGGGTAGGCCACCACCCGGTTCCAGTCGCCATGTGGATGACCAGTAGTAATGAGGTATGTCGACAACACCTTCTTCAGCCCATCCAGCAGACATTCGTAGTTCTCTGACTCTTGCGCCGTATGAATAGGATGCAGAGCAAATGTCAAATTGGGCAGGATGTCGTTTTCCACCGAAGGGATTCCCTGAAACCGACCGATTGATCTATGAAGAAACTCATTAGGTCACTGTGAGACTAATTGGCATGTCAACTCACGAAGGAAGTGTATGTGTCTGCTGAATAGCCGCATTTACGATGTCTATCATGGTTAAGGAAGACATGATTTAGTAGGAAAGGGACAAGTACTCCTAAGTTCCTGTGCTTTAAAATGGCGAACAGTTATTTGATTTGCTAGTCAAATTAAATAAGTCTAATCAAATACAAGGATGCTACTGATTTTTCAGATTGCACTTGAGCAACTCCTCGGCTTTCTTTAATGAAATGTTATTGGTAAGATGAAGCAACTCCGCCGAAGTGGTCGGCTCAGCATCGGCTTCACCCAACCGTAGAGGCACTATCTGCCACGCAATGAGCATATCTAAAATTTTTGACCGATCCCGGTCATAATCTGAGTCGCCAAACGTGGTTGCACTCAGCTCCTTAGACAGTTGCTGTACACGATTCCAAAAGGTCAGATAGCGCTCAAACGTTTTCGGTGAGCGTTCGAAAATGGTCATTTTGTGGACCCCCACTCGGGCCTTCAACCAAGCGAGCACTCCTGGAAGTCGGCCATCCTTCCCCATACCCAAGTGTTTTTTCCCTGGAGTATTGATCTCGCGGGCGATGCCCATGACAGCGGTTACTGCAGCATAAACCTTGAATGCTTCATTGTAGGACTCATCGAAAAGAGATGCCATAGGTTTGATCGACTCGAGGAACAATCTGTCCCAGGCGACCCATTGCGCCATATCGTTGGTCGGCGAGGCAGTCGCAGGAGCGTTGAGGGCAGTGGGAGCGCCGGCTGTGGCGGGCAGACACGGACTGTGAACGGCGCGGGACGTTCTGTGGACGTAAATGACATAGATTTCCTCACTGGGGAGCTGGGTTTCCTCCGCTACCATCACTGTCTCTGGACAAGCCCTACTGTGGCGCAAAGGAGTGTTAAAGTGCGGGCTTTCCTGGCACAGCACGTCGTCAAGGGTTGAAATTTCCCGGAACGAGAGATCGTCACCCCCCCCCTTACACAGAGGCAATGGGCGCGTGGATGTGGAGACGGTGAAACGGCTGTGGTCTATATCTCTAAGGACTCGCCCCGCCCGTCCTCCATGCGCCAAAATATGCGTCAGGGTTTCACCTGCATTGTAAATATGAATACAGGATGTGCGTGCACACAAGGCCCAGACTTCACAGCTTACCTATTGATGCTCTCGAGACAGATACATCGTACTCTATATGGGGGCGTTCCAGCCCGTCAGCACCCTGCATGGAGATATAAACATTAATTTTGCCACTGGAAATCCAATGAGTAGCCAATCCTTTCCCTGGGAGCCGCATACATACCACATTCCCATAGCTGGACCGTCCACACCACCCTCCACAAATTGCCCCTGCTTTTCCAGTTCATCACCCCCCGACTCTTGCGCGTATCCGGTTGAAAGCCCATGTGGACCACGAGTTAGGAAGAGATTCCCCGGGAGCGCTGAGAGACCAGCTTGATCGGCGGTCGCTTGGGTCAGGTCTTGGCCAGGAGCGCCTGCGCTAGGTTGAAGAGAAGGTACATTTAAAAGTGCCCAGTTACGCTGGGCGTTGGCTTGCCTCATGGCCGGTACATCAACATGTCCTGGTTATTGAAAAGTCAGACTTTATAGTGAATTGTATGGTCAGCAGGACAGAATCACCTGGACTTAGGATGTCTTCGTTGCATGACTCATCTTCGTTCATATCAGACAAACTGTCTGAAGAATGTCCTTCAGTTGCGACAGCATACCGAACCCGCTGTTTATAATTACACACCTTCTGTGAACATCAACGTGAACGGACGTGCCATGAAAGAATTTGGATAAGCCTACCGTAGTTATCAGAACCCCCACTCTCGCTACCATCGCTATCCGGCAGATAGCTTGCAATCGTCGACGATGCATTAGGATCGTCATTGGGGGTGTCTTCCCCAGTAGCTGCCTGTGGATCGCTGGGCCGCAGAGCATTGGGCGCTACACTGGTGGCTGCAACTGTCTCTCTGAATGAGTAGGGGTAGGTGGCAAAGAGTACGGCGTACCAGATTGGCGTTGTCTCTTGAATGCTAAGCCTATGTCAGCCAAGTCTTCTTCTTCCAACCTCGCCTTGCGTCTGACTGTCTTTGGGCTAGACAAGATGACCACCGGAGAAGGGGCCCGACGCTGCAACGGAGGATCGCCTATGGTAACTGTGCCTCAGTACATTGAAAAAACCCACAAATTGTACTCGAAATACCTTCATGTCTGTGGCTTTGTGGCAATTGCGATAGTCGTCCTGTTCTTGTACGCTTGGCCAGCGACATGGTGGTAGCCAAGGGTGCGTCAATCTCCTGCTTCGAACTCAAGGTCGAGAAAAGGAGACAGTCAGAACGTCAGGGCGTCAGAGTGGGTCGTACCCCTGTGTTTAGTCACGGAACCTGGTGGTCGGTCACGTCACACACTTTTTCGGAGAAGATTACATTTAATATCAATCTATGTGATCTATTTACACCTTAGTTTCGAGGTCCTTTGAACACCTATGCATTAGGAAATGTAAAATATCCAAGCGGAAGCGATCTGCAAAATCTGCGCTTGACCAAAACTCATCCTGTGCCGACGGTGGTTTTCCATGCTGCATCAGAAACCAGGCAAAGGCAACGGTGTATACACCGCAGTTGATGGAGTCATTCTGCCTAGGCACATTCTATGGAAGAACACAGGTGAGCATCCTTATGCCAGGAAATTTGAGAAAAACCTAACGTCGGATATTCTGAAGTGAAAAGGTGTTACGCTTCCGGATGCGGCGCGCTCAAACCGTGACCAAAGTACCTAAGCGAGGGATGCAATGTTCAACACCAGTATTCATTTATTTTAAAATGGAACATACGTTGTATGTGTGCGTTGCCGAGTGCTCACGCGTCCCCAGACTATCATAGCACACTATTCTTCGGGTCCAGAGATTGAGATGGAACAGGAACCAATGGTTGTCTTCATGTATCGGGAGTATGAAGTCTGACTTGCCCAGTTCGGTGTAGGCCTGCGTACATTGATAGGTCAATTCACGCAGCTGTTTTTCAGGTACTTACCTTCATGATGTTCTTGTAGGCCTTACTTGCAGCGTTCACGGAGGCGAGCGCCAAGGGTTCTGCAGTGCCCCATGAAGAATACTCTTGACACAACAGCTCAAAGGTGACAGCGACAACACCGTCGTCGAGCCAGGATTTGCGGAGCTTGATCAACCTGCCCAGAGACTTTTTTTCTAATGGGGTTGAGACTCCTTGGAAACGCCAGCAAGATTCCGGATTGGTATCCAGCAGGGATGTCACACACTTCAGATTGTTAATAAGGTGACCAAGCTGGAATGGTACTTCCAAGCTCACCTGTAACAAATCGCATCGTGAGCCTTCGGTATTTTGGATGGCAACTAGAGGTTGCTGTTCCTTGAGGTAGCTCTGCAGTCCTGTCTTCATGTTATCTCGCCATTGGAACAGGTCCTCTATCGACTCCAGCTTGGGCTCTTCGTCCTCGTCACACACTTCAATTACATCGTTGCCGGAAGTGTTGGACACACCTGCGGGCGACTCCGGCTTAGGTCAGGTTGAAGCTGCAAGGACGACATCAGCGCCATGGAATCATTTGTACGTCATGAACCGTCTCCCAAGCTAGCGATATCTTGCCTGACACTTTTCTCTCCTTCAGAACACCGGTAACATGAATGTCGGAGTCGGGCATTTCCGTTTGTTGGCAAACGTGTCGACCGTGGAACTTTGCGCCAAGCCCTTCGTGCACCTTAGCAAACATGCCGATCGGATAACGCATTTCTACATGATCCTCGTCTCCTCTACTGGTCTGGCAGGAGCAAGGTGGAGGAGATTGCAGTTGGACGTGACGTCCGATTACCAGCCAGATGGGACGATACCCCAGGTCACGTGAGTACGAGCTCGCATTGCAGGTCAAAGTCTAATCATCCTTAGCGTGACTGAGCGCGACCGTATCCCCTTGGGAACACACATGGGGAGGTTACTGTCATTCGCGATCCTCGACGAGGACGTGTCCGTCGGGCGTCTGCTGGAAATCCTCACCGAGGCTGGCCTGGACAGCGTCACCGTCAACGCCCATGACGCCGCTTGCGGCCGGTTCTGTTTCCGAAGCTTGAAGACGTTTGCGGACGTCGGTCTGATTCGGGGTGATTGGGCCCCAGATGCGTACGAATGGCATGAGGAGATCGGCATCGCAAGCGCCGAGTTGGGCGTGACGATGAAGGAGGAGGATCTTATCAACCTGTAGAGTGATATGGAACAATGTAGCTGCACTGGACATTTCCGTTTACGCTTCTGGGCGATCGATAGTACCTACAGTCGACTCTGCCCTAACCCACACTTGTAATAACCCGTACTTTGCTGTAACTCGAGAACATCTTGTCAATGTCCGAAAATGAGAGGTTGTCGCTGATTATATTATGTGACACCCCGAATGGAGTACAAACACCGAATTCTGGCAGTCCCCACGGTGCTGGTAAAAGCCGCTCGTTGTACTCAAAGATGGCCTCACAGAATTTGAGGAGCAAGTAAAAACGTGACTCATTGGCTTGTGAACTTGAGACAGTTTTTTGCAAGCCTTTTTGGATGTCAGTCAGGCCTAGAAGAATTTCATTCCATGGAAATGACTATTATTACTGATTATTTCTATTCCCAATCGTTACCACACTTCTACACGATAGCTACATACATAAAATGGATTAATTATCTCATTGAATCACTGAAAATATGTCCTTATACTGGCCCCCCCGTAACCCATACTCTATAATAACCCATAGTTTTGGGGTCCACCGACTGCTATGGGTTAAGGCAGAGGCGACTGTACCTTTGTATACCACTTTGGGACGATGATAGAATTCGGACAAATAATAAAATTGTTTCGACCAAGGCTACAAGCCTGGAGAGCCCACTATCAGAGGGATATGACGATCAACGTTAGATGATGATCTTCATTACACAGAATAGTAATCGATGAAAAGGTTAGGCCGTGCCCAAATATTGCGGCACTACCATGCTGATCCATTTATATGTGCGGAAGTACGGATCGGCGACGAAGGGGATAATCGCCCACCAAATTGAATCATATTCCGGTCCCTCTTCCCACTTCGCATCAATGACCATGTTCACGTATTCAAACCATGTAGGATAAAACCCCGCCGTCGCGAAATCAATCAGCCAAAGTTGGCCGTCCTCGCCGAGGATCAAATTTCGCAAGGCCAAGTCGATATGAGAGTATACGAGAGTCCCATCATCTGGCAATGGCGCCCAGTGCGGGTACCCTTCGGCGAGGGTGGCGCGATCCATGGCTTTGTTGAAAAACCTGATGAGGTCGGCCGACGTCGGGAATGGGCCCTTGATGGGTCTCACAGGGCCGAAGATGCGGGATGCGTAACATTTTGCTGGCTGTTCACCATCGAGAACGGGCCCAGGAATTTGGGATCGGGGATGCATGATGGACCGGAGCTGGCGTACGTAGCTTCGTAGGATGAAGGCAATACGGAGTTTCTGCCACAACCCCATGGTGGGCCAAGCTGCCACCAATGTGATACCGGGAATGAAGTCCATGACAATGAAACTCTCATCTATGTCCACATTCAAGACGCGTCGGATGGGAGGTACAGGGATGTTAGTGCGGTTTTTAATGAGATCCTGGGCTAACGCCTCCGCAGGCCACCCCACCTCGCCGTCCATCTTGGGTACCGGCTTGACCACGACATCCGGTGTGAGCCTGGGTGGGCGGCGCGATTCCCACTCATCCACAGGCACAGTTTGACACAGACCCACTATTTCATCATCTGTTTTATCGTCAACGTCGGCACTCTGTTGGCATCGGTCACAATAAGGGCATTGGCAATCAAGCGCAAGGTCACACGCACACTTCGATATGGCAGTCGGCCTATAGGACCAAAGCAGGCAAGCAGGATGTCGGCAATGGCAATGACGGCCGTGTAGAAGACAGTGAGTATGCATTCAGCTATCATTTCCACTGGTGGTTGGGGAAGACGCCAGGGCATAACCCCTCATTCACAGCCTATAAATAGCTGTGGGGTCTTCCAGAAGTATTAGGTAACTGGATTATGTAGGCTGGTTGGTTGTGTTGCTATTGACGACTATTTGCCGCCTCAGCTTGTCTTTGTCCCCACCTCAGTACGGCCTGCATATTCTGCACCTGTGAGTCTGGCTCCTGTCAACCCTCCCCCACTGGCTCTGATCGATCGGATCGGCGGATTTTGCGTCCGCGGATGCAAATCTTTGGCGACTGGACCGTTAGGTCGTCGTCCTTTACTGGCCCATCTCGACGTATGTCGATGTGCTGTTTCGCCAAGCCTGCAGGACCCAGGGTGCCCGTCCTGGCCGTGACTCATCAACCTTAATGTTCCAGGATGCATCACTCTCAGAACCGACTCTCTGCCGAGTCCCTCAGACGAGACCCAAAGTTTTTGACGAAGCTCTCTCGACCGGACAATCGTAAGTGTGCCACAGCCTGTCCAGTTGTGACTATGTCTGACATAGGTTTAGCCATTCATGCTTGGGATGGACTATGCGGTGCCGTGGTAAACGAGCATATGTTCATAACGAGCCCCAACTGCCCGTTGCTTTTCGATCCACCCCTAGGTGTCAACCGCGAGATGTGGATGAGAAACGATTACCGATATGGCGAGGATGACCCTCTCTCTTGGCCCCAGCCTTACTGCGCCTCACGTCCGTACCTGTCGTGTTTGCGACTGTGCGAGAGGACGCAGTCAGATCCCGACCTTCCCTTGTTTCAGCTACCTATACGGGCTGACTTTCTCGAGCTAGACACGTCATCCTTGATTCGTGGGCCAGGCTTGTGGGCTGCAGACTGCCGATCAGCTTTTGAACATCGCTGTAGGGTAATCCTGGGAAGATCCATGAATTTCGCGCGTGGCGACGATGCCTCTACAGCGGGAGCCAATCAGCTGGAACAGCTCAAGGTCTATGCGGGCATGTTTTTGGAGCGTTTGAAAGCGCTACCTATGACATTTCCCAGGCTGTGTCTTTGCGTCGCCGAGACGCAGAGACTGGTCTTAGAGGTGGAGGCTATCTCGACATTCTTCTCGACTATTCGTCCAAGGTTCGCTGCCTGTGTCACCACTCCGACACCCAAGGCGGACATGGACCTCGTTGGATGCTTCACCACCGACATTGGCGTGGCGCAGCAGTTACACCGAGCCGGGGTTCCCGTCTGGCTCCTGCGGCCTCTTGATGATGTTGCACATACAAGGATTGATAAAGTCGTCGAGATGAGCACCGCGTCTGGGCGTGTTCATTTGGGTACATGCCCTCTCCGTCTTCCTTCCGTCTATGTGGGGTCTGGCGGTGATGAGGCCAAGTATAACGCATTTGACCATTTCACAAGGTCCCACCTTGGTCCGCCGAGAGTATTTGTGTGGACATCGGGGCAACTTCGCAGTGAACCATCAAGAACACGGGGCAAGCAAAACATCTCCGCACAGGGAGTATTCTCACCGTGTAAGCATCATCTATGTCTTCGGTCCTCTGCAATAATAACCTGTGGGCAATAGACAACCAAGCTAATCGCTCTCGCAAGGGTCATCTGAAACCTGGGCCTGCGAACCAATTCGAAATGATCACGCATGCCCTGTTGCCTGAGATTCGCCCACCATGGAGAGATGCGCTTCTTGGTGTCAATGTCGACAAGGGTCGTGTCAATGTCCCTGCTGCACCTTTTGCATTTCCTCGGCCTGATCTCTTTGTGACGATCTCCGACTCTGCCAAACGGATGAGCGTGCTGAGTACCTGGCTGCGTCTTCGCCCAGGCCTCTTGGCCATGCAGACATCGTCGTACTGCACTGGGAAATTCAGCCACCAAATGTGGCGGGCCATCCTGAGCTATGACTGGGTTGGGAAGTCAGATGTGCACGACCGGGTGAGAGGAAAGGAGACCCACCGTCGTGACTTAGTGGCAACCATCTTGGTGGGATGTCTTGATGAAATGTCCATTCAGGAAGGGGTATCGGTGGATGCGACCTGGCGGGGCAAATCTATGCCTCACTTGGATGTACCGGACGTGCACGAAATCCTTTGGGAGCTGTCTGAATTGGGTTTCAGGCTTGAATTCTTATCGGTGGATAGTCATTTGAGGATCATCGAGAACGACTCAGCTCTGAGGAAGCATAAGCGACACTTGGGTCACTGTTTTCCCCAAGGACGTTATGACCGCTGCTGGATTGTCGAGCTCGGAGAAGCCCACCGTGGTCTTGCAGAGTCTAGCTGGATGCGTCGGGCTCCATATGTCTGCTCACTACGCCGTGTGATGAGTACATGGCGAAACAGTCCACAGAGTGTACGGGATGAAAAGGGCAGATATACGGAGGAGATGCTGACATCTTTGCAACGGGACATGGCCCTATTTTATTCTGAAAGTTTCTACCTAGCCTTCGGTCAGGCACCCACTTTACCACGCGTGTTGTGTCACGTCCCGGATATGGATGCAGAGTACCCTGAACGCGCCGTGTCCCTGACCAAATCTGCGGGTTACTACCATGATGTTACAGAGTGGGAGGCATCTTATTGAGAATGTCACGTGTATATTTGTCAATTGTCACACGGTGTGACCGACCTACTGGTTTTGTGACTTAGTGACATCATGGACAACGCAAAATAGATTCCAATTTCGATTTGTATACTCTATAAAATGGTAACTGTGTTGGTGGTATCGGATAGCCAGAAATCCAAGCATGCGGTCCAATTAGGGAATACGTCTGTCGCACTGCCGGCTAAGAGTCCGCACAGCGCGACGTCGAGCTTGATCTTGACCAGTGTGAAGCACGTGCTTGTGCGGAATGTCTGGGAGGGGGGGTCATCATAGTCGGGCGGCTGGAACTGTATCTGTATGTTTCGTGTTATCCATTGTGTCGAACTGATGAATGTGGATGATACTATACCTTAATCGATGAACCACCACAGGGCATATAGGGTAGGCTGGTCGCGATTTCCAAGAAGCATGTCCCACGCCCGTTCAAGTCGTGTTCAAAGTAGGTGCGCAAGGCAGCCTCGAATGCTTTCTTCGCGCTGATATACATTGGCAGGTCATGTCCGTTTGGGTCTTTACCAAAGCCCCAGTCACATCTTTTACTACAGAATGTATCCGTGGCGACCAGGCCCGTGTCAATCTGTATGACGTCCATGAGAGCATCAATAGAATGAATCTTCCGATCGTAAATACTTTCAAGGTATTCCAGAAGGGTTTCAGGCTCGTCTTGGATGGAGGGATACCCACTCTGTATGAGCGACAGCTGGCCGATGGATGAGTCATTAACACCTTTCAATCAAGAGAGAAAACCTGCACACGTACTAGTCCACCAGTATACGAAGCGTGTCCAAAATTGAATGCGAAGCCTTGCCGTAGGGCATTGAAACTGTCACTCTGCTCGGCGAGTGGATGCGACAATAGGATTAGTCTGAGAACCAACCTATTCTGCAATATGGCCTTTTCGCTGTCTGGGGTCTGAAACCCCACCTCCAATGCCTGCCAATGAAACAGCGGTGAGCAATCGTGAGCCTTTCCACAGGCGCTTATCCTCTTACGGTCAGATGAGGCTCGCAGAAATGAGTGATCCACAGGTATCTCGGATCCCTTCCCCAATTGGAGGGTGGCTCCGATGTTAATGGGTCAGTCAACCTTCGTCCGAGCCAAGGTTGCATGAAGACCTCACATGCGGGATCTAGGGCCTTGACGACAGGACCAGTGAGCGCATCCAACACCCGAGGCAGATGACGTTTCTCGACAATTAGGGCGAGGAATAGGAATGGCGAGATGGGCAACGGCGGCATGCGAAAGGTGACTGTGCACAGGGCGAGGAGAAGACCCTGGGCTCTCCACTGGATGGTTTGTCGGGTCGTACAACCGGTCATGGGAAATTTGGCTGTAAAGTAGGCCGAGTTGTTCGGCAAGTTGACGTAAAGGTCAGTATCTCTCAACGCCTTGATCAACGCTTCTCTGAAGACCATTTTATTGATACCTTCCCCATAACTCCGGCAGCGATCAACTACAATCCTCATCTGTCCAAATCTGGCTGGCTCACTCCAATTATCACAAGTGATTTCTGACGACTGAAATTGGGGACCTTGCCAGTCCTCAATGGATTGGTGGAATACCTGCTTCTCATCATCCCACGCGGTTTGTGCATAATATATGCACAGGACGATCACTGCGTCTGCGAGCGCACCGATGTCGGGGCCCTTAAGAATCATTGTGTTGTCCCCCATTGTGTCCATATGATCGACCATTTGGGCATAGAATGAGGGAAAGTGCTTGCGGCGAGCGAGCTCAGCATGGTCAGGCGCTGGCCAGACCAGACCCGTGTAGTAGGGGCGAGGAAGAGGGAAGGGCTGCAGTTCCACTGGCGTTATAGGCGATAGGCCTCGTACAGGAGAAGCACGTGGGGAGGGCGACCTCGACAAAGCCGGACGCTTCTTGGAGCGGTGGTTCAATGCGGTGTTCTACATGACGGTTAGTGCTGTTTAAAGACCAGAAATTTGTGACTGACCTCAACTAGCTCTCCCGCTCGATTGGGATTGACAAATACAACTGGACAATGGGGAATGCCTCCCTCGACAGGCATGTCTTCACCAAGAATATCAGGACAAAGACCTCGGCATGCACGTAGGCAAGGCAGACCATTCTCATCACCAGTTCCACCCCGGCGCCTCATAACGAAGCTGAGATTATGCATGGCCCGCTCAGCAAAACATGCATGTACTGCATTTCGTGCCGCATCTGGGATTCCATTTGGGCCATAATCAGCGACGTACAAATGCTGATTCAAGAGATTGTGACAGATAGGTGCGGTGGTGGGTGCTGGGCGACATATTGTTATTAGTTTGCTCTTTGGGCGCTGAGATGCATCAAAACGTACCAATGACAATGGTGAACTGGCCAGGGGTGGCTAAGTACTTTCTCCTGCGGTGCCCATCAAACTTCGATTCCAGACTAGCATACTGAATCATGTACGACAGGTTGAATTGCGTCTGCTTGACGTTCTTGTTAAATGTGAGCAAGGCGTTGTCCGGTTTGCGGGTGAGCAGCTGAAGGAAACACCATCCCATGTTGTCAAAGGTGAGATGGTCGAGATTGTCAGTCTTCAGGCCAGGAATCTGGGGATTCGTACCGTCCGCATTGCGTGCAAGAAGTTGGGCATGAATATCCTTGTATGTGTCGTTGCTGGTAGGGCGATACGTGATACATAAACCAAGTTTTTGCATGTGTGCCCGGAATGGCTCGATATCCGTCTGTTCGAGGTTATAGGTGTCGGACTGGGGCAGCGTGTATCCTCTCTGTACGTGGGGGTAATTGTGTTTTTCGGCCTGTACGTAATGGTGTGGACTGACAAAGGGATAGATGAGAATGTGGCATACAGGTGCTTGCCTATCGCCCAATGTCATGCGCAATATTGACGCTTTCTTACGCCCGGTAGTGTTGGATCCGACGAAAGCCGTCGCGCTGGACTGTGGAAGCTCTCCAAGGAACGCGTTGGGATTGAAGCCATGCGATAGCAACCCGGCTACAGCGGGTGCTGGTCGCATATACGACTGAGGGAGTGTGCTCGAGGAGGTGGCGGTCGTGTGGCTGGGTAGTGGGTAGACGCCAGCAGCAGTAAGTCTGTAGAGTGGTGATGTGGTAGGAAGGCTTGGAACCGGATTGACGCTATGAATACGAAGTTCTGTGTTGGTGGTGGGACTGGGATGTTGTTCTGGTGCTGTAGGATGATCTGCGTTCTCAGCCACAGGTGGTGGATGGACTTCTTTCCGACGTTGTGCTGTTTGGGAATGGCCCAGAAGTCGCCTCAAAGGGACAGGGCGGGATTCTGTCGACATGGTGAGGGAACAGTACCAATTTTCATTATTTGTCTTCTCTCCCTTGTTCAAATGTTTAATTGCGGAATTTATTTACTAATTAGTCAGACATTTAATAAAAGTACATTTTTGGCTACCCAAAAGCGTGTTCCGGGCCCGGGAGCGGTCCATGTGACTGGATGTGACCCAATGTGCCTCAATATGCTCGATTGGGACCACAAGCATCGGAATCACTGTTCCGATGATTGCTGTCCTCGCGCGATCTCACGAGATCTCTTGCGCCCTCGCGAGATCTCGCGCGCCCTCGTGTGCCCTCGTGTTCCCTCGTGAGATCTCGCGGGATCCCGCGAGGCCTTGCCTGCCCTCGCGAGATCTCACATTTTTGTCCAGTAATACCAACTATACACTGCTATACCTGAGCTAACTGACAGCCAGATCAAAGATATTGTTGCGAATCTGGACATGGGTTTAAACACTACAATATTAAGTGCATTACTATACGGTAAGCGAATTTACTGTCTTATAATGGATTGATTTCAGTAACCAATGTTTGAAGGGATATACACAGGAGTAGTAGCCGTCACCTTGTGGGCTGTTGGTCCGTGATTTTTGCCTCTTTTGAAGCTCGTCTTTGTGACCGATTTGTCAAGCGTCAAGGAATAACTGCGACAATCGTAAACAGCCACGTGTTTTGGTTGCTATCATCCTGGTTATGTACCTTCTGGAAGCTTTCGACTCCATGTACAGCGGGTGGGCGGCGTCTATCACAGCTTTCACCACGCTTGCATGGAAATCCGTTTCGGAGACATTCACCTTGAGCAATAGTCCCCCTTCAGTCTTATTGACTGGGGGAATCCTTTCACTTCTAAGCACAGTTCTCGCAGATGCTACCTTGGTATGGGATTCAATACCTTTTGTGCATAATTCTTCACTTATGGATTCCTAGATATGGCGCTGTTGGATCATCTGGGGTCGGTCATGGCGTGTTGTGCTCGTTCCAATTGCTTGTACTACCTTGGCAACAGGCACGCTTTTATATTCATAACACTGATGATTTATGACTTATTAGCAGTACCGTGCTCACAGCCAGTAGAGGGATCGTAGCGTATTACGACAGTGTGGAATCTGTCTTGTCACCCCAAGCCATATACTTCGAGAAGGCAGTCAATTGGGCCATGCTATACGCCTCGCTTATGCTGGCTACCTTACTATGGTGCACGATTCTCATTATCTATCGCATACTCCGATTGGGCGGCACAGCTGGTAGGATACACATATATCAGCGAGTGATTGAATTGCTTGTTGAATCTGCATTCCTCTACTCTGCGGTATTGGTCATTCTGGTGGTGCTCGAAGCTCATAATGAAATAACCTCAATTTACATTGAGGACCTGGTGAGTGCAATGAGAGTAAGTATATTCAGCCCTTTTGTTCTCGTTTCTTATCTTGCCACTCAATCATTTCTACTAGGGAATAATTCCAACAATGTTAGTTGGTCGTGTTGCAGCAGGGCATGCACGTCCAGACGATTCCTGGAGCGCTAGCACCCCGGGGTCGTCAATTCGATTTGGAAATCATTCAACATCACATAGTGACACTGAAATGGGTGTTGGATCTGGACGGGACACATCTTCAAATGAAAGGCCAGACTTAGAAGAGGGTCCGGAGGACATTGCAGAGGTACGAGTGGAGGGAGCTTCGTCAATTGACAGTACACATGATTATTACCACGTCGTCAGGTCATCAACTTCTGTAAATTATAGCATCGTATAAAGTAACACATCATTCTAATCTAATAGATAATCAGTTACGGTCTACAAGGCAGTCGGTCGAGCGCAGATTAAGCAAATCAGGCAAGAATCCCAACGCCTCCTGAAATGATTATCCTCCATATGTAGATCCTGTGCCGACGTGACCATCTGCATTAAGATAATTAGTTGCCGTTGGATGACTGGCCAAGTCAAAGCCTCACGTACTAGTTCTGCAATGATACGGAATCACATCGGACCGCCAAGATTTTACGGCAGTCGAAAAAATGCGTTCCAGTCTTACATCAGAGATTCTTCGAGTGAAGCACTAGATGATCCTGGATGAAGTGTTAGGTCTGCTTGCGCGGATATAATACCTCCTCTTGCACCGGCAATGAGTTTGCTAGAATATTAGGTGTAGTAGAAGATGAGTATTCGGCTGGTGGGCACTCGGGATGGTTTGAGCAGCCGCTCATCGTTGGTACTGTTGTTTCAGTATGTCGAATCGTCGAGAAAATAGACGCTGTCTGGATATATATGTCAAGACTAGCCTTGAAGAATGATAGAACGAATAGCGCACCAGGAAGTCGAAGTCGGACTCTGTTCTTCCAAAAAGACCGTGTATCCGAATAAGGATTGAAGAAAATGTTTCTCGATATCTAGATAAATGCGTCCAGAATAGCCATAAACAAGGGCTCAACAAGTAGGGCACCAGGAAGTCGCCTCATAACTGTTCCGGTCATTTCTCTTCGTTTCCAAAGCATGACCTGGAAAATTACGAGCGCAAATATCGAGGTTTAGAAGATACAAAATCTTGGTAGATGCGTCGTTATCTCTGATGGTGATCTGTATTTTTCATTTCCATCCCCGTTGACGCCTTTCCCGGCATTATCGGGTCTGTGGATATATATTCCCAGCAGGAGTTTGTATTTTGGCGAAAAACATTGTCTGAAGCACTGAAGAAAACTTCAAAAACGGGCAAGATGGAGATTTACAACGACGCACCAATTTCCTTCTTTGTGAACTGATGGATATATTGTGGTCCTAAAGCTAGCAAACGTACACTTTGCGTTCTCTCCCGTGAGGAAGAAGCGGGCTGCGAGACAGATTTATACGTTCTTGCCAGTCCATACGATGTCAGTCTGTCCTGAGAAAGGGCAGCTTCTTGCTCCTCAACGCCGTAGAAATTTTTGATACTCTGGAAGGGTAAGGCAGCACAAAAAGGTAGCAATGATGAGAACAATGGAATTATTCATGGCGCAGCGAGAGGAAGGAAGGCTGTGACGTGACGCCAGATCGTCGTTTCACATCTTTCCTTCCTTCCACCACGACGACGGGGCTCGGCGCGAGTGACTCTCACCACAGCGGGAACGACGTCAAGAACCATTACCGATGCCCGCTGCTGCCGATGAAGGAAAACAATGCTCTTGAAGCGAGGTCCCGATACCTACCGATGATACGAGATTGCCTTCCTCATGGTCCTAGTGATATCAAAGGTCGGTTTGACACTGTCATCATTGTTAGAAAGAGCTTAGGCTAATAGCTACAGCGTCCCCTTCACTGCCACTGCCAAAGTAAGGCGTCCTCTCTGGATGTTTGATATGACCCATGGATGGGAGGGCCAATCAGCTACGAGGACCAAACCCGCCCATGTATCTGGCAGGGAAAGCTGGAGTCAGATGCTGTGACGTCGGAGACGTTGTTTGGCACTGCTGGGGCTTGCGGAGAAGTCGAGCGGATGGTATGGCGAAGCTGGCATTGTCGTCGTCGACCCCGATGGGCCGACCGGTGACGTGTGGTTGTATACATGATCGTTCGGTTCATCGCGACGGGCGCGGTCATGCTCGGCTTCGTTGTCCCTCTTCCTGTGCAGGAAGTCTGTGCCATCTTCCGGTTCGTGATGTGGGTCCTGGCGTATCTGGTGCCAAAGAACATTGCGTTCTGTCGACGCCTCCTTATCGCGGAGGCGTTGTTCCCCGCGGAAGGTTGCTTGGAGCCACTGCTCATACTCGTGAGCATCAAGAGCCGGTGTATCGTCTGGGGCGTCCGCAGGGATATACGGCGTGCCATCCAGGATCGCGAGTGAGCGCTACTCCCAGTCGAAGGGGTGTACAGGCGGTGCATGGCTCTGTACGACTGGTATGATGCTCCTCCAGGCTGTCACTCTTTCGGTGACCGCGACGTGATCTCTCTGTTTTCAATCAATGAGCCCTCCAATTCTGCCACTGAGTTTCACTCACTCACAAGGACTTCCCCTCCGTACGCGAGAATCATCGTGTCCCTCTCATACATCGGATATCCCATTGCCCTAACCCTAAAAGCTCTCACATTTTCTATACCAAACAGGCCGATCTGCAAAGTGGGTGTCAGTGGCAATCCCTACAAATATAGTCGTACTCACGAGAGTATAGACCCAGTCCGTAATCTCGGATTCCGGTACCTCCCAGCTCTCTGTATCGCGGGGCACGTTCATATTGGAAGCTAATAGGTCGGTGTTCTTACTTTGTGGCTGGTACTAATTACAAATCATGAGCCCTGAATACCAGCCTTTGTTTTCTTTTCAGACATGTGGCAAACCGCGGCAAGAGTTCGTCTTCCTTCGTCTTATACGAAGCTCTGAAACTGACGGCGCTCACTTAGTTTGATGTGGATCGCTGCTTGTGTATGTACGAAAAAACTCCCTATGCCCAAGTCTTGGCTGACCCGTCGTGAGGCATACGACGATAGTTGGCCATCTTTCACCATGGTTTTTCTTCAAGAACTGATCTTCTTGTTTTTATCTGTGCTTTAAACGAGCTCAACACAACCGGAACTTTATGGCATGACATCAACCTCGCTTCAACGCTCACGCGTGCAGTGTACACAACGGACCCAGGTAGGCGGTCGATGTCCGTTAGACTATTCTGATACATTTCCGAGGGGTACTTTAGAAATCTCTCTATATACGTGGCCGCCTACATACCCTGATGGTTCGTCTCCAAGTACCCGGTTTGTATTCTATCGAGAGTACATCCCAAGCCTTCCTATACCGCGGGGTCGAAAGGACGTCATCGAATGAAATACAAGACCAGCATTCCCAGTACGAGGTCATTTAACGTATATTGACGATGTTCTAACATCGCCCAGCAGCCGTTACCCCAAGATAGTGAGGACGGTGTGATATGAGCCTAAGCCAAAGCAACTACTCTTCATCCAGGTATTGGCGTGCTTCTCTCACAGACATTCACGGCTTGCGGGTGGGAGGTTTTATTTTTAGGAAGGGAAGGAGAATGACGTAGACTTCGACCATGACTATGAAGAAGATACCCTCATCTTTTGGTGGATTCGCTAGTACTGTTTCCGAGGGCGGTATCCTCTCAAACGTCGAAGATGCTGAAAGTGTCTCTTTATGATAGATGAGAACCAAAGGGCCGTTCGGAGAAGGCCCCGTTTGAATTTACCCTCTGCAGTCGTTTTTGGCACTGGATCGCTCGATCCAAAATTAGTAGCGAGCTTACCTTGATTGTCATATCACCCTCAAAACATATGTATAAGTCTATGGGAACACGGCGAGGGTTATATTTTATGTGGATCTTACTGTATCATATAAGCGAGAATCCAGTCGCCAAAAAAAGTACAGTAACACTAATATCGACCCAGTAATTCTAAGTAACTGGTACACCCTCGAGAGTAAGAGTAGGATTAACAAATACATGGATGATGCGATGGACAGCAAGAAAGCGAAATGATTAGGAGAGCAACGAGCAATGATGGATAGGTGTATGATCTACGGATTCTATAGCAGTGGGTGTGGGTGTGTGGTGATTCTACCGTTGACCCCATGAACACAAGTACTAGCATAGAAAAGGTGGTACTCACCATGAATGAGATCAGCCAAAGGTCTATGAGATAGACTTCGTCATTGAAAGGGACATCCCGGGGCATGTGCGCCTCGCCAGCCACAATGGCAGCATTGAGGGAGAGATTCGGCAAAGTTAATTGGTACCGAAAAGCTTATTTTCGGCTTTGTCTCGCCTAACAGCAGTGATGAGGAGACGAGGGCTGACGAGGATGGATACGCTGAGGACGAGCACATTTTTGCAAAGGTCGAGCGAGACTACGTTGTATAACAGCTACAACGCACATCTCTTTTATATACACCGAGGCAATGGGAGATCTCGGAGACGTCTAGCCCCAGCGTGTATTATTTCCACGCTCGATAATCACGTCAAGGAATGAAAACGGGACAGCTCAGCCATAAAATAGAAAAAGAACGAGCTTGTTACTTAGCAGCCATCGACACTTCCACCCTATAAGCGAGTAGACCTTCACCTCGACTTGGGATCCAGGCGAGACAATTGAACGCCGGATCCTCGGTGGGTCCTACGCGGTGCCTAGACTTTTAATGCCCGGGGGACCTACAATAGTCAGCTACAGTCCAGACTGTGAATTCTTTCGGCAGTGGAGTTAGGTGACGCCACAGAAGTCATGTTGTGACCCATAAAAATAAACTTTAAGGATGTGTCGGTAATCCAGAAACAAACTAATAGCAACCGCTACCAGCGAGTCGTAAGCAATAGCGCCAGCCCTTCTCAAAATAATATGAGAATCGTACCACTTGACGTCAAAGACCGAGTCAGTAATAATGCAAAGTATAGACTTTGATGCCGGGGGCAATAACCTAGCCGAGATTCGCATCCAGGCTGTCGCCGCAGAGCCAGGTATGATTTCTGTGAAGGCTAAGATTGAAGTCGAGACCTTGACCTTTGAGAAGAGCTGGGTGGATCATCAGTGACCCATCGTTAGGAGACGGCTTCCATCAGGCGGCTTTTGTAGGTGGATCAATTGACACAGTGCATCATACTTCGAAATCTGCGAACGTGTCGGAGGAACAGCAGCTAATGAACTACACAGTTGTATAGGACGGGATCGCCTGATTAGCATCTGAAATTGAAGAACATTAACACGGGCCATCGTCTAAGTCGATATGACTGTCCTCGGTGTTTCATCCGAGAGAAATGTTAGTAGGCGGAAACCGGAGAAAGGAAGGTAACGACTGCGTACCGGCGACGGACGCTTAGTTTTGATTTGTCCATGTCGAAACAGTCAACGTGTGCCAGCTTCTGGGCATTCTTGTTGGAATCAGCAGGCGAATATAAATGTATATGTCCACTTCCTGGTCGATTTTAAATGTACGTACATTTCTCGGACCGAAATCTGAGCGCTTTCCCAAAGAATGGCCTACTGGAAATTTTTGGGACCCGACAAGGCCAAGTACAATGCAAGGGACTTGTACTTACCAAAGCTTTTCCGTCGACCGTCATTCTCTTCCTGATTTGAAGACTAATCGAATCAAAAATAGGGTGAACACACAAGCACAACCATTGAAGGTCGAAACTGTGGCGATGTCCGATTGTCGAGACAGTCGTGGAACGAGCTTCTTCGGCCCGGTCATCCTGCCTGACACCGATTATTGAGGGTCGGTCGACCCTGATTAACAGTGTTGATTTTCGTTACGTACATCCTCAAGCTCTACCCGCATCATCGAGGGTGTCCACATGCAGCCTCAAATCACCAACGATTGACTTCCTCTCCCCTCTTTGAAGCGTACATAGAAAGGACTGTAGCTCAGTTCTACTGAATGCCGATATTCACTGAACTGGCTGCCACTACCCAACTCTCATATGTTAGCCATGTCGACGACGTCTCGTTCTCTTGGGGATTGGAGGGACATGATTACTCAAATTTGTAGCTCTATTATCAGCACTGGAATCCACTCTGCCACCTTCCAGCCTACTCTTGAATCCACGAATGAAAGTCGGTAGTTCATCCTAGAGAAATTTTAGTGGATAGAAACTGGAGAAAGTCAAGTGCTATTGTGTACCGGTGACTTAAAAATGATGGCACTCAGTTGATTTGATTTGAATACATCCTTGTTGGAATAAACAGGTCAGTGTCAACATATTTGGTGAATTCTTTTTTTTTGTATTCTGCATTTGGTTAACCGCAACAAGTAAACTAACTACTAAGATGGGGTGGAGATATCAGCCCACAGGTCTCTCCTTCCATCTTGTGCCAATCCCTCTGTTCCTTCATTTTGTTTCGCCTGGGGGGTCAATGGGGGATCAAATTCTTGGTTGATGACTTATGAAATAACACCTTGCTAGAACACAAATCCTCCTCCTGCAATTTTTGGGAGACAACAAAGCCAGTACCAAATTCATCTTTTGAAAGATTACCAGTGCCTTATGCCATAGCGATGCTCCATCTATCAGGGTGGACTTTAATAACAAAGAACTGAAGGCATCCCATAGCATTAACATGGCTGCAGTGATTGGAAGCTTCAAAAGTTCGCCATGGACTAGTGTTCTCTCATAGTCATATCATGGTGGACAATTATTGATGAAGCCTGAACCAATCATGGAGGGTCGGTTGTAGCTGAGGACCCTGATCCATTAATCATGTTGACTTTTTTTATGTCTTCAACATTATCTGTATCATCAAGGGCATTCATATGCAGCTTCATTGCTTCAGTTTTTGACTTGTTTCCCCACTTTTCCAGCATACATGGCAAGCACTGCAGCTCAGTTGTTCGTTGGTTCCTTGATCTCTCAGCAAACTTTATCACCCCCAAAGATTAGTCATGTCGACAACATCTCGTTCACTTCACGACTGGTGAGACCTATTCACTCGGATGTGTAGCTCCAGTATAACCTCTGGAGTCCACTCAGTCACCTTCCAGCCTACTCCTGGGACCACAAATGACACCTCTCCCTAGCAGACTGATATATCAATCATTGTAGGATAGCGTTAATCATAATATATTAAAGGCCTGTTCCTGCAGTGACTGATTGATATATCAGCTGCAGTGGGGTCTAAAAATGGTATTATTTCCCCTCATGAATTGATCTAGCTGTGCTCATTGTTAGCAACAATGCCTACTCGTCCTCTGCACCTTCCCTTGACTGACACTTCCCGACTCATCCAAAAACAGTGGTGGATTGTGCCTAGATTGTGTTTGGATTGTGCCAGGCACAACAATCACTCTCAAATTAGTACACCATGTACACATGTCAGCAACATTTGGTTACTTCCCAGTGTTCTTAGTCTCAATTGGTCTCGCTATTACATGTCTTGATCAGCATAACAATTTCATTTTTCTAAAACATTTGAGTAAAAGAATCATTCAGCTGCAAAAAGATCATCGATATCACATGTATCACTGATTCTGCTCAAAATACTAACAATATGACTGTATAACAGCCTGACTTTTTCATATGTATCACTGATAGTCAAGCTGATAGTATGTTTTATATTTTACAAAATAAGATTAGCAGCCCAATATCATTTTTATAAAACATACAAATGGAAGATGCTAAGGTATCCCTCTTTCTCAGCTTCACTCAGCTGCCAACGTGCCCATCATCTCTTGTGTTCTTCCCTCTCCTCATCACTCAAGGCTACTATTGTATAGCTGTTTATGTGTCTGCCTCCCATGAGTCGGACTGAACCTGGGTGTGATGGACTCTTCGGAGGTAAGTGTGACAAACTTGGTCATCTTGCAATGATGATGTCACCACACAAGCACAAAACTATTGCCCTACAAGGGAGCTGTTTTGCCATACTTTGCCCCAATTTTTATATCAGTTGACTCCATCATATAGCATAATTCATTGTAGCTCATTTTTGCCACATGAAACCACCTCCAGAATTTTCATCAGACAAAGACACCATAACAGCAAGCATTCAATCAATTGCTGTAATGTACACTGACTTCGTTGACACTTTTATTGGTGGATTGTCCACAAAAACATCTGGTTATCTTTAAAATTAAATAGCTATACTCTTATGAATGCTTTGCATTGTGGTACAGTCATACACCGGTCACTTAGACCCCAAAACACTAATTGATGGCTGGAATATTTTTTTCATGAAATGGCTAGAACTTTTTTTACTCAATGAATACTAGTACAATATATTGATTCTGAAAAAAATTGCCAAAGCTATACATAGAGAAATGATTGCTACAGAGAATGAGTTTGGTGAGTGGCCAAAAAAGGCAATCCCACTCATCTTAGACCCCGGTCCAAAATCAGGCTACATCATCTCTCTTCATAGGTATCATCATTATTCAAGCTGCTATAATTGTGAACCTGTTCTGGAGATTCACTGGAGGGTTTATTGGCTGTTGGAATATGTTTTTTATGCATGAATATTGTTAACTTGATTACATTATGTAACATATCCTAATAAGGAAATTGCTATTGATTGAAGCGAGAATGCCTCAGAACCTGGTAAAACACTTCATAAAATAAAGACCAAGCATCAAGAAAGTAATTAAATATTATAAACTATTTTTAAGAATTTTTTGAGGCTTGGAAAATGCATGGAAGATGAGTTTCGGGCCAGGGTCTAACATGACTGGGGGGGTCTAAGTGACCAGTGTATGACTGTAAGTGCCAAAATCTCCTTTTCACATTGCAAGTATTGATAATTATACTTTCGCAAGGCGGTACAGTGCAGCATGAGGCAAACTTTTAAATAAAAATGCTCACATGATGGATTCGGACACAATCCAACCTAAATGGTGTTGGTCCATATTCTATCCGATACTGTCTTAATTTGTACACATGTTCCATAGTAATTGGTTTTTTTAATTTTATTTCATTTGTTTTATTTATTTTCCAAGCTTCTAGACACTTTCTTGGCTCATAATTTCCTTGTTTTCGTCTTGTATATTATATAGCATTGTACAATCTACATTTATAAATTATATTGACATACACAAGAAATGTATGTCATAACAAATATGTGATTTCTGCCCGAATGTGATGATTACCTATTTTTTGTGTGTATGATGGATTAATTGGGATCTAGGAATGGTAAAGAACTGGAAGAAGATGCCCATGGTGCTCAGTGATCATTAACATTCTTGATGCCAGGGGTTGCATAATATATTAATAACAGAGAGTGCGATTGTGATTGCTTTATTTTTAGCCCAAGGCGTACACCAACGGGAGCGCTGTCGATGGTGGCTAGTGGAGCGCCCAACATTTGTGAGCAAGCGATTTGGAATGGCAGGTTTGGTCACATGATGCTTTACTGTTGTTGATATATCAACCCTTGACTGCAGGAGCAGGGCTTTAATATATTACGATTATGTATAATGTACACTCTTTGATATATCAATACATTAGGTAGCTCTGCAAATGAAGACCGGTTCGTTGTGGCTGAATGGCTCATAGAAGGCTGGACCTGGAAATTCCTGGCCATTTTCAACAGTGTGTCTTCTTGCACTATGCTCTTGACATAAAAATCATTGATTGCCATAATTTCAAGGACATGGAGGAGATTATACTGCTGAGTATGGTGCTGCCAAATTTCCGAATAGGATAGAACAAGAATTGCGTAAAGTGCTCCCAGAATGTCAAAATCAGTCTCGAACCACTCTCATATCCCAGATAACCAAGCTCTTGTTCTGGCAAATTCATTACTTCAACATGGAAATTGGCGATGCTGTGCTAAAACTCTGCCCTGACCCATCATTGCTCAATGATGAAGAAACTCAGGCACTAGTTGACACTAACAAAGATATCTTCCAAAGGGCATTCTCTGGTACAACTTTATCAGTTGCTCTTTTGGATGAGGAACAAGATAATTTATGGGTGGCCGGACTCAGCGACTTGACTATTGGTATGTAGTCATCTCACCAGTATACATATTCTTACTCAGCTATGATTCAGTGCTCACTTTTGAGGATGAAGATGGTCTAGGAGAAGGCAAAAGACTTGTGATGCTTCACAGTACCCATATGCCAAAGGAATATTGTGGCATCAATATGCTCCATCCCTCGGTGGAAAAGGATACTATCATGAAAGACGATAGGCTGCTAGGTACACTGCTTCCCACTCGAGGTATGTTGCAAGTTATAACTCTTTTGTCTCTGACGTTCACATTTACATAGGTCTAGGTGATCATCCTCTCAAGTTCAAACCTATCTTTTCGACTAAGCTATTCTTCAAGCTGCCTACCGAGACAAGAACCCAGTGCTATCTCGACAGTGCCCAGCATTACAACTATACACCACCATATGTTTTGAATGCCACAGATGTATGCTTTATCGACCTTGCTCCACTTTGACACCATAAACCCACTCTGGTATTATTCACGGATGGTGTTGATATTATCGTAGATGGCGAGACAGAGGTTGATAAGGATCCCAAAGATTTGGTTAGATCTGATCCCGCCATTGTTGTTGGGAAACTCTTAGGCAGTCACATCGATGACTCTTATCCTCAGAGCACGCTTGAGCACAGTGTCAAGATCAACTGGGCAGGGGAAAACAGAAACCGGGCCACAGAACTACTGGGAAATTTGATGGCAGGGACTTCAATGGAAACTTTTGCCAAGTTTCTTGGACCTGTGGAATATGGAAAATGGGATGAGAAGCTGTACTTTGATGACACCACGATTCTTGTGTATGACCTCACTCAACAGCCCTGAAGGCCACATGTAGTACCTACACCTTCATATTCGCTGTAAATTTCTATGGCCTTGGTTCCTGACCCGAGTCGTTCATCCTATAAAACATTGGATCTATGTGCCTCAAAGGGCTCAAAGCAATCCCATTGCTTTCAACTGATTGCGATGAGGTACCTAAGCCGTAAATAAGGAACCCCTTTATCTGGTTCATGAGGTTACTAGACCAAAAATTCTTATCTATCTCCATGTTTCTTGAAGTTGTGCTGAACGTGCATTTTAAGCAACGCCTATCCATTGTCAATCGAATCTGACTCTATCATATCCAGACAGGAGCACATGGGGAGATCATGCAGGAAACATTTTATTCCATATCATGAACATGATGTGCCTGCCCAAGTCCAGCACCAGAATCCAGATGACCTCGGAAACTTGAAGAGGCATATATCAATCTACTGCAGTGGATAACGCGTCAACGTCGCTACTAATATTCCCATTGCCACATCTGTCAGCATACCACCCATTAATTCTCTAAATCTATCATTACTTAGGTTCAGCGATATCAAGATGATATTAGACAAGGAAAGCTTAGGCCTGAGATTCTTGAAGCTCGTACAGGAGAATTGTAGTATCATCAAAGCACAAACTGTCATCCCATTCCCCATGCTCCGCTGGCCCTAGAAAGGACGCAAATGTCTCCTTCGAAGTTCCTGCCATCAAATTTCCCAGTAATTCTGTGGCATGATGATGTGCTCGGTAACCATACATTGATAGCTAGAAGCTCAATATATACAAAGTGTAACTTGTATATACTAAATCTCAAGCAATCCTTGCGCTTCACAATCACCAATATATGTAAGTTTGGGTGTTTCAAAACTGATAGAAGGCCTCTGCAAACTGAATAGTCTAAGTCTCTTTAATATTCAATCTTCTAGACAAAAACAAAAGGGATATCCTAGCCAAATCCGACTTCAACAAAGCGGAATATAGGGTGTGGTCTTGTAATAGGGTAAATGAATCAAATATATTCTTTCTTAAGTCGACTCCATTCTTAGAATGCTGAATATACTCCAAAATCTCGAAGCTAGCTGGCTCTTTGCCTTATGTTCCAGTTCACTGATTGATATATGGGCACACTGGCCTCTTATCCTTAGCTCACTGGCTTATATTGGCTTCTGTGCCCTTTTTGCTTCAAGGTTCCATTTGAATATACTGCAGCCTCTGTGACTCATGAAGTTACTTTAAATCAATATATCTGTTTTCTATTCGTTGGTGGACTTAGCTATACACTATTCATCCAAGGCTCGACTTAATACCTCTGGCTCCATCCTTAGCTGCTGTGCTATATGGTCAAAACTGTGGGGTGGTGAAGCCTCCCATATATTTGTATGTACAGTACTTATATACTACTACAAGTCCATCTGATCTCGGGTATTTAGTCATACAGTATAAAGTAAACTACTACTGGTGAATATTGTTGTGGATTAGTCTATCGCCGTGCTATGCAACCTGTTCTAGTTACTTCATTCCCAGAATCCAGACCAATATATTAATTTGTCATCTCGCAGTCGGGATTCTGAATGCTGTGTCGTAGGAACAACGTGGTTACCCATACATTGCCTGGTTTCATGCTGATTCATGATTAGGTGACCACTATAAGCTTTCCACAATGGAACTATTCTGATGCAATGCAATCCAGTAGAATATTCCGAGAAGATTGATTGTCAGATAGTATATTTACATCAGTGATGCAACCCTAGTGGACTTGTTGGGGCTCGATTGTCTTCTCCAGGCCTATACCGATGAAGTCGGCTATTCTATACCGAATACCAGCTCTGTCTGCTATTGCAACTATTCACAGTTTCACTTGTTTATACCCACTCCTTGTTTATTGGCTAGCTGGCAACAGGAACTGTTATGGCATATATTTGCCTGTTTTTGTGGTTTATATTAGGTGGGTAGGTTGGACTCATCACGATATCGTTCCTAAGTCCTAATCCCACTTGATATATTCTCTGATGCCATGCTGTAGCTCTAGCTAGTGGTCTGGAGGCTCAACCCTAGCTCTGCAATAGTCAAGTACAGTATAGATTTGGATAAGTATATATTTACAAATTGCGAAATCTATGGGTGGATATGCTCCAGTTGTATCAACGATCTCTGTTCTCAGAGGAACCCATCCAGTCCACCTCAACATCATGTTTGAGGGTTTTGCAGGCATATGCAGAGTCGATTTCATGGCCTAAAAGTTTACCAACAACAACTGCCAGATCCAAGGTGTGCGGCTCATTCTTGCTGATGAGAGTTTCACCATCAACGATGGTGTCGATGCCGTCTGTGAATAACATCAAAGTTGGATTGCGATGCTGAAGGGGAGTAAGATTGATGTAACAGGTATCGGGTATGTTCATAATATATGGTGGAGTCTTGTTGTTGGCTTGGACATTGGCCAAAGATTTCTCAGTTCTACCTGGAAGTTTGAAGAACAATTTGGAGGTGTATATTGACTCGAATTTGAGAGGATAATCTCCCAAGGCTACAGTGTGATGTGATCAGAAATGTCTTGTTTAGCGATTGAGGAGCTGACCTCGAGTAGGCAAGAAAATTCCTAGCAGACATTCGTCTTGTATGATTGCCTTCTTCTCAGTTGTGGGATGTCGCATAAGGATGGTAAAATACTCCGATGGGGTATGGGTGCTATGGAGTGTCAAAAGCCTCTCTCCATCTCCATATCCATCCGGTGACATATATGCTAGACCTATTGGCCAGCAGATGCGAAAATGAGTCATGCATGTTAGAGATGGAGTAACACACCAACAGTGGAATCGCCTAGTCCAGCTACCCATAGATCATTATGTTCATTGTCGACAAGAGCAACCGCAAGTGTAGAGCCATGGTAAGCCCTTTCAAATACATCCCTGTGTGCATCAACAAGATCGTGAGCTTGTTCATCGTCTAGCAAAGATGGATCTGGGCAGAGTTCTTTGACGGCATTGCTGATTTCTTTATCAAAGTAGTAGATCTGGCAGACCAAGATATCTTGTACGCATTTTGTAAATGTTTCTCGAGACCACTGTTTGTATCACTCAACAACCTTGCGCAGTTCCACTTCAATCCTTCCGGGAAGCATGGTCACACTATATTCAGCCGTACAGTCTCCATCATGACCTTCCGAGGATAATTTCCTACTAATATCCTCTGATTGAAACAGGGAAGCCAAATTGTTAAGAATCAGGGTATTTCAAGTAGTACACGAAGTAATAAATACTCGAGTAAAACCCAAGTTACGAGCAAAGATGTCCATAAGCCGAGTTCCAACCACCAAGAGGGATTCAAAAAGGGTGCTAACAAGTGCTAGGCGTAACCGATCAAGAATGCTTAAATCACACAGTTAAGTGGACATTGATGAGTAGTGAAATTAGATTAGTTTCTAAGTAATACAGGCAGTGTTTATATACTAGAGTCTTTGAGTCATTAATATTCTACAATTTTCCATAGTATTCTAGTATCTACAAGAAGAATAGAGAAGATAAGAGAAAATACTGGTAAGCCGAGGTCAACACCGAGAAGGCTGAGAGTAAGCATGTGTTGACTCATACTCGAACCGGAAAAGACCCCCATATCCATAACACAAATTCGTACCATCGAGGACGGCAAGAAATTTCCATTGCCGCCCATCAATGTCCCATTCTTGGGCGACAAATCGATCTTGGTTGGGAGTTCCGGGGGTGGGTTGGAATGTAACACAGTGGATACCAGCAGAAGTGCTAGAACTACACACCCTAGTGAATACTTCACGCCAATCGCTAAGAGAACGACTCGGGGAAGTCGACATCAAAAGTGGTCGGAGTCAACTACGTTTGTGATGAAGAATGGCACGTTTAGTTTCTGGGTACAGAGCTCAAATATTTCTTCTCTCCGAGCCGAAGGAAGAAACTGCACAAGAAAGCCAGAAGAAAGGAAAGAGTCATCCATCAATCCATCAATCCATCAAAGATGTGGTTTGAAATAACCGTGCCAGATTCTGTGGCATGACATAATGTATTCGCCGCGAACCAGCACTAGGCATACCGACGGCAAGTGTAGTGTGCCAATTTGATGCCTATCTCAAGCCGAGAATCGTGTCAAAACCGTTTTTGGTATCCTGGCAATGAGAAAGCAAGAAGCCATGAAAAACATCAGGGGTGTTTTCTTACCGGTATCTACTTGATCCTTTCAATTATCATAGCACTTCCAAGAAACACTAATTTACCAGCACGAGTACCTCAATTACCTACGGCACTATACTCTGCATACCTACAAAGTATGCTCCTCTAGCCAATCCCACAGTTTCTTCGCGACGGCAGGATCATTAGTGCATGAATTCGGGCGTCCTATTCTCGCCCACGGCGCCAGGAACTGATCCAATCCCAGGTCAATACGCGTCTTAGATCATATTACTAGCACATACCATGCCATTGCACACCACCGCTTCTGGCGTAGTTCCCGCCCATAACTGCGTTAAGGCCCCGTATGTTGTTGAGTATAAGATATACGGCTGGAATGCACAGGTCAGCTTGTATACGCCCTTGAAAGCTAGGTCAGGCGACATCATACACTAAGATATTTGAAGATTGGGGGCTTGTGGCGGAGGAGTTCGCTATCAATGTTCCCTTAGGCATCTGTTCAGCATACAGCATCTCGAGGGCCAAAATTATCGTTACCTGGGTTCAGTGATATCGAAATGATCCCCTCGTTCCCGTAACGCCTTGCGAGCTCGTTTGAGAATAAGACGTTAGCCTGAAACAAGGTTATCTTTCGTACAGACAGGCATAAGAGAGAAATAGGCTGACGAATTTGCTCTGGTAGTACAAAGCCTCCGTGGACGACCCCCGGCGTTTCAGCCCGTCAACCAACGTGTCCCAATTGATGCGATGGGTAAGGTAGATTGTCCCGGATGAGGTATTGATGACGCGGGATTTCTTCTCCGGGAGGGAATTGGCTCCGGCTTTGAGGCTTCCGAGGAGGAGATGTGTTAGGAGGAAGTGGCCTAGTTAAAGGTAAGGGTTTGTTAGGGGCGAAGTATTCAAAGACCGTACCCATGATGTTCGTCGCAAATTGGAGGTCGTATCCGTCCACACTGATTTGGTGCAGAGGGGGCCACATCACTCCGCTGAGGGAGAGATATCATGAAAAGGTATGCTCAGCGTAGGAGAAAACCATACGCGTTGTTGAAGAGAACGTGGAGTTCGGTTTCTTTGCTATATAAAAGAGATTTAGAGATAGGAGTCAATGTTGGTGACGAACCTCGTGAATTCTGCAGCGGCTGCTCTTACGCTCTCAAGGCTTGCAAGGTCCAATCTGAGTAAGATCGCTTCCTTCCCTGTGTCTTGCAACAGCTCGCGTATAGTATTGCGCGCCTTCACTTCGTCTCTAGCTGCCATGTATACCTTTGCATTGCGCCGGAGAAGGGCCCTTATGGTTTCTCTACCGATTCCCGTGTTTCCGCCTGTATAAGTGCGTGTCATTCATCGAGCCGCTCACAAAATTTCCCGATTACTTACCAGTAACCATAATAACGCGTCCAGAAAGGTCAGGGATGTCATCCGCTGACCATTTTGGGGAAGGGGGGAATGACTGAGAGAGGAGACGACAAAAATTGACTACGTAGAGCCAGAATAAGGATCCGAACGTCATGCTCGTGCTCGTTACCATCGAAGTTGTCAAAGAAGTCGTCTTTGAGCGGCATTGGAAATTAGCTTCTATACAATTAGATATTGTAAGCTCGTGATAGGGTCTTTCGCCGTTAGACTGAGGCTGTCCATAGCTGTCACGCCGAGAATAGTGATATGTCTGCGGAGTTTGTGTTGCTGCAACTAATCCTGAAACTAGCACCGGTATACTAAATATGGTTATGCGCCCTGTCCCGACATAGTGGCGGGATATGTCGCCCTGTTGAATGCCTATGAGATAACTCGCAGATTTGAAGCTGGGAAACACGTCGTCAAACCCATTCTTGGTATGTTGGAAGTGCAAGCCGTGAAAAATGACAAGGACATCTTCTTGCCAGTATCTCCCTGATACTTTCATCTCTCGCCATGCCAAGTCAAGAATGCACAGCACCTTTGAAGAACCACTAAGTTACACGAGCGCCTGTGCTTGAGGTGAGAATATGCCGTAGCGGGGGGTGACTGGAGGCCGCCGTACTATACTTTGCACACCTACAGTGTATGTTCTTCTAGCCAGTCCCACAGCTTCTTCGCAACGGCAGGGTCGTCAGTGCACGGATTCGGGCGTGCAATCCGCGCCCACGGCGCCAAAAACTAAGTTCAAGTCCAGGTCAGCTCGCGTCCAAAATCGTACCACTACGCGTACCATGCCATTACACGCCGCTGCCTCCGGCGCCGTTCCCGCCCAGAGCTGCGTTAAGGCTCCGTATGTAGACGAGTACAAGACGTATTGCTGAAATTTTTAGATTAGTTCGTGTATACAGATAGGTAAGGTGGCACTTTACACTAAGATATTGAATAACTGAGGACTTGTGCCGGAGGAGTTCTGTTTTAATGTTCCCTTGGTATCTTTCAGCATACTATCGGCGTGTCAAAACTCAAAGTGTAGAGTCGTTACCTGGGTTCAACGATATCGAGATGATGCCCTCATCTCCGTACCGTCTTGCGAGTTCGTTTGAGAATACGATGTTTGCCTAATAACCAGTGAGCTTTTGCAAAATAGAAGTGTAGGGAAGGTTTCGACAGACAAATTTGCTCTGGTGGTATAAAGCCTCCGTCGTCGAAAACCAGGCCCGTCGTTTCGGCCCGTCAACCAATGTCTCCCAATCGATGCGATGGGTGAGATAGCTCGCTGCAGATGAGGTATTGATGATGCGGCATTTCTTTTCCGGCAGGGATTTGGCTCCGGCTTTGAGATTGTCAATGAGAAGAAGCGTTAGGAGAAAGTGGCCTAAAGAGGGTAAGAATTCGTTATCAGAGACGAAGGATGCAGACGTACCCATGACATTCGTAGCGAATTGGAGGTCGTATCCGTCTGCGCTGATTTGGTGCAGGGGCGGCCACATGACACCACTGAAAGATTTATATGAATATGTATATTAAAAATATGTGAGAGTTATACGCGTTGTTGAAGAGAATATGTAGTCCGGTCTCTTTACTATATAGATTGCACAGTTATGAGAGAAAAACAAAAATAGCAGTCGATGATCAATGGCGAACCTCTTAAATTCTGTGGCAGCTTCTCTGACGCTCTGCATACTTGCAAGGTCCAATTTGAGGAAGATCGCCCCTTTCCCTGTGTCTTTCAACAGATCGCGTATTGCATTACCCGCCTTCTCTTCGTTTCTAGCCGCCATGTACACTTTCGCATTTCGTTTGAGAAGTGCCCTAATAGTCTCTTTTCCTATGCCCGTATTTCCACCTGAATATGGGCGTGTCAGTCATAGAGTATTGATCAATGTAAGTTCTTTACCAGTTACAATGACAACGCGTCCTGAAAGGTCAGCAATGTCATCTGCGGACCATTTTGGGGAAGGAGGAAATGACTGAGAAATGAAACGATAAATGTTGACTATATAGAGCCAAAGTATCGAACTGAATGTGGTGCCCATGCTAGTTAATGACAAGGAGATTGTTTTCAAATTCCATGTTCGAAGTGCGATAAGATTAGATTGCTGCTTCACGTGACTCGAGTCTAGACCTCTGCGACGCGAAAGGCAAGGGTCTAGACCACCGCGTGTATTGTTGACGTGTCAGGAGCGATACAGCCGCGTGAGTCATTTTACTCTGAACGCCCATGATATACGCTCGACGAACGAATCCTTCCTTTCAATGCCTACCTGCAGTCTTTTCTTTTCACCTCAGCTGTTTTCCTAGGACCTCGGAGATTCTCGGATGGATGGCGTGCCGAAAAGCATCGTATTTGTGAGAAATCATTCCGATTGCTTCCCGGTTCCAAGGTGCGTAGCTACAAGTACAAAACATTGAGTAGAAGTGTGTTAATCGAAATACGAAGGTGAAGAATGCTGTTATCGGTCCTCTGAATACCCTATGGAGTTATGATTCCAACCTCGAGAATGCCCTAGGCGACGTGCAGAACCCACGTATCGCTCTCATCGTCATCCTTGGTCAGCCCAATGAACCGAGTTCTACCCTTCAGATATGCTAGTCTAGAGATGCCAATCCTTTCTCTGTGCTCCTCCTCCCGCTCTGTGGCCATGAGCAGCGAAGGTGACGTCAGTGACGGCGACCAAGGAATGGGGACCTGCAACGCACGCCAGACGGTCTCGACGACATCAGCAACCGTCACCCACTCTCGAATCGCCGACCGCTGGACAACTATGGGCCATGGCAGCATTTGGCTGACCACCGCCAGTGACGGCATGGGCGGCAGCGTCGCCGGTTCAGTCACAGAGCCCCAAACGCGCGCGCATGCGAGGCTTACGGAAAAGTCGAGCTCGATTCGGCCTCCATTCAGCTGGAGCATTGGGTGTATCATGGCAGTTTCGGCTATTTGCGACGGCAAGCGCATGTGGGCGGCTGCCTGGGGCGTCTGGGGAAGCAAGCGGCTGGGTGATGATGGGTATGTATTTTGGAAGGATACTGGATCGATGGATGGGGATTGTGGTGAGGGCGCTTGGTCCTGGTGGTCAGATGGCGATTCCGATGAGTGGGTCCACTGGGATTGTCCTGTGCCAAATGGTCCGAGCGGCCTTGGGCTTAGTGCGACGACCCCATGGCTGGCAGTGAATGTATTCATGCTTTCCGACGGCGATGGAGGCTGACTGCATGAATCCCATATTCCGTTGGTATCGGCGTGTGGTGGGAACATTTCCTTCCTGTAGGCACACTAATTAACCACAACCCATGCAGGCCACGTCGACGGCAGAGCGTACCAATATCTGCTATATTGTGAAATGATAGGTGAAGGTGATCGAAGGTGATGGGCAAGGGGCGACACGTAGGATTGCTGGGTTATGGGTACGAGAGAAAACCTAACCCTAAGTATTACTTCGGTACCGTGCTACCGCTTTTTGGGTACAAACTCGGTCTTCTCCGTTCTAATGCATATGCCTTGTACTGGATTTGGTACTCTGGCGCTTATTCCGCCGCCGTGATGGCAATGTCGCCTACTTTCTAGAAAGAAATTTAGCTGTGTCTATTAGGGAGAGCCTAGGCGTAATTCCTGGTTTTTTTGCCACGATGGTGAAGGTACATGAATGGAAAGCCTTGTGCTCAAGAAAAATGACCAACTTAAGTAATTACCTGGCAACGCAAGGTTCGTATCCAGGTGATTTCTCGTCGAAGAGGGACGCCGCATACTGTTTTAACTACCCACCTGTTCCATTTACTCGATACACCAAAGCGGGAGGGCAGTTTGTCCTCACTACAACATTTATTCAGCTACCAATCGTCTATATGATGTCGGTAGCAGTGAAACCAAGGTCACCGAAAAAGGAAAGATTCGCGTGTCGGAGTGTTTGCTGTTCATGGCAGTAACTGAACAATGGGAAAGAAGGTAACATCTCGACAAGTGGTCTGGTATAGTACAGCTCACCATACAATATGACGCTCTATGACACTTCTGAGGCGGGGTCGCCCCGCCTATTCATCAGAAATGAATACGGAAAAGACAGCATTACTCACTAGCGCACCGTCCGTAGTGATGGAACGATGTATTGAATACTCGATGGCGCTGTCGGGGCTGTCGGTGTCGGCATGTGTAAGTACGGCCTTCTGGAAATTCAAACCATCTCAGGTTCATCGCTCCATGTATCAATGTACTGATCATATTGACGTATTCCGTCTCGGACTGATAGATCAATATGCTATCGTGACGGAGATGGATGTGGAAAGCCCGGTGAATGTCCTACAAGTGTAAATACAAGTCAGCAGGCGTCGACAGAAATTCTAGACTACAATCGTTGATAAAAAATCGGTTATGTTTTTATTGTCCTTGCCCTTGCCCTTGGAACAACCGTTAGAATACATTCACCGAAGTCAGGCAGTACTGCCAAAGAGTCGTTGCAGCGGTATTGTGGGGTATTGCCTGAAGAACTGATGGCTTTGGTGTGAAAGTGAAAGCTGTCTAGTATTAAGAGCCGGCGTCGCGTCTGTGGCGTGAGAATGTATGCCAAGCGTGGGAAACAAGTTCTTTTTCTTCTCTCCCGTTCATGTCCTTCCATGCTACGGCTTGTCACCCACCACCATCACCTTCGTAACTTCGCTCGTTCGTACGCAACATTCTCCTCAGGCATTAGCATTCCCGTTCTCTCTGCTACCAAACGCATTGTCCGCGTCGAGCAGCTCCCGGATGGATACGACCTCAGTGATGTCGTCGGTGAGCTCTGTGCCAGCCCCGTCGAGGCGATCATACCATCCCCGAACCATATCTCTCTTCGCTTCTTTGCGAAGACCCTAGCGAGGAGGTATCGCCAGAAGAACAACGACCGGTTGTACGTGAAGATTGACGAGCAGGTGCGGACGGCGCCGTTGTCTGCGTTTACGATCGCGGCGTTTGGACGATATGGGCTGTCGCTGCGCTTTGTGATTGACGGGATACCTGAGACAATGGGAGTGGAAGAGTTGAAGGCCCTGCTTTTCGGTACGCAGAGGGTGGTTTCTTGCCGGCTCGAAGGTACAAGAGCCGACGTACGAGTGCTTTCTCTACACCAGGCCATGCGGGTACACATGCTTTCACTTTTTCCTTGTATGTTGGGCTGAATGGTACCTTAGTTTCTGCTTGTACTGAAGGAGAGCCCCCAATTCAAAGATTGCCGGATGTCGTTCATCGACGAGGATGATTATATGTATCCTGAATGGTACTCGCCATCAAAGGAGGGCAGTAAGGACTTGAAGCGAACTGTCGTCATTGACAACATCCTGTCGCCGCAAACCTCAATTGCTATACGAGGCTGGGTCAGCTCTTTCGACAAACAAATAGCAGGGCTCGTATACGGGCGCCTTCGACCCGAGCAAAATGTCTGTTCTCTTTGGTGCTCTTACCAGCCTTGGCTGACCCACTTGCCTGTAGATGATGCGACTACGGTTCGTCTCACCGGACCTCGCCCGACAATTCATCTCAAAATTCGGCGATCAGTCAGACCGGTTGAATGTCAGGGTAACACTGGTCGACGGCTCTTCCGCCGAAGATGGCGAGGTCTCCAACCCAGGAGAGCATCGCAGTCTTGTTACTGCTGTCAGCATGGGCGCATGTCGGACGCTACTCGTGCAGTTTGACAAAGCCCATCACGTCGAAAAGTCGGAATATCGAGCCTTTTTCGGGCAGTTTGGGAGCATCGCGTTGATGACCGAGCAGAAATGGTGAGCTTCGGCGTAATCTTCTTTTGTCTTGGCGACTGATTGATTTCATGTAGGTACGATGAGCTCCGGGTATTGGTGCAGTATGAAGACGTGCGCGATGCCATGCAGGCGATCGTCTCGCTTTCCATACCGGGGAAGGGGCATCTGTACGAGGGTGCTAGTGTGAATTTTTTGGGCGCTGATCATCTACAGCCTATCTTTATAGTAAACTCGCCGAGTCAAAGTATATTACACTTGGAGGAATCTAATATGTGATACCTTCATCGTAGCCACGCGAACAGTCATACAGCACCCCGGATGGTGCCGTGCTCGGTCTGTGATTTTACGCCGTGCCAGCTGGTTTCGCGGCGTAGAATGGAAGCATGGCCAGTGAAGCCTGCCCTTACGCACGTGGGCTTGGGGTGGGTCATCGACAGCCTCAAGTTTGAACTGTCATTTCTCAAGTCTGTACCCGGTCATGTCCTGAAAGCCTTTTCCGTTAGCAGACTTGCATCTCCAAGATGATACGATTTGTCTGCGGCCATTTACTGTAATCGAGCCGATCACTGCGTGCCGATCCTCGATCAATGTTACTTCAGGACATGTTGACGGTTGGATCGTCTAGTTATCTATGAAGGCAGCAGATCTTTCCCGGTACCAACACGAACAATAAGCGAAAGCCTCTATGCTCATTGAGCTGAAGAGAACTGATTTCTCCGATTCTTCTCTTGACAAGTACGAGCCTGGTGTGGGTATGGTCTATTTGATTAGCGCACTGTTCTTACCTGTCATTAGATATCTACGGTTATGGTTAGTAGACCCGTTTCATCTAGATCCCGTTGCTCTCACACCTGAATAATCAAGTACAAGAATGGAGCGACGACCATGCGGTCTGTGGAGATGAACGTTATGGGTCAAGCAGCTCTAATCCCCGGAAATTTACAGACCTCGGTCTTGCAGAGTCCTCCATGAGCAGTATTGGTAAGCTATGTTTACCGACATATGAATTATCTGACTGGCCTTGAAGTTGAATGTGATGATGTATCAAAACTAATCAAAGTGCGTACTGAAAACGTTGTGGATTATTTGACTAATTTTCATATTCAACAGCTGTTGATTCTCAGCCTTGAACACCTGATACTATCACTTGATAGCTTTACGTCCTCTTTACTTTCACGAGGGCGACTGCCCCACGTCTTACAAATTCGTCGAGCACTTGACCAACTTCAAGGCGAGTATTCACGGCGAACGTAAGATGATATGAAGCATTGTCCTGTTGCTCCCAAACGCCGCTGGTCCACGATGTTGAGACAGAGTGCTCCGCTGCTACACTCTTCCTGGAACCAAATTGAGGTACTTAAGGTGAAGTTATCGAGGTTTAGAGTAATATGGACAAGATGGATATCGGAGCTGGATACCTCCACATGTCGCGTCGTAGGGTTCAGGTTCTCGAAATCTGGAATTTGTACACACTGATTGTCATGTTCCCAAAAGTCGGTTCCTTACGCCGTCTTCGAACAATCTAATCAACACAGTGAGTAGAATTAAGATAATAAGAGCATCGGGGTAGATATACACAAGCACAGAGATCAAAACAAGGGGACGTCACTCATAACACAGAATAAATATCTTTCCCTCCTTCACAGAGAGGATGACTGCGCCCTGGCTCTGGTCGATATTGATCGTCTCGACCGTATCCAAGTTGAGCTCGTCTGGGATCTCGAGCGTGCGCACCTCGCTCCCGCTCACCCCGCCTCCGTCCCCATCGTCATAGGGCGGAAACGTCACGAAGCGCAGCAGCTTCGCCTCGGGGTCTAGCTCAGTATCCTCGTCGTACTCGATCCACACCGCGTGCCCGAAATCAACGGCGATGAGCGGGCGGGGCCGGTCCGTGTCCTCGTCCGGCTCAGGCTCGGGCCCGTCGAGGACGCAGACGATCTCAAACGGTGTGCTGACGTACCAGAGCTTCATGAGGTGCGTGTCGGGGAACTTGGAAGAGGAGGACGGGGCGATTTTAGAGGGAAAGTGCAGCCAGTCGGGATCGACGTCGAGCATGGGGACGCGAAAGTAGTGCTGGGCGAGGATGAAACGGGTTTTGTGGGTGATGGGGTCGTGGGAGGCCATGAGGATGACAGTGCAGCTCACGCGGGGCATACCGTGGAGTGCGGGCCACCACTGGCGGACGAAATGGGCACTTTCTGGGTACCAAGGAGGGAAGGGGAACGGATTTGTCGCGGTGCTTGTAGTGGTGCCGTTGGTAGATATGGCGAGGAGGCTGGCGCCGTTTATTGTTGGTGCAGCATCGGTGGTAATCGATATCGCGTCATCGCTATTAGGCGAATGAAATAGTATAGCGGAGGGAAAGATGAATTTCTTGCTTAACGAGCGAAAGGGCGGCACGTGCCCCGATATTGTTGGGGCTTTTGCAGCGGGTCTGATGTGGGCCATGAGGAGCGCTACCGGATAGAAATGCTGAGATAGAGACTCGTGTTCCTCACAGTGCACAACGATAGTCTTGTCAAGCAATATGCAGGACCAGTTGGATGAGACGGACTGCACAATGTTAGAGTGTTTCATCTGTACTGGACGACTGCACTCACGCATTCAATACCTGTATCAATGAAGACGTACTCATCCTTGCTCCAGTCGGGCAAGAGATACAGCGCGATGGTGTTGGACGTGGATATCCAGATGTAGCTTGACAAAAGTCTAGCAACTGGATCGAGCAGAAACACGTTCATTACGACTCCTTTTGTCTTGAAGCACGTAACGTGATTAAACGTGGGTGGACCATTTAGCGCACCATTTGCGAGAGGCTCTGGGAAACGCAATCGCATGAGGATGAATTCCATGATCTGCGCATCGTCGTATCTGCCGAAAGATCAGTGAGGGCAGAGTTCCAGGGAAACTGCACTCACGAGCCCGACGGAACCTTGGCCATCGTAAAGTACACCGACCGAGTCTCGAACTCGACCCGACACTTCCACAGCTCCCACTTTTCTCCCGGGGTCCACTCCGCGAGACAGGTGTCTGTCTGGATATCCCAGCAAACGACCTTGCCGCTCTTCGTAGCGCAGAGGGTGTAGCTCGAGGTGATGGGCGACAGCCAGTCGACCTCCTCCTCCGGGGGAGAGCGTACGGTGCGGTACCACAAGGAGGCTCTAGGTTTGTAATCATTTTTGTCGGAGTCTAGGTAATTGCTAAGTGGGTGTATCCCTGGCTCGTACCGGCGTTGGATGGGCCTAGGTGCCCGCCTGCGCCATGCATGCTCGTTCCGGGTGGCCTTGTTGACAGCACGTATCAGCTGTGGTGTCGTGAGTTCCATCGGTCGCTGGAATCCCTTGAGCGGAAGTGCCCGACATCGTTTGAGCAGATCCGTCGCAAGCTGGCGGTACACTGGACGGGTAATGGAGAAATCGTACAGGGATTTGCAAGTCTGGAACAGAGAATCAGCCATCGCGCCTCTTCGGCCTTCCCCGGAAGTTCCAGTCGTCACCGCCACCATCGACTACGACGATGAGTACTCACCAGATGTAGTGCATGCACGTCGTACAGACTGAGATAGGCAGCAATGTTCAGCAGCAGGTCGTACGGCAACGTCTGCAGGCTCATTTCTGCAGCTGTGTCGTTTGGGGCTTCGTCGTCCAATGCCTGTTTCTCGCAAAAAGGGTAGAACCAACTGGACAGATCCAGCATAGGGCAGTCGTTGATTACAATGCTCCTTGCCGGTAACGGACCGGGGTTGCGGTGGTCGTGAGAAGGGCCTGTGTGCTGTCGTCGTTGTCGACGACGAGCGGTACAAGTCCCTTAGCGAAGCAGAACAGAGCTGGGAGTGACCGGCAGTGAACACCCGGATTCCACAGTCGAGTACAAGACAAAGTTGCTCCCGTCACCGGCGGACGCCACGTGGGGGCGCTTCCGGAAAAATCAGGGGCAGATCGGCATTTCAAACTGACTGTGGAACCGAGAGTTCGCTGATAAAGGAGTCAAACCTGCCCACCGCAGCTATTTTGTTTTGATTATTTCATTGGGGTCCTTCGTGTGCAATCCGAGTAAAATCCGATTTTCCGTCGACAATCCCTTTCGTGCTGCATATTGGAAACCTGGCGGGTGCCCATCAGGATCGCATCAGGAAACACTAAACAAGGGGGAAACTCACGTAACACAGGCGTCTACGGTGAACAATGTACATTCGAAGAGAGGGAGAGAGTTAACATCTGTGTCAAAGAAGGAGGGAAAGGACAGAAAGCCCTATCTACTCAAAAACGCGAGTATTTAGACAACCCGGAAGCAAATATAGGACGAAAATGTGCAGTAATTTGGTCCGTAGGTGACATATACACGTCGTCATAGCGCGATAAGTGCGTCATCCTAGGGGAGCGGGCTTGTACATAGATTCGAAACGGTCCTTTGATTCTAGGAAGCAATAGCTTCAAGCTGGCTTTGATGCCGAAGTTTCGGTCGTATCGGCTATCAGTGCCGATCACAGATATCCTCCAAATTCGTGTTGCATTCTAATTGTCACTTGCGTCTCTGGTAGGACTGATAGTAGCTGTCGTTCCATATATGCTAACCCTCTGGCTGATGCAACTAAGCCGTGATTTACCGTGGATTTGATTTTTTAACATCATGGACCTTGGTCTGCCGGCGAAATGCCGAACATCCTACCGAGAAAAATAGGCAGCGCAGTGTCAAGATTGCCGGCGAATGCAGAGGTACTAGCATGTTGCCGTGAGGAAGCCGTGGACCAAACCGAAATTCGGATCGTAATATCCGTGCATCTGCCGAACTCGAAGGAATCCAATTTCACCTCATCTTTTTCTAATCGACGGTAAATTGGTACGCTTCAATTCCTTCTCGCAAAGGAAAAAGATACCGTTTTTATTTCTTCAGCAAGTACCCCCTGTTATGCATACCCAAAATGATACCAACTCACCCCACGGAATCTCCGCGGATATAAGATCAAGAGTGAATCAGTACGAGAACCCAACGGCGACTAACTGTCCACCATGAGAAGCTCGAATATCGCAAAAAACCAGCCTACCGTTGGTAAGTACCAAGGAATTGGCAGCCGTCGATTCTACCTTGATTCTGACACTTCACCTCTTGTCGTCATCGTAGAGTTGCCCTTCGACGAGAGTACTGTTTTAAAGGTGGGCATCCAGGGACAGCCTGAGATCTGACGCCCAGACTACGTTGGAGTGCAGAGTAAAAGGAATGGATGATTCAAAAGCCATCAACCCAGATGGGGGACTCGAACCCCAAGTAGCACCATTATCTGCTAGGTCATATTCATATAATTTGGCGCCCCCCTTCAGCCTTGTACTCATTATGCGTCTGTCTTCCTCGCTGTGGAGAGTATGCTGACTGAACGACGGTTCCGCCGCGACAGAAACTTGGCTAGGAAAAGTAAAATATTGCAACATGGAGGGAAAAGGACCTGTTTATTCTCGAGCCAGGAAGGAAGATGATGTCGTCTGGAAGAAAACATTGCTGGTTCACCTGCCATAAGGTCCACCAATATCTCTGCAGAACACAAAGTGCCCATGACAATGCCTGCCTGCTATTGTATCAAGGAACGGGTAACCTCCAATTGTGCCTACGCCCTCCCTCCGTGGGTAGGCGGTACGGCTCAAGACCAGGAGAACCCAAGAACGTAATACTAGCCCCCTCAAACGTCGCCTCCGTCAGCATCACCGCCTTCATAGCGCCCAAAATACTCTCATAATGCAAGTGCACCGCGTCCGGGGCATCGTCCTCACTGCAAAACCATCAGCATTAGGCCGCGAATCTGACATCAGGGAAACTTACCTTGATTCTGGACGGAGAGAACCGTACTGCGCGAAAAAGCGGCGGTAGGCATGCATACTACTCCGGCGTTCGGGGGGTACGGACAGCGAGACACTACGGTGGGCCCCGAGAGTGAGCGCAACTATCATGCCTCGGTGTACTCGTTGAGGATCTGGATCTTCCCGGAGCGATGCCTGCACGTCCTGACAAGCCTCGAGGAATTGTTTCGCGTGTTCCGACGTCGCAAGCACGACTTTCATCGACTACAAGTATACGTGAGTGTGGGAGTACAACAGCGAGGAACCTACGGACCTTCGTTTTCCGCTCATAGCTTGTTTTCAACAAACAACCACGGGAATCAAACTCAGCTACGAGCTTGTCGAGCATTTCTCTGTCTTTGATATTGGACACCAAGACGTTCCGTTCCACTTTGCCCACCAGGAATTCTTTCCGCGGGTACCACGAAGGAAACATATACTCGTCCTTGTCGTCAGGCACAAAGACAAACTTGGCGCCAGTGACAGTATTATACCTATGAAAAACCTGCGAATGTCAGAACCGCAGAACAGTAGCAAAAGCCAGCTGATAGCACACCCTGCAAGCATCGGTAACGTCCAGAAATCGGTACTCGAGTCGCTCGTTCTCGATCCGGGTCCATTGGAGCCCATCCATTTTCTTCAGAAGCACCCGTTTTTCCCGAGGAGGGTTCGTGATGAACAGCGTCCGTGATGCATCCTCCAGCCCGAGAGCAGCGACGACGTATGCAGACAGCCGCGGCGAAGGATCCTCATCCATCCGTGCAGCCGTATTGCCCTCGAGACACCGCCTAGCCGTGCTCTCATCGAAGAACCTGACCAAGAGGTGATTTTTCTCCGGTATAATCGACTCCACCGGGCTCGCCTTCAGCGCTGCTATTACTGTGTCAATTTTGTACCCATCTGGGAGCTTGTCGATTCGGACGGTGCGCTGAGGATGGCATGCCGTGGATAATAGGCGACGGATGGAGCAGCCAAAGTGCATCATGGCGGCGGCTGCTGAAAAAAGCGATATAATTCCCACGCCACAGTCGCGTTTCCGATGCCCCTAATTTAGGAATGTCGTGTTTTTCATTTCATACTACGTTACATATATTTATCCCTTAGCTGTGTGTCCTTCACAGAAATCCCCCAAGGACCTTTGCTACGTCTGGCCCAAAGTAGGCGTGTGCATAGCCTGTCATGGCCGAATTGAGTGAAAGTCTAACAGCCGACGAGAAATATACTTACTCGATGGATGGTAGTTGTTACTGTTGAAATTATAAGAACGACACGAGACGCTGCAAGCACAGAAGCAACTCACCCCCAGAAAATGTTCGGAGCGTCTCCAAAAGTTGTCGCATCCTCGAACCCGTAGCTGGTTGGGTCATCTAGGATGGCCGTGAACGCAGCGTTTGAGTCCCATATCCAAGTTGTGACCTACATCACGTACGTCAGTTTAGGACGGGTCCCGATATATGTATACGTTACACGTACATCGCTATGGTTAGCCTTCAGAGAGGCGGTGCGAGCCGTAAGTTTGGTGTTGAAACCCTCAATCACAGATTTCTCCGTAGTTTGACTCCAATCAGACTGAGCAAGCATCTAGACAGCGGGATTCAAGCTCAAGCTCTGAATCTAAAAAAAAGCTCACCAATGGCGAACGATCGATTGGCGGGACGTTCACGAATAAAAAGTTCCTCGCGCCAGTATTGCTAGGAGATGTTAGTTAGTCTCTTGTATCGGAGAAATGGTACTGACTACTGTGATCGAGTCAGGTTAAAGTACAGGAGATATAAGGAAATGGACACACGAGTTGTTGGACAAGCGCGAAATAAGCATCTAACAGTGTATCAGAGAACCTGGTAAGGGTAGCATTTTAGTAAAATAGCCCCCTTCGGGAGAAATGATGCGTACGCGTCCCGATCACCACTAAGGTAGTAGCTATTCCCGATATCATTGATCCCAATCCAAACCGAAAATAGCGTGTCTCTGCTGTTCCACGGTGTCGTTGACGGTTTGCTCGCATAGTTGGTCAGGAACTGGTTGACCTGGTCCGTGAGCGACAGAACAGTGGGCTCGTAGGGCGTCACCAAGTCGGCGGATATCGTAGCACCTGCGATAAGATTATTAATAAACATTCAGATGTGAGCAGCTAGTGCGCACCTCCATATGCCAAGTTGTATGTCAGGACAAGAGAGGTGTTGTCCACCGTCGTGACATAGTCAACCCAGTTCTGGCCTCCGGTAGCTGTCCACCCTGGATACGGAGGATTCCCGAGTGCGTTGCCTACCGCTGGCAGGGTACCATTGGTGACGAAGCCGGTTTGGGTATAGGAATCACCGCTAGAATATCGGGTGGGCAAATAAACGACCTGCAATTGGAGTGACACTCACAAGCTGAACCAGTATTTCTGCGCATTGGCGCCTACTGCCAAAAGAAGAAGGTAGGTTTTCGAAAACATGACTAATGCGGGCAGTGGGAGGAAAACGAAGGACTCTTATACACAAGCGTCGACTACTGGTCAGACATCATCAGCATCATCGTCGTCATGTGTTTCCTTCGTTTCCCGTGTTTTATCCGGACTGCTAACCGCATGACTTTGGCCGGCTCGTTGAAGAAGGAGATGCCGCTGATCACCTACAAAGGTCGACCGTGCATCCGAAGTCAAGGCGAAACTGGAAGTGACTGAAAGCAGCTTCCGATATCAGTTAATTCCCGCAATCACTGCGAAGTTTAACCATTCCCTTGCTGCTGCCAAGCGCAGTGATCATGCGTTGGCATACCAACCAGTAAACGGAATAGCGAGAATGACTGGCATCATGGGAGTCCGAGAAGGAGGATTAAGTTGGTTGATTGGAAATTCGGAACTGGCACACCGGACCGATCGGCATTACGGTACGAGTGCCGACTGCCAACAAAGCTCTACTTTCACCTTCTGCCGCAACACCAGTTCCCAAATTCTCTACCCACAGATGAACTGCTGAGGAGCCTTTCGCCTTTGATACAGAAATAGTGAAGACCGATAGCAGAGATGCTGTAGAAATGCTGACAAGTGTTTTGTACTTCTGTTTCAGATGGATCGCGATATGGGACGTGCGTCACCTTAAGGTGTTTAAAGCGTGATATAATTCCCACGCCACAGGCGCGTTTCCGAGGTCCCTTATTGATATCTTCATCTCCTTCGTTTCATACTACGCTCCGAAATTCGGACTGAATCGCCCTTCAAATAAATCCTCCGAGTACATCTGCTACATCTTTACCGAAATATTCATGTGCAGGACCTGGAAAAGCAAAATTGAGCGCAGAGTTAGAAGCCCAAGAACTTTCGCTTACTCGTTGGATGAAGATTATTTCTATCGGAATTATAAGAGTCATAAAATCCATGGTCAACATAAATGCTCACATCCAGAAAAGTCCTGGACTATCTCCAAAAGTCGTCGCGTCCTCAAAACCGTAGCTAGTTGGGTTGTCCAAGATGGTTGTAAAAGCAGCGTTCGAGTCCCATATCCAAGTCGTGACCTACGGCGTGCACGTCAGCTTAGCTTGATATAAGTAGACGCTATACGCACATCGCTATGGTTAGCTTTCAGAGAGGCAGCGCGAGCCGTAAGTTTAGTGTTGAAGCCCTCAATCACAGATTTCTCCGTAGTTTGACTCCAATCAGACTGCGCAAGCATCTAGACAGAGGAACTCAGAAGAAGGCTCTGAATCTAATCGGAAGAAAGCTCACTAATGGCGAACGATCAATTGGCGGCACGTTCAAGAATAAAAAGTTCCTCGCGCCAACATTACTAAGGTGGATTATATTAGTAGGCCGTTGTCTCGAATAACTTTTGCATACTACTGTAGTCAGGTCATGTGAACGCGTAGAGAGAGAGGAAAAGGAAACCGACGCACAAGTTGTTGGACAAGGGCGAAATATGCGTCCAAAAGTGTATCAGAGAACCTGGCCAAGGTAGCATTTTAGTAAATAACCGGTGCGACATATCAGAGACTGCATACGCGTCCCTATCACCACCAAGGTAGTAGCTATTCCCAATATCATTGATCCCGATCCAAACCGAAAATAGTGTGTCCGTGCTTGTCCACGGTGTCGTCGACGGTTTGCTCGCATATCTATCTAGGAATTGGTTGACCTGGTCCGTGAGCGAAAGGACGCTGGGATCGAATGGGGCTACTAAGTCAGCGGAAATGGTAGCACCTGCCGTTAAATAGTTAAACATCAGGCCTAGTTGAACATCATAAGATCCGCACCTCCGTACGCCAAGTTGTATGTCAAGACAAGAGAAGTGTTATCCACCGCCGTGGCATAGTCGACCCAATTCTGGCCCCCGGAGGACGTCCAACCTGGATACGGAGGATTCCCAAGCGGATTGCCTATAGCCGGCAGGGTGCCAGTGGTGGTGAAGCCAGTTTGCGTGTACGAGTCACCACTAGAACGTCCGATGAGCACCTATGCTGGAGATTTGAGCAGTAGATAGTATATACAAACTGAACCAGTATTTCTGCGCACTAGCCCCTACTGCCAGGAGAAGAAGGTAGACTTTGGGAAACATACTGAAAGTGGGTACTAAGAGAGAATACGAACGCGCTCGTCTTATATGCAGCAGCCTTGGTTAGACATTATGTTCATCATGACCGTCGTGTATTCATTCACTTCCCGCATTTTTTCCGGACTGCTGCAAACCGCCTCGTGCTATGTCCAGATATCGATTCATCGAATGCGCATCCGAAGTCAAGGCGTAACTGGAAGCACATCCTATGACGTTTAATTGCCGGAATCAAAGCGAAATTTAGCCATCCTTCGAGGGCAAGTGGTCATGCCAACTAGAGGACGGAATAGTTTGATTGAATGTGCATCATGGGAGACACAGACAAGAAGAAAATGGTATTTGAAACCGGGCCGCTCGGCTCCCGATTGCCTTCAGCCACTGCAGACCATCCGGATTCGCTGTAAAGGCTAGATATTCATTCAAATCAACTTAGATTCGGAAGGTTTCTGTAGAGCGATGTCTGTGGTAGCCTGTAATTGCAGTTGATTTCTCTCTACTTATGTGTGTTGATAATGACACTCTCACCTACTGGCAGGCAAGTATATCCATACAACTCTCCCGATTTTCTTGGCGAGTTGACATGGGCAAGGCATTTCAAACACCGGAAAGAATATGTCTTTCTGCTGACTCGAGGTTTATCATTTAAGGTCGTGTGATTGATTTCTAAAGCTGTTGACGTACGATCCTGCGAAGTATTTCGAAGAGGTACTGCTACGTTCATGAACGAACGACTCAGAGACCTTCATATCATTCAAACAACTAAGCCTACCACGCTGGTTCTCAGAGAGCTTTGGGCTATGTTTTTGATATCAGTTGAATGTGCGAGAGTGACATCCGCGTGTCGAAACTGACGAAACTACCTCGAAGCTCTACCAGAATTTCTGAGAGCAGACTCTTCTTCGACGATAGGGTTGCGATACTTTACGTTGGTTCTTGTCTATGATATCCAGCAGCCTAAGTCCTGAAATATCTGCGGCGACCTTACCCTTACATGAGATCAGCGCAGCCATCTAAGAATTACGATTGAAGAAGCAATATAGGCGCTACTAGATGTTGGTTAAGATCTGTGATTACAGCCGAACTAAGTACATATGAGGAACATGTGTCATAAGCCAGAGCCATTCAACGATTCCAATTCTAATGAATGCTAACGATCAGCGCCACAGTGGCACGCAAGCATGACCTAGTCCGCTCACCAAATTAAGTCAACTGCCGTTGCTCTTCGACCTTTTATGAGTCTGAGTCGTACTAGTTGTAGGCTTGCTAGGGGTGGCACTACCGCTGAGTGGAGTCGACGGCGCAGACGCGAGCGTATTGCGTGAGGTGCCTACTAGCATGTTTAGGTTCAGCTTGGTCTCCCTCAGAGACGGGGGCACCGGGAACTGATTCATAATGGGGCCCAGTCCCGCTGACGATGGAGAAGTTGGACTCAGCGATGATGGAGTGTGGGGTGGAAGTCCTGAGGGAGACATCCCGGGATTAGAAGAGCGGTTCGACGAATATTTAGACATATGATTTGGTGCGATGGAGGATGTCGGTTTTGTTGATTAGATTCCTGGAAATTCATTCCTTTTTATACCTCCCGCGTGTGACTGTAATTTTGTTACTAAAGTCATACACCAGGATTAGAACTACCTCATGTTTTACACGGTGTCATGTCATTGCCGCTTTGGAGTCTCATCTCTGAAATCTGGTATCGTTGACCTTGAGCTTCACCGCGAAACCCGATAATTGATAGACGCCGTCAGATAGCAGGCTAAGTACGTGTGTGTAGCGTGGCTTGTTATGACAGGCACGACCCATCGATTCACTTCACCGGACGGAACTAGTGATTGAACGACGCATCTATAACTTGTGAAAGGGCTTGAAGATATCCGACATCACGGTCCAGCGATGGTGGGAGCTACGTCAATTCTGGATCGCAGTCATTTCTCAGATTACTAGGAGAAACTGTGTGAACAGGCCGGTCGCGAGTTGCTTAGCTTAGCCTTGCCATATTGCTCAGCAATTTTTTTATTTTATTGAAAACAGAAAATAAACATACATATACAATTACACAACAAATCAACAAAAATTAAGCATCCCGCAGTAGGTTATACCGAAGGATTGTCGCATCCGGCATCCGATCCTTTCTCCCAGGTCCAAGAAACTTGGCGAACAGCTCCGCCGAAGTCCCTGCCATCAAGTTCCCCAGTAGCTCAGTTGCTCGATTTCCCGTCCAACTGAGCTCGGCGCCATGGTTAAGTGTCTCCTGAATAGAAGCCTCATCGAGCCGACTGCCTACGAGCGTCCCCACGACAGCAGCAGGATCAGGCTTGTCCTGCTTCCTGGTCCTCCTGGTGTGGCTGTTCACGATCGCGTCGACGCCACAGGTGTATAGAACCAGCGTCGCCTTGTACTGTCGGAGAGCAGCGAGGTCGATGTGTCGGATGGCGGGTGCGTTCAGAACATATGGCGGGGTCACGTTGTAATACCGAACGCCATCCCAGTAGCTCCGTTCTCGCTGCCCTCTCGGAAGTTTGAAGAAGAGCCTTGTCGCAAACTCTGCCGGTAGCTTGAGCGCGTACTCACCCAAGCCTGTAAGTGTGGAAAATGTTAATACAGGAGAGGAAACCACGAGAAGCTTGCTGCGTACTTCGAGTATAAGGCGTGACGCCCAGTAGTAGGCCATCTGCCATGACGGTGTCTTTTTCCTCTGAAGGGTGCATCATCGCAATGTTCAGATATTCCTTCGGGGTACGCGTATTATGGAGGGTTAGCAGCGCCTCGCCATATCCTATTTGGTCCTGATCTTCGCAAGCTAGTGCTAACCGAACATCAGCACGGCCCACCTTTCGGCAGTGAAGAACAACATACCAACAGTCGAATCACCTAGTCCGGCCACCCACATATTATTCCGTTCCTCGTCGATGAGAGCTAGCGCTAACGTGGAGCCAGAAAATGCCCGCTGAAAGACGTCCCTATTAGCATCGACGAGATCCTGAGCGTCTGGGTAGGACAGAGCCGAGGGGTCGGAGCAAAGATTCAGGACGGCATCACCTATATTCTCATCGAAATCTTCGATCTTCTGCCTCAGAAGTTTCTTGACCTTGTCGATGAGGGTATTTCGAGATCGGCGTTGGCACTCCTCAAGAACGTCGCGTAGCTCCTCCTCGATCAGCCTCGGAAGATTGGCAGCAGCGTGCTCAGCTGTGAAAGCGCCCCCATGCCCTGAAATCAGGCCATTAGTAAGATAGAACGAAGGCTGAGAGTAATGGCTCTACCATCGAAGACGGCAAGAAATTTCCACGGACGACCGTGGATAAGCCAATTTTGCGCCACGAACCGATCTTCATTTGCGGCGTCGGGAGTCTGCTGGAAAGTGACGGAGTGGACTCCATCAGCGACGCTAGAGCGACACCTCCGGGTAAACCGCTCTCGCCAGTCGCTGAGTGTTGGAGACGACGACGACATGGGGGATAGGTTGGTGGCTGGAGTGAAAGAAAAGATCAGTTGAGTTCGAGCCTACAGGTTCCTAAAGTTAGAGGCGTAGCTTATCAATCAAAGGCTGAAGCCCACCGAGGATAGATGCTCGCTCGAAGATTAGGAAACTGATAAGGTGGCGGATTGGGAGAACAATGCAAGAACGGGTGGCGACCTAGTTGAAACATCAGGGTCAGTACGGAGAAGTCCGGCTATCCGTGATTGGTTCAGCCGAATTTCTTTGTGCGTGGTTTCTGCAAATTAAAACGTACAACGACAACATCAGGTGAAGGTGGAACATCTAGCACACTCCGAGGGGTGCGCTAGATCCATATTTTAGGCGCCAATCACGCGTCCCTTGTGGCTCTTGATCTGCGACTAATGGAGGTGCACCCATCAAAGACAACAGATATTGATTGCCGACAGTGCCTCTCTCGGGGTTAGTTGAAGAGCATTCCGTTCAGGCATGAAGTCTTGGATGTCAGAAAACTCAGCTTTGCTTTCGTTCATGATTTGCCATATATCCAGAGCGAGAACTCGCGAGAAGCGCAAAATAAGCACTGTGGCTGCTAACGGCAGGAACCTCCCTCTCTCCAACTAGGAGATGTGCAAGTCTAAACCTGCATGCTTGTGCGTACGATCACAGTGACGGATGAGACGCGACTGATAGCCATTTCAGATTCGCAAGGTCGTAGAGAAGGACTCACAAAGGCAGGTGAAGTCAAGAATTGTACCGAAGGAAGCCAGCGAGGGTTATATCTTTGTGAGTAGGACGTTCTTCAGTACAGAAACGTCAAACTCATAAATAGGGATTACCATGATCAAGCGAATCGCAATATAGACGTTGACTCGTATCGGACCGACCGACGTCGCGTCAGAAACTACGTTCTGCATGATGGGAGGACCACTTGCTCGGCAAGAGGGTTGAGGAGGCCTAGCGTTACTTCATGTGCGATGAACAAACAAAACCATAAGTCTTTTGATTTATGGTAGTTTGCCCATCGGTACTGTAGCGACACTAGGTCATTCATACTCTCAGCTTCAGCTTCACCGGACTCATGGCACAGGTATTCGCTACTGCGTTACCCGCACACAGAAGACCAGGGTCACTGATAACCAGCACACCGCCGCATATCCAAGCATCTTTTCAATTCGAGCCTTCCATTCCGAATGATGAGCTTTTGATCCTTGGGGGTTTCGAAGTGAGACACCAAGATCCTATGGCTTTCGCTGACTAATGAATAGCATCAGTGAACAGAAATATAACCATAGGGTTGAGGAGGCCTCAAAGAAGCACCAAGCACTCGGGTCATGCACCGTGGACTGCAAGTTTCGTGAGGAAAGGTGGGAGTCAATGAAGAGAAAACGCACCCACTGATCCTGACAACTACGAAGAGCTTTGAACCGTTCACTGTGAACGGGCAATTTCTATGCGGCGCCATCAGTCTATCGGAGTTGACGACGAGACGACTATCCGTATCCCCGCTTCTATCTTGATTGCCTTGTGTACTGCTCGGCCCACGCTAGTGACGGGGGTGGGTAGACCCGTCGAGGACGGTCCTCATTCCTGTGATTGAAAAGATCGCAGGGGTTCCTACAAATGATTCTACTATTAGTCAGAGAAGCGAAGAAAAGGCGAGATACGCAAGAAGCCATGTCCCCAAGATCGTCGCCCTTTTTCTCGAACAGAATTCACTTCCATCCGGCGCTTTCTGGGCAAGCGCGCCATTCCTTGATGGGATCTTCTCGGAATTCCAAGCAAGCTCCCCACGCATACGGTCCCGAGCTTTGCGCCGACTGAGGGAACCCTGGCTAGGGAGGGAGACGAACCATCCCGTACACATCCATCGTCGAGGACGAGGACGACGCGGCCAAAATAATTCGAATTTATTCCCTCAGCTTCTCCGCTCGGTCTAGTACTGTCGCATCACCGTCGTTGTAACCTCGTCTCTCGCCATGGTCGCGGGTGGCTTGGCGAGGATGTCGACCGTTGGATAACGCCAAGGGGGCATGGTTGAGTCAACCACGTCGAATGAAGCGGCAGGGTGCGTAGCGTTAATACCTTTTCTTCAGCTCCATGGGCAACGATAGCGATTTCGTGTCAGGCCCGCTTGATACGCAAGCGTCCGGTCGTCGATAGCTATGGATCCATTCTTCCAAGTCAAGTTGACTGGGGATTTTTCTTTGGAATCCTGGACGTCGTCTCGATACGAAAAAGAGGCGACTGGGAGGGGGCACTTTGGTCGTGGGGGAAAAAAAGGAAGGAGGACAAAGCCTGACGAATCCGGTTTCCGAATCGTCACATTCCGGGTCACAGCCTCTCCGTACGTCCTCCCACTAAGCCCTCTAGCTATGAAACAGAGGCTTTAATTTATCTGTATGGCTATTTTCTAGGCGCCGGAACTAGAGAAATAAATATACGCTTTGCGTTTCCGCTTCGATTGGCAGACAGAGCACGTACACCCGACAATTCTTTTCCCATTCCTTCCGATTTCCTTGCTTATCAGCTACATGCGGTGCACGATATACTGGACCGGAAAGCGCGAAACCCAGGGTCGGCCAGTGAAGAGGCCCCCGTTGATTTCGAAAGGCAAGTGTATGCTGTTCTCATATACGGCCGAAGTATTAACACTGGCGCCCAAGAACTGAGCTGCCCGTCGATTTCAGACAAGATGTGACCTGGCCATTCGTCGGCGTAGATAATTCCCGTATCAACGAACCTCGTCGAGTAGATCTGCACCGGAATCAGGTTCATTGACTCTGATAGTCACGGTGCATGGCATGTCTAAAAGGCGGATATCTGTTGGAAAGACAGACTGGGAAACCGTATGTATATTCGTAACTTCTAGCTCTTCGTATGCTTTTACTCAGAGTGACAGTGTAAATTCATCTGACATTAGCGTATAACATCAGTTCGACGTTGCAACATTCAAACATCTTTATAATTGAATTCTCCGTAGGGATATTGTTTGGCAAAAGCTTGTATGTTGGTTCTGGTACACGCCAATGCTATCAATTTCGTTATAGTCAAGACCGACGACATGCCGCCGCACATATACAGGCGAGGAGCAGGCAATCATCAATAATGTGAAGATGGTTCAAGAGCTACAATCGTGTCCCAGCTTGCGTGCATTCGCCACGTAAATCGAATTAGAGACGTGCCATTCCGTCTCTAACTCAAGACAAAGTGCGAGTGGCGAAGAGACATCCAGCCATGCTAATGAGTATTACAGCCACGGTAATAATTGTCATTTCAGCAAACATTCTACTTCAACGGCTAACAATGGTATGTTAGAAGGACCCCAACGAAGAAGAAGGAAACACAACCGAGGTTCATTCGACGCAACACCGAAAGATCGCGTATCCTTGCGCTTGTATTCTCCAGGGGACTGGTTTAAACACTAGAAGAACGGATGCCGCTGAAGCCATTGCCTGCCTCTGCGGTTGCCCGTCAGCAGCGGCGGACCGCGTCATGATTGACAAATAGTAATCCATCAGGATCGCTTTCTCCAGACGCTGCGGAAACGTTTAATATGTAAAGCTGATAGAGTACAAACGGGATGTTGAAGACGAAAGCAGTTAGGGTATGCCTTGCGGCCACGCACATAGAGAGTCTCTGCAATATTCCTCAGAAACGTAACAAAGTAATCGAACAGACATCGACCGCCTACCTGGGTCCGTTGTGTGCACGTGTGAACTTTGAAGCGAGGTTGACGTTACGCCACAAAGTTCAGGTTGGGTTGAGCTGTTTCACACTAAAAAAACAGGAGGGATTTTTGACGAAACTCTGGTGTGAAGGATGCCTCAACTATCGTCGTATGCCTCCATGACGGGTCAGCCGCGCATAGGGAGATTTATTCGTGCATGCCTGGGCAACGATCCACCCCAAACTAAGTGAGCGCCGTCAGTTTAAGGACTTCGCAAAAGACAAAGGAGACATACTTGTGTCGCAGTTTGCCACACGTCCGAAAAGAAAACAAAGACCGATGTTCAGGGCTCATGATTTGCAATTAGCATAAACCACAAAGTAATGGACACCGACCTATTAACCTCCAGTATGAACTCGCCCCACGATTCGGAAGACGGGGATGTAGCGGAGTCCGAGATTAGAGACTGGATTTATATTCTCGTGAGTATGACTGTATCTGTAAGGATCGCCACTGATAGCCACATTGCAGATCGACCTGTTTGGTATAGAAGATGTGGGAGATTTTACAGTTAGGGCAATGGGAGATCCGATGTATGAGAGGGACGCGATGATTCTCGCGTACGGGGGAGAAGTCCTTGTGAGTGAATGAAACTCAATGACAGGATTGGAGGACTCATTGGAAACAGAGAGATCACGTAGTGGTCACCAAAAGAGTGACAGCCTGGAGAAATAGCATACCAGTCGTACAGAGCCATGGACCGCCTGTACACCCCTTCGACTCGGAGCAGCGCTCGCTCGCGATCCCGGATGGCACGCTATATATCCTTGCCGACTCCCCAGACAATGCGCCGACTCTTGATGCTAGCGAATATGAGCAGTGGCTCCAAATGGCCGTCAGCAAACAACAACGCCGCCACGATAAGGAGGCATCGAAGGAACGCGATCTTCGTTGGCACCAGATGCGCCAAGACCCGCACCGCGAACCTGAAGACTGGGTTGACCTCCAGCGCAGGAACAGGGACAACAAAGCCCAGCATCATCGCGCTCGTAGCGATGAACATACCAATAACGTATACAACCACACGTCACCGGTCGGCCCATCGGGATTGACGGCGACAATGCCAGGTCTGCCATACCCTCCGCTTCAACCTGGACCTCGCCAAGAGCCCCAGCAATACGAAACGGCCTCTCCGACGTTGCCGTATCCGACTGGCAGATACATGAGCTGGTTTGGTCCCCGTAGCTGATAGGCACACTCATCCAGGATGGGTGATATCGACATCCACCGAGGAAGCCTCGGGTTGGCAGCGACAGTGAAGGGGATATTGTAGCTATGATTTCTTCAGCTCTTTTCAACAATGAGAACAGCGTCAAACCGACCTTTGATATCACTAGGACCATGAGGAAGGCAATCTCGTATCATCGGTGGGTATCGGGACCTCGCTTCAAGAGCATTGTTTTCCTTCGTCGGCAGCAGCGGGTATCGTCGGCAACAGTCGTTCTCGTTGTGGTAAGAGTCACTCGTGGCGAACCCCGTCGTCGTGGTGGAAGGAAGGAAAGATGTGAAACGACGATCTGGCGTCACGTCACAGCCTTCCTTCCTCTCGCTGCGCCATGAATAGTTTCATTGTTCTCATCATTGCTACTTTTTTCTGCTGCCTTACCCTTCCAGAGTATCAAAAATTTCTACGGCGTTGAGGAGCAAGAAGCTGCCCTTTCCCAGGACAGACTGACATCGTATGAATTGGCAAGAACGTACAAATCTGTCTCGCAGATCGCTTCTTCCTCACGGAAGAGAACGCAAAGTGTACGCTTTCTGGCTTTAGGACCACAATATATCCAGTTCACAAAGAAGGAAATTGGTGCGTCGTTGTAAATCTACATCTTGCCCGTTTTTGAAGTTTTCTTTAGTGCTTCAGTGCCAAAATACAAACTCCTGCTGGGAATATATATCCACAGACCAGACGATACCCGGAAAGGCGTCAACGGAGACGGGAATGAAAGATATAAATCCCCATCAGAGATAACGACGCGTCTGCCGAGACTTTGTATCTTCTAAACTTCGATATAAGCGCTCGTAATTCTCCAGGAGGTGCTTTGGAAACGAAGAGAAATGACCGGGGCAGTTCTGAGGCGATCTCCTGGTACCCTACTTGTTGAACCATTGTTTATGGCTACTCTTGACGCATTTATCTAGATATCGACAACGTTTTTTCTCAATTCGGATACACTGTCTTTTTGGAAGAACAGAGTCGACTTCGACTTCCTGGTGCGCTATTGGTTCTATCATTCTTCAAGGCCAGTCTTCACATATATATCCAGACAGCGTCTCTTTTCTCGACGATTCAACATACTGACACAACACTATCAACGATGAGCGGCTGGCCGAGCCATCTCGAGTTCCCATCAGCCAAATGCGCCTCTTTACTACACCTAATGTTCTGGCAAACTTATTGCCGGTGCGTGAGGAGGTATTATATTCGCCCAAGTAGACCTAACACACCGTCCGGGAATATATGGTACTTTGCTCGAAGAACACGTTTCTTCGACTGCTGTGAAATCTTGGCCGAACAAGGTGATCTCATATTATTGCAGGGTTCTACTCACGGAGGATGATCATTTTAAGAAGCGTTGAGATTTTTACCAGATCTCCTTAATCTATGCTCGACCGACTGTTTGTAGACCATAACCGGATATCTATTAAATTAGAAACCCGTGTTGTTTCATACGATGCTATAATCTACAGAACTCGACGTACCGACGACGTGGTAATAATCGTGTGTACTGTCAATTGACGAAGCTCCCTCCACTCGTGTCTTTGTAATGTCCCCCAAACCCTTTTCTAAGTCTGGCCTTTCGACTGAAGATGTATCCCGTTCAGATCCAACACTCATTTCAGTGTCATTCTGCGATGTTGAATGATTTCCAAATCGAATTGATGACCCCGGGGTGCTATCGCTCCAGGAATCGTCTGGGCGTGCATGCCCTGCTGCAACACGGCCGACTAGCATTGTAGGCATTATTCCCTAGCAGAGATCATTCAGTCACGATATAAGGAACAAAGACAAACAAGGTTGAATATACTTACTCTCATTACAAGCACCAAGGCTTGAATGTAAACTGTGGCCATTTCATTACGAGCTTCGAACACCAGCAGGACAACTGTCACCGCAGAGTAGAGTAATGCAGATTCAACAAGCATCTCAATCACTCTCTGATATACGTGTATCCTGCCAGCTGCGCCACCCACTCGCAGGATGCGATAGATAATGAGAATGGTGCACCATAGCAAGGTAGCCATTACAAGCGAGGCGTATAGCACGGCCCAGTTGACTGCCTTCTCCAAGAATAAGGCTTGGGGTGACGTGTGAGGTCCAACAGAGTCGTAATACGCTTGAATCACTCTGCTAGCTGTGTGCACAGCGCTACTAGTAAGTCCTAGATCATTTATGTTATGGATTTAAAAGTGTGCCTGTTGCCAAGGTAGTACAAGCAATTGGAATGAGCGCAACACGCCATGACCGACTCCAGACAATCCAACAGCGCCGTATCTAGGAAATTATTAGTAAGGAATTATGGACAAACAGTATTAAATCCATGCCAAGGTAGCATCTGCAAGAACTGTGCTCAGACTTGAAAGGACCCCCTCAGTCAATAAGACTAGAGGTGGACTATTGCTCAAGCTGTATGTCTCCGAAACGGATTTCCGTGCAAGAGTGGTAAAAAGCTGCGATACTTGTGGCCCATCCGGTGTACATGTCAAAAACTGCCTGAAGGTACAACAGCAGGATGATGGCAACCAAAAAATGCCGCCGTCTACAATTCTCGCAGTTATTCCTTGAAGCTTGACCCGGTCACAAAGGTGAGCTTCAAAAGAAGAAAAACTATGGACCAATAGCCCACAACATGACAGCTACTACTCCTGTGTATATGCCTTGAAACATTGGCTACTGAACTCAATCCATTGTGAGACAGTAAATCACTTACTGTTTAGTAATGCACAAAATATTGTAGTGTTAAAACCTATGTCCAGATTCATGACAATATCCTTGATCTGGCTATTGGTTAGCTCAGGTATAGCAGTGTTGGGATATGTTCCAGCAGCCATGATGGTGATTCCAAATATGAGTGAAGGAAGGATATTCAATCTTGCTGCCAAGATATTAGCTCGTTATATAGTAAAGCAGGAGCTAGAATCCATGATAACCCCAGGTACAATCAAGACCTCATATTTAAGGCTATTGGGCAAGGAAGTGACAGAAACATCCTGTTCTGATAATGGAGATGTCATGGATTAAAATATCAATCTTTGATGAATATGGGGGAACAATGCAAACTTTAAGATGGAAGCAAAGACCCCATCTGTTTTTGTTGTGGTTTGAATGCAATGTACTTCAGCTGTTATGCTGTTAGTCATCAGGTAGACAAAACTCACAAAGAGGTTTCTCTGCCTGTGCACTGTATTTATACTAGCATGGCATATATTCCTAAAAAAAAATGGTTAGCTGAATGTCTTTAACGAGTCTAGCTTCTCTTTCCATATAAGAATGCATTACAAATTCTGAGTCACATTGTTGAATACAGGATCCAGATTAGCAAAAAATGCTTTGATATCATTGCATGATAGCTTTAATATATGAGATTAAAATATTGAAATTGAAAGATATTTATTTTTAGCAAATTTTCAATCCAAAATATTAATGTAATAGTTGAAATATATTTTCAGTATTACAGTTTTTCTTGAGTTTTGAGGCAGTTTTCTCAAATACTGAAAATATATTCAAAGTTTCTTTAATGTATTCTAGACTCAAACATGATTAAAATAAATATCTTTCAAATTCAGTATCTGAGGTTCAAATATTAAGACCATTATGCAGTGTATGGCCATTGGTCAGCTCTAGTGTAGCAGTCTTGAGATGTGTCATAGTAGTCATGATGGTGATTCCAAAGACCAGCAAAGAAACTTGAAGGATATTCAGTCTTGTTTCCAAGCCACCAACTCACTATCAAGTAGGGCCAGGGATCAAATTAGTGATGATTATGCAGGCTGTTGTCTATCCATGCTATTGGACAAGGAGGCAACAATCACAAGAATGATCTGTTTTGATATCTATTATGTACATCGGGAGATTACAATCAATGAGCATAGGTAATTAATAGAAACCATCATCATCATATTACATGGCATGGTGCAAAATCATGCAATTGGACTGGAGTGTGCACACAGTGAGACCTTGAAATATTGGGCTAGTGGCTCAACAATGAATAACAAGTTCTTGGATCACCTTGTAAGGTCAATTAGGCAATAATTGCTAACAAAAGGCAGGAAGACTATGCTGAACAGGCATTTGAGAATACTGCACCAGCACCAAATCACCAGTGGATGAAGGTTTGTACATAGATTGAAAAGTGTTCCTTCAGATAGGAACAACCATCTTGCTGTGAAATGAGGAGAATGCTGTGAGGATAACAATTAAAATAGACTTGAACTAGTTAAGGAAGAAGCATCAATGATGCCTCGAGCACAGTGTCAGTTTTATCCAAGAATGAAGAGACAGTAATTCAGAGATGCACAGGCTGCAGTTGATATCAATTTGGACATGAACACTATTCTTGCCCACCACTCACTGGATCATATCCCATGCTATCCTTCATCTTGAAGCCAAAAATTAGAGTAGTAGCTCCTTCATGGTATTCCAGATTGATGTATATTGTTGTGATCTTTCAGGCAGTGCATGATCTTCACTGCCTATGATGCTTTTGAGGTGTGTCAGTTATGTGGTCACAGGCTGCCTACTTGGGTCATAAGACACATATGCTGGTCTAGTGGAAATAAGCTTTGATCCAGTGATACCAAGGGATGCCATCTTTTACCCACCATTCCACTGGAACTAATAGATAGGTCAATTGGAATCTATGGGGCTCTGAGTCAGTATCATATCCAATTGGCAATGTTAGACCTTGTGATAAAATATTGGTGCTCTCCAAGAATATCTGGTAGTGTTGTTACTTCTTGCTGGATGCAGGTATAGGTCCTAAATTCTTATAGGTGCTTGTTTGAATCTGGAAAGTGTTATGACCCATACCTAAATCACTATGTTAGAAAAGTCCAAAAAGCCTTATAATGTCTAATAAGGTAATAAAAGGCTGTAAGTGAACTCTGAGCTTATCTGATCTAACAGTAACAAGTTTTTGCTTGTAGATGGATGCTTAATAAGGTTCTCAGTTGCTTATTTTATCACTGAATTAACAGCACAAAAAAGATTTAATTTGATATTTATTAGTGATATCTGCAATATGAATTATGCTACCTACTTGTTAATCAGAAAGGAACACTGAGCTGATTACATAATCAAGATAAGGATTAGATTGAAAATTGGCATTACATAGAATTGAACCAGCAACTTTGTAGGTATAGTAACATAAGTTAGTTAGTGATTATTACAGGTTTGCCATATGGCTGTTATTAGTATATGGGCATTGGGTTAATACATAATGAGTAAGTTGATCCCTACATCGCTCCACCCTCACTACACCATCAGGTCTCCCTATTTTTCAGTATTTTTTGTCAATATATGACCCCCAGATCCTTCATTCACATTCTATACCCTTTGGGCCTCAATCAATTGGACCTCTATGGTCCTCAGCTCAGATACTACAATTCATGATACAATATTACTGTGAATCATTACTGTTAAATGGATGCCATATCATACCTAGTGATGTCCTGATATCACTATTCAAGTGCTGAAGGTTAAACTACTTGAACATGGCTATTCTGGCTACTGGTAGAGATAACAGGCAACCTGCACAATAATTACAAAACAGCATCATACCCTCAAGGTGGAATTTCCAGCATATTTCTGACTCAGGCTTGTTGAAAATAGCTAAGTCTGAGCATCATATAATCTGCCTTATTAGCTTTATCAAACCTAATTTGGCTTGTCGGCCCTGTTTTACCAATAATTTGGTCAGGCTTGCTTCTTTGGGCCATATGAGTGCCTTATAAGATCAATATAGTAATTCTCCTTATAAGGCATTTTGCAACTTTCTGACATTACCCCAAGAAGCATCACTATACCATTGAATGTGGTATGGGTCATTCACTTGATTGTTTCAGGATCTGATACATGATACCATAATATGAGAAGGTTCTGAGCAATCTTTGAGCATGCCAAGGAGGAAATTGTTTGGATGACTATTGGGGATATGCACACCTTTGACAAAAGTTCCTAGTACCACTATCCAGTTCCAGGAATTCCACTGAGTACAATGATAAAGATGTTTCTAGTAGTCATATTGAGCTCTGAGGAATGAAGACATTCATTGAAGTTGCTTTATGGATGTTCTAGCACATAAAGTTTTGTTCTGCCACTTTCCTAAGGGCATAGTAGACTAGAAGACAATCTTGGGCTTTCCAAGCACTGATGGTTTGTGATTATGACAGCCACAAAATGACTTGCTACCTTCTTGTATAATCACATTCATGAAACAGAGTATCTGGAGGTAGCAGTATACAAGGTACACTCCTGGACCTACAACCTGATGAGTACAATCAGGTACACAAAGGTGTCACAGATGGACAACTGTCACATCACCAATCAGTTTTATTGCTTTGAACGTTGTAGTTTGAAAGATAAAGTGATGGGAAACTTGATAACAAGAGGGATCTGTTGCAACTGTTGTTTCCAGCTGTGAGAGTTGTGAGAGAGAGAGGGTTTTGGTGAGTGTATTATGTTGAATGAGACACAGTGATACCTGACTACTTACTTACTATGGATGCTGTCTGTACTGACTCTCTTTTATTTTTTTGCCTCCTATACTTCACTTGGATAGTATATATACTACATAGTTACTCCTGCATCCTCAGTCATGTCACTCATACTATGCCAACTTGAGTTCTAACAACTTGTTTCTTATTACTTTAATATTGAATCAACTATAGAATTTCATGAACTTACTGGTCATAGAGAAATCATGCGCATCAGAGATGAATGATGTTCCCTGTCATTACCATATCCACCTGTTTGATTTGTGCCACCACATATTTTTTCTCTCTCAATGACAAGTCATACATTCTTATCAAAGGGTGTCAGACAATATGCCAACCCTCGACTGTCCATGAGTGGGACAGACATTTCTTTAAAATTGCTCCAAGGAACCACCTTATGATGATGGGGAAACACTCACGAAGGAGTGGAAGGTACGCTAGCATCTTGTGTGTAACATGGACCTGCACACTGGAACTGATGGCTGGAAGGATTTCTGGTACAGCAAAAAGGACAACAGGACCCAGAATCATCATACCAGTTGTGATGAACCAGCTAAGATGGCATACAACAAAGGCTGTTTCCATTGTTGTCAATGGTGGGTCTCGTTACTCATAGGTGATACTTTTTGAAAATGTTTATTGATGTGGTAAGAATTGCTGCCTGTGATTCCCATCAGTGTGGTGGAGGGAAGGAAGCAAGGAAACAATTCTATGATGTCATCATGGCCTTCCTTCTCTTGATGGCCATGAAAAACCTTGGCATCACCCTCTCATTCTGCTGATTCATCATTTCAGACTACCATGACTGCCATCTACAATGTTAAGGCAGATACATATGAGCATTGTCAAGAGGGTTCCATTGGAGCAAACCAGGACATGAGGTAGGGGGTTGGAGGGGTCTAAAGCCTTAAAACACATAAGTGACATACCAAAATTTTAAAGTATGTATAGATAGAAATAGCACATCATGACTGTAATAAGCAATATCATGATTAGAATCATTGCTTTATGCATCATTTTTCAGCCAGAATAGAGCCAAGAGCAACCAAATTGAGAAATTGCCCTGATGATGTAACATAGGCTTTGCAGACCATTTTGATGATGAAGGGAAAACAACCAGTAAACATGCCATATGCATTCCTGTGCCAATTAATCAATTTCTGCAACCATAAAATCTATCTCTCAATGAGTCCAGCATGCAAATTTGCCTCATGTGTCAACAAACATATTGCTTTTGGTGGTGAGATGAATTGGTCCAATCACCTTGATAGTTGTAAACATTCCAAGAATACAGTCCTCAAAAAACCTGTTCCAAGTTTTTTGAGGCTCAAACTTTACTGTCACACTCAAAACTCCCACCATCACACCATGGTGTCAAATATCCATTCAGGGTTGTTCCTTTATCCAACACTGTGGGAATATATCTCTTGAAATGGTTGTCAGGTATGGTAAATGTGGGTAGTGTTGCCGGCAGCTTGGCTCAAAGTTGTGAGTCAGTCAAGCCAAGTTGAAAAATGAACTCGGAAGGATTTTCGGCTTGACTCAGCTTTTGAGTTGCTCAAGCCATTAATCACCTACCTAATTTAGAAGATTTTTTTTTTTGCTGCCTGGTAGTGACAGGAAGGACTTCCAAGGCATGAATACTTATTGTAGGCAGTGTAAAAGATTGTACAATCAATAGAGATAATTATATTACAATTCAATGTTAATTTTTGTACATAAAAAAGCTATGGTCTGAAGAAACTACTCCCATTTTGAGATATCGGCATGAACATTAGGAGTTGCTGTTTGGCCACGAATACACTGCATGGGTACAAACGAAGTCTGGGGATTATGTGGCAAGTACCATGGCAATGTTGGTGGCTAGCCAAAATAGAGGAAGAAGGTGTCAACATAATGTTCTGCTAGTGCCTTTTCGAGCTCATAAATCTCTGCCTCAGTCCATAGCCAACTCATCCTATCCTTTGCTATGATATCAGGTTTTGATCCCGTCCACATCTGCATCAACCGCTGTAAGCAACACAGATAAGGGGCACAATTGTACCAATTAGGGTATGCAAGCCCCATGTTCACACTGCTGACATCTGCCATCAAGATTGGGCCAGCAAAACAGCAAGAAATGGCAGTCTCATGAGAAATATCATGATTTGGTCCTGCTGTCCATGCCATTTGATCCAGCATCGCCAGCTCCAGATGAAATGCGACCTCAGAAATCTCCCACACAATTTCTTGATGGTCAGTTGTGGTCAAAGCTTCGTAGTGTTTCCCTCTCCAGGAGACAGATGTCCCTTCACCACCACCTAGCTCGACTTGATCTCATCAAAACAGCCAGCAAGTATCTCTTTCATCTTTGCTCTACAGATGGCTGCCTTTGTACTTGGATTCTCCTGTTCATTGCCTTCACAAGGTGTCAAGAGAGAGGAACATCTTCCAACTGTTCTGGTCAAGGACAGACAGTGAGTAAAGAGGTGATGACAGGTGGGCCAACATTGGAAGCCTGATACAAAGCCAGAATTTGAACATTGCCTCAATCTTGAGTGGATTCGGCAATTGTGAGGTTTGCTGGTGGAGGCAAAGCATATCCATGCAGTTTTAAGGCAGCAGAGCCAATACAACATGTTTTGTCGAAGACAAGTTTGGAGAGACCATGTGCCCAAACAGTGATGATGGGAGGTAGGAAGGCATGTGCCGGTGTTCAGTTGACAAAGAGCTTTGATGAGGACATGGTAGGCTTGTTTGGTTAGGGTGAGCATCTAGAGTAAAGTTAGAAAAGTTGGAAATTGTAAGGGTGAACTTACAGGGTGATTGTTTCTGATCTTTTCTTGATGAAGATGATGATGCTACAGGAGCTGGTGACGGATTAACTGGTGGCGCCAGTTGCCCACTCATGTCAGTCCAAGCAAAAAGATTGGGAAAATGGATGTGGCTATGTGTGATTGATCAAGGCATAATATTTATCTGCTGTTGCCCCATGGCCTCTAAAGACAGGCTGAAACTTGGCGTGGTGCTGTTCAAGTGAAAGGAGGAAACTAGGCTGTCTGAAGTGTTCAACATTGTCAATGCATATATTTGGAAGCTGGTTGGCAGTGCGAATAATCCACACCAGTATTCCTGCTCAGAAGAAGTCTTGAGCAATTTGCATATCTGTCATAAATGTGCCAATAATTCCCAAGTCCACTGTATACGACACTATACTGTCAGGAATCGAATCAATTCATGGTTTATAAACAAGCATGTAATCAAGGAGCGCTTGGAGATAAAGTGATACATGTTGCATCTCCTGAACATTTAATTGAACCTTTTCGAGGGACATGGGGAGGTGTTCGAGATTCAAGAAAGTCATGTAGCAGCAGCATATATGCACTTGAGATCCTTGGCCCCATCAGATAAAATGACCTCTCTTGCCTTCTCAGTAATTATCTTCATCCAATTTTGAAGGGACATAAGGCAATGCTCCTGTAGAAACCCCGGGCCTCTGCACTCGCCAGCAGAATCAGCCTCTTGAAAGTCTTTCCACTTGGAAGCCAGTGTAGTGGAGTATCAGGATGAGATTGAGACAAGCTTGATGGTAGAGATCAAACGATGGCAAGATGACAGTATTGATGGACATAGGGTTGAGGCCAGCACAAGGGATCATCATCACCATATCGAAGGTCTGAGCAAAGAAACATGACTCGATTGTGTCTGAGAGGTGGGATCCACAAAGCGCCAGCATTTGGCAAAGTAATGATAAAACTACCATACAAACCACCTATGGCTCCATCGAAAGCAGTTAACTCTGTGTAAGAAATAGAAAACAATTGGTCATTGATGTAAAGGTTGGACGAAGTAAGATTACTCAATTTGTTCTGGGACTCTTTTTGTGCATCAATAATTCTGGGTGCTGCCTAAGCTGCTGAAGTGAAGGATTCAAAGTCATGATTCTGCTAGGGTAGTAGATGAACATGAAAACAATTTGAACACTGATATGAGCACTTACTGACAGATAGCTAGACAACAAAGAAATTGATAGATGAAGATGGATGAAGTCTTCAAAGTTATAGCATGGCACAAATGCAGAAGAAGCATTGACAAGAATAGGTCCAGCAGAGGTCGAAGCGCTATAACCAGCAGTGCGATACAAAGGTCGGAAGGCTCAAGGGTCACTAGACAGAAGGTTAGATCCACTGACACAAAGTACAAGTGGATGTGGTGACAGTACGTACAACCACAGACAGAAAGTGAGAGATGCAGAAATGACTTACCACCAGAAATATATCTTTGAGCTTGAAGTAAGTGATAATACTTACTAAGTGAGCAGTACGGTGTGGCACATTCAGTTGTTTGCTGATGAGTCAGCAAGGCTGTTGACAAACAACCCAAATAATTTCATTGTGGCCTTGCCACATTGCTTGACCTTGGGACTGTATATTGTCGTCCCTGCAGCTTGTACTTTGCGTCGGCTGCCTCCTCTATACTTCTTCACCTCTATGCCATGCACTATATCTCTTATTGTCCATTCTCTTGCTTCTTTTCTTATATCTTTGAGACTGTGCATTTTTGTCATCTCTGCAGTTTGTACTATGCATCAACTGCTTATCACTCATTTGCCTCTGATTTGCATGCTCCAAGAAGATGCCTCTCCAACAGACATCTTGTCTCACCACAGAATTCAGGGTAGGTGACTTGGGCAATGTCCAATGTCCAGTCATTCATGTCACTATCTAGTGTTCATGTCGATTTATGGGCTTCAGTGCCACCGTTTCATCTTGTGAAGGATTGGTTTTGGTGTTTCCAAGTATTGAGCAATGTGTAGTGATAAGGTATGTGAAATTCATCTCTGAAGTGTGCGTCTGTTCAATATGCTTTAGGATTATATGCAGTTAGGACAAGTACCCTTATATTGTGTCGAGTATTTAAGTAAGGTCAATTTTACTATGCTTATTGTTCACATTGATGGCTCCTCCTAAGAAGCGCAATGGACAGAACACCAATGCTGACACCGAAGCTACCCCTCTGCCTACTCATCGTAGTCATAGGAATCAAGTGCAGCCCAATCCAACACCTTTGGTACCTGCAGCAGAAGTTGCTGCAACCACAGATCATATTGCTACTGCTGACTCATCAAGTAGCCCAGCCCCAAATTCCACCATGTCAAATATTGCAACCACCAGTACCACCTCCACAAGCACCACCCACTCCAGGTGTACAAGCAATGTTTCATGTTCGTGGTAAGCCCTATAACCATAATCTTTGTTCTAGCATTAATATATCACTAGGATACAATCACTATCGACCTGTTCCCAACACTCAAGGAGTATTTCCTACACCCTCTGAGATGCAGACTGTTTGACCTCCACAGACTCCCCAATCTGCCCTCTCACCAATGTGCTGCCTAGCTGAGACAGCTCCTGCCTGCCCAATTCAATGTGCTCAATTTGAGGAAGATTTAGACAGCTCAGACGATGACCTCCATCCTCCACCAGCATGTTTCAGAAGAGGATCAACAACTGTCCTGAAACCCCTCGACATCCTTCGTCATCATCCAACACCAGCACCACGAACACCACAAATGCTGCAGGCATCCACACCTGGCTGTCCCAGCCTACAGCTGCTAACAAGGACACCTGGAACACCATGGCAGCTTGCTCATACCACTACCACTCAGAAGCGTAAAATCGTGTGCAGGATGTCTGGTCTTTCTTTGTTGAGGAAAGGGGTCACAATTGTTGTTCTTTTTGCATGTATTTATCTGTCCCTTTTCACCTGATGCAGCTAATTTACCTCTTTTCAGTGCTGGAGAAGTAAATAAGAATCACATACCAAAGCATGTTGACTTTGGGCTGACGACTAGTACTGATATTCTACATTGCCACCTGGTCGAGTACCATGCTATGGCATGGCTTAAACAGTGTGAGGATAAGGACCTCCAAGTTCCCACCAAGCAGTGTGTGTATAAAAATGCTTCTAAATTTCAAGTTGAGCAAGGCCGAGCGCCAGTTTCTACAATTTCAAGGAACTCTCCCTTTTCATGGGAGGTCTTTGTTGACACACTCATTGCTTGGATTGTTGCTGATGGTCAGGTACTTTTCCTACCTCATTTTTGATTTTTCAATTGTACCAATAACAATTTAGTCAATTAATGTTATTGAAAATCAACACCTACATTCTATCTTTCTCTTGTTGCGCGATGATCTCAAAGACTCCGACATACCTCATAGGACTTCACTTCAGACTCGCATCATGGTCTTGTGGGATGAGTACATTCAAAGCCTTATCGGAAATGAAGGTAGGTGATTCTATACAGTGCCAAAGTTTGACTGACGTTGTTTACACAGAAATCCCTGGGGCATATCTCCTTCACCACAGATCTCTGGACAGACATCAACATGCAGCCATTCATGGCCATCACTGCACATTGGATCGAGAACAAGGTTGTCAATGGGCTTTCTGTGCTTCATTTGTGCTCGGATCTAATTGCATTTCACCATGTACCTGGCTCTCACATAGGTGAACACCTTGCCGAAGTTTTCATATACATCCTTGAATGTCTACACATACCAAACTATGGGTGGATTACCTGTGATAACATGTCAAACAATGACACCATGCTGGAGTATCTTGAATACTTATTGAAGATGCACTTCCCCAACTGCCAGTTTCATTCAGTTGACAACAGAATTCAGTAAGTACTTGTTTCATGTCTGTACAGTTCTAATGTCTCGCTAACTTAAGACCAACAGATGTTTTTCACACATAGTCAATCTCACTTGCCAAGCAGTAGAGAAGCAATTGATCAAATTTCCTACTCTTCGGCATTGAATATGGGAGCCTTAGGTAATAGTGACCGAAATCCCATTGCCAACTTGTGGATATTGATAAAATCAGTACATTTATTAATAAGTTGAAATGAAAAAGTAAACTTATGACTATATACAGATTCATTCATCATCTCTTCAATGCAGAATTTTGCTGAAAAGGTCTCTGAAATTTGGCTTGGTCCCCTCCAACTCCTACATGATGTGGACATCCGATGGTCCTCTACCAACATCATGATCGAACATGCCATTCTTTTGCTCCAGGTAGGTCAATGTCCTGATACTGACTTCACTGACAAATCACACTGATAATTGACAGGCAATTGAATTATTCCTTCAGTCCCAAGAACAGTGCTCGCTCCATAAGTACAAGCTGAGCGATGATGAATGGACTGTCCTCAAGCTCTTCCATGAGATTTTAAAGGTATGCCTGGTCCAAACACTAGCCTAACTGATATACAACTAATACATTTTTATCCAGGTTCCACATGCTTTTCAACACTGATTGTTGGCAAAAAAACACCGACACTTTGCGGTGCACTTCCCGCTTTTTCAGCATTTCTGTTGCATTGGTGCTCACTCCAGCAGACCATGCCAGAGATGGAAGAAGTCATTGAAGCCAGTCTAGATAAGCTTGAGGATTACTTTGGGAAAGTGATGAATATACCAGCGTATATCTTCTCAATGAGTAAGTTGGTATAATTCTGGAGATCCATCTTCTAACCTATCTCTAGTTCTGAACCTGAAAATGAAACTCTTGTGGTATGAGTGCCACCAGCCAGAAAGGCTTGTGTGGGTGCGAGCAGAATTCTTGAAAGAGGTAAGTTGTGGAATGTTTTTCTCATGTTTCTGATGGTTTTTTTTGTCAAGCTTCAACAATACATTTACGTAGCAACCAATGTTACATCATCACAGGACGTCGATTGGATTGATGAGGCTCTGGGGCTTAATCTGGTGGTGGATCTGACTCATGCTGGCCCTGAGCAAGAATTTAGTGCCTACCTTCTGGATCAATAGGTTTTAGGAACTACATTGTTATTTTGGCAGGTACATGTTACTTGATGCTACGTTCTAACTTTATTAATCATCCTGAACAGGAAAACTGGTCACGTTATCCAATGTTGTTTGCTATGGCCATGGACTACCTCCCAATACAAGGCTCATCTGTGCCATGTGAGCATGTCTTCTCTTCTGGCAAGCAAACTACAATGGATGGTGATCTCGCATCTCACCTGAACTCATGGAAGCCTTACAAATGATGAAATTTCATCTCAAAAAGGATAATGCTGTACTTGATTTTACTGGCCATTTAAACAAGGATAATGAAGTTGTTGTGATGGAGGATGAAATGGAGGATGAGAACGCAGTCCCAGGAGACATAAACGAGTTCGCAACCTCACTTGACAAGTAGTACAATTGTATTTTTTAAATTTCTAAATATAGTAATTTATCTAATATTGAGTCATTCATCGAGTCATAAGTCACCAAAGTGTGGCTTTGAGCTGAGTTGAGCAGAGTCATCCAAGTGTTGGAGCTGATTTGGAGCTGAGTCATCAGAGTTGAGTTGAGTTGAGCCGAGTTGAGCCATGGCAACACTAAATGTGGGAATAGGCTACTATAAAAGGAAGGAGGGGGGAGGGAGATCCAGTCTAGTGTTGCTGCAACTCAGCTTATCTTGACTTAATGCCAAAGTCGATTTTGAGCCATCAAGGATAGCAGGACAGAGGGAGCAGCTACACTATTGCTAACACTACCAGTAATTCTTGTGAGTTAATGCATACTTCAGATTATCTTCCATTTTGGATAATTGTGGAGTCATGGTACACCAAGTGCAAATGGCTCAAAACTGACTTTGGGTTAAGCCAATAAAACCCAAGTTGCAGCAACACTAGTCCAGTCCACCTTAAACAAATTAATGTAGGTCAGGTCTGCATATGATTTTCCAGAACCCTCTTAAGTGTCGTTTCCTGTTGACTAGTGAGGTTGTTGATGAACATAGACTTCCATGGCAATGGCACACCAAAAACTCAAAGAGTAATGGTTAATGATGGTGTAGATGGTGATAAAGGTATTGTTGTGTTGTGCGAGTTGTTCAGGGCACCTCTGTGCAACCTAATCACTTCCTCTAGATGCGAGTTTATACTGTGACTTTTCAGTCAAGCAAGTAGTACTCAAGCAATCAAGTACTAAAAGGTTTTGGCTGTAGGCCAGTGATAATCTTGATAATGAGATAGAACAGAAGAGGGTATGATGTGAATACCACAAATCCAGTGTAAAAGTAGGAGAAATGGCTAGACCAGGTCTCTAAACGAAGGTCCTATGAAAATAACAGTGGTAATGAAGCTATGCGAGTGGCAGACAGTTTATAACCAGTGTAGTGTCAAAATCCTGAAGGGGGGTGATCCTAATAATGCCAGGTTAATGGTGGCAAGAGTGTGAAAATGAGTTTATGTCTGGTGGGACTCAGATGCGGCGATGATGAGTGCTGGTCCTGTGAAATATACTGAAGTTGATGTTGAAAGCTGAGTCTACTCAGAGATGATCCTATCCTATGTCAATGTCAATCCTATGTGTGCAAACCTATCCTATCCAATTCTATGATGGTCTAAACTGGTGTTGAGTCCAATACAATCCTATGTGACAATGTTGATTCCTATAAGTCTGCCAGAGACTACCCAAGTGGGCTGTGATAAATGATGTTGAAAATAAAGCCAAAAAAACTGCTATGGTACAAAGTGTTAGACCCAAACCTCACATGATCCAAACAAGAGTAAACTCGGGCTGCCATGTTTGGAGAACCACCCAAGAGTCTCGTGGTGTTCGGATATCAGTGATGGAATCGGACTAATGTCTCAGTTGAGTGGGAGTTAAGAGAGAAGTTTGGTATTGATAAAATTTAGCTTGAAGCTGGGGTATTACAGCAAGAGCTACCTACTTATATATGAAAACTATGCTACTAATAATAGCCACAATGTATGAAGACAATGGTAGTTGTGCGGTATGTGAGTGTAGTTACCTGGCCTGAGCCTTCTGGTTCTGGTTCTGATGATCACATGGGGTCAGGGATGACTTGGGCTTTAGCTAATAAGAAAGAAAAATGAATATCCATGAGAAATCATAACATTACCCTCTTTAAGGCAGTCGTCTCGACTGCCATTAGGGTTCTGGCATCTCTTCTAGTTCTTCATTTACTGCTCTCCAATAGTCTTGAATATATTCTTGCCATGCTTCTCCATCTGGGTTTTGGACTTGGATTTTCTTTCCATCTTTTTGATCGTGTAGAAATATTCCCATGTCCCATTCCCAGTTTCCTTGCATTCATGTCCACAATTGCCTTTATTGCTTTAGGGTTTACAATGGCCTTGGCTGTTACTACTCTTCCATGTTCTGCTTGACTCTGTTGATACTCTTTGATTATTTCTTGGGCGTTTTCCATGTCTTCTTGGTAACCCAGTCATTGTGTTCCCTTGTCCAGCCTACCCATTTTACTAGATAATCAGTTACCAGTCGAGAAGGTTGGCCCCTCTTTCCTCTTACCCTTCGGGTTCGAGTGTCAAGGACTTCTTCGACTTGTACTGTTCTTCATCTTCAATAAGGTCTGGTGGTGGTGGTGGTGGAAGTTCTTGGTTGGGAAACTGGTGGTGTGTACAGGGTGAGGAGTTTTTCATTGAAGCGTGGATGAATTTGCCAGTGCGGGGGAAGTTTGAGTTTATAGGTGGAGGCGCCTGCTTTTTTGAGGATTTGGAATGAACCTACTCTTTTGTCATCGAGTTTTTTCTTCGGTCATGGGAGGTGGAGCTTGGTGGTGTCCAGCCAGACTAAGTCATCCTTTTTGTATGCAATTGCCTTG
>JAUEPU010000075.1:0-263855 GCA_030435615.1 Armillaria luteobubalina
TGCGTATCTCGAGGCATCCTATGTATCTTCATCTACGTACGCCGGAGGCGGGTTTGAATCCCTATCTGGATGCCAGACTGATGTCCTCTCTGTGATTACCTGCTGCAATTGGATACTCAGCCTCAGGATCTCTATCAGTGCATCATCGGCCATTGCATGAGAAGTGCCGGTCTGCGGTACAGCATCCTCGGAAGGGATTTGATCACCATCTTGTACGACCGTACTCCCCGAAATGGGATGATCATCTCTTCGCTTCCCATCGCGGGGGGATAACCCTTGCGTTGCAATGGGAAACGGTGATAGTGCAGGAAGTCGAATCTTTCGCGCGCGTCGGAGAAGGATAAATCCTAGCGAAAGCAGCAGGAAGAATAATATGACAGCGACTACGGCTCCTATGACTGCTGTTGTTTTCTGCGCGTCGCTGCCACGTGGGGCTGAAGAGGCGGTCGGTGAGGTTCTACTAGTACCGATAAACCTTGAGGCAATAGAACTAATCAGCAAGCTGTGTTCAAGGGATCGATATATACTCACACCGTTGATGTGTCCGTGGTCTCTCCTGCGACAGTAGTGATAACGGGTTTTTCAGAGCCGGATGATCTCCTGGACGATATATTGAGCGGTATCAGCGAAGAAATTGACATCTAACAATAGCGCACTGACGCCGAACGTGAAGATGTTCTAGGTGACGAGTCAGGGCGGCCAATGAATCTGGTACTAATAGGTGGAGTGTTGGGTTCGAATGAATTCGTGACAGAGAGGTTAGGTGATGTCAGAGAGTAAATCGGGGGACAGGCGATTTAAGGGAGGGTGTATTGCTGGGGGGTCTGACGCCGGTATGCAGCGCTGCCGAGAAAGACGATGTTTCAGGAGATCTGAGAATAGGCGATTCAGACGAGGTACGGTTGAAGAGAACTCCGCTGCCGGACGTTGATGTCATCGCTAGTCCTTTCCCAGAACCCGACAGCAACCACGAGTCGTGAGTTGTCACTGAATCGATCCATTTCTCAGTATTATACTCTCTCGTATTATCAAGCTGTGTCTCCATGATGTATGGTCAGTGCTCACTGAAGCAGTGGTGAAGGAGTTCCGTGATTCTGTGTTGAGCTACTGCCACTACCACCAAAGGTTTTTGACGAATCCAAGATCCGGAGATGTATGTATAGATACCGGAGATTGGCCGAGAGGTCTTGTGGAAATGTAGTACTAGTACGAATGTGTGGGGCTCCAAGGTTCCGCGAGGAAATAGACACCGTAGACTCACAGCTGTCACGGAAATTTTAATTTCCGAGACTCTTTCCAGGTACTTTCCAGGTACTTAAAATAGAAAATAACTCTCGTTATTGATATCGAAATTTGACGGCCCCGTTTTTTTCTCCCACAACGGCACAATCGTATGTGGGGGTGAGTGCTGTGCAAGAAGCTGAACTTACATGCAAGGGCAAAACACGCCTTGAAGTTCATATCAATGAGACTGAGGGTAACAGGTGTTTGCCATTCACAAAGTGCCGGATCTGAGATGACGAGTAGTCACCATGGCGGGCATCATAAAGTATTCACCATCATGTTCGACCTCAAGACTGCCGCCAGATCCTGAACTTCCTGCCGCTTCCTACCGGCAGGCGTGGAACCCAGCAAGTACAGATGATGAGGATCAAGACACGCCGGTGGGTTCATGGAAATGATTTATGAGCAGTTCCGACGGTAGACTTCGAAGTTACTCCAAATTTGACGCATCGTAGCCTGTTCTGATTCACTGTTGACCGTTTCAACGGTTAGAATTCTTGATTGTTTCCTCAATACACTCGAAAACACCAGCACCCTGGTCTTCAGCAAGTGGTTCAGCCTGCGTCGTCGGACAGGCCGCGAACCCAATGAGGACACCAGGACACACTGCGAGTTTGACCGATCATCAAATCGCGTAGATAACCCAGCCGTGTGGCATGGCTATCACAAAGGGTCCTATCAGGTTGTTGTGGTGAGAGGCGAAGTCCAAACAGGTCCAGAGTTTCTGAGTGTTGGAATATGGCAATCCGGCATCGTGCCGATCTGTCTTATTAAGGAAGAAGATTGAGGAAAGATTCCGAGTCCTATGTATATAGGTAATCGGTTATTATAGAGGATTTGCCATTTTTTTTGATGCCTTCGGTGATTGCCGGACTTGCTGCATGAGCCCAACCGTGGGAAAAATTGAAAAAGTTTCATCAATATCCTGGGAATCTTTTCCCTTTTGTTCGTTTCAGTATCGGCTGAACGGATTTTCTCGTCCGTATCGTGTGAAAAGAGTTCCGATCCCTTAGTCCTCGGCTGATCAGATGTCCTGTCCATCTCGCATGTCTTGTTCATTCTCCTTTCTGCTTTTTTCGCATCGCTTCCCACTACTCTTACAATGATTTATTGTATTCTTGCTTTGCTGTCTTTGTTTATTTATTGGAAAAAAACACACCGTTTAATGTTGTTGATGCCTATGGGACCGCGGACCATTGCTAAAATTAAGGTTAACATACATGACACATGTTAAAGGTACATGTTTAACCCTTTCCCAAGTCTAGGCACTCTCGTCCATGGTAGGTCTGTCTCGTGATCTTTTGCTGGGTAATCCTTCATCCCCTTCGTCCTCCATGAATCCAATCTTACGCTTCAGGCGCCTCGAGCACGACTGTTCTGCAGTCACTTGTTTGTTTGCTTTACGTTTGGCATCCTAGAAATGGTGAATCTTTCACTGTCATTGAAGGTTATGCCCACTTACTAATGTGATGTTGCAGTCGAGTAGCGCGATGGCACATAGCACTAACTTCATTCGATGCTTTATCCCTTTTGTCTTGAAAACAATGATGGAACACTGTACTTTGACCACATCCCCGATCCTGAAGAGTTGAGGCCTCGCTCGTTGGAACCTATATTGCTGGCATTAGTCAAGGCCTTTCACTCCTCAAATTCTGCATCACACACCTGCGTTTCCCCTCGTCGTCGGTGTTTGCCTTGAAGTATTGAACAACATTATCCTCGGTGTGTACCACATCAGTTTTGCCCAGCCGCTGCAAAATACCTACTGGATCGACATCGTTACTGAAGGGAACGGCTTTGTGCTGTGCGCCTTCCTTCATGGTCCAAAAATACCGGTTTGAGAGCGTGAATGCGGGAAATCCTCGGTATGTGGAGGGGGTCCATTTGTCCAACATACTGTGCTTGAATTCCCTTTCTGCGGTCAGCTTTATCTCCTGCAACGTTGCGATCGCATTATCGAACGATGCACATCCCAACCCCGTTATGGTGATACTCTGTGACAGCACAATCGCCTTGTCTCGTCTGATGCTGTATAGCGTTTGTTGTCAGGTGAGCCCACAGATCCCGTAAGTACTCACCTTGGCGTTCTGACCACCAGCAGCAGATTGGCTTTGCACATGATGCCTGTGCAGGAAAACACCATCTCTTCTGCATCGTCCCTGTTCCCTTTCACCAGCCACCATATAGAGTCATCTGCATCCTTTTGAAGGCTCACTTCAGACATCTGTACGCCCTCCTGGTCGCAATGTCAGTTTTATCATTCGAGAATTGCTGTATACTCACCTTAATGATTCTAGACATATGGTATGGGTTCATGCTCATGCTTTCTTCTGCATGAGTTTGCACCGTGTTGTCTACACAACGTTCGCCAATGTGAGTTGTTTTTTTTTTTTTGGTCTAAGTTCGTTTACTCACATGCTCTGGCAATGTCGTAGAACTCGTCCATAATGACACCTGTTTTGCGGCAGGTCTGGAATCGTTTGTCTGGCGGCCAATGAAGCCCTGCAACTGGTCATATATTGCTTTAGTGCCTCTCCCCCTGCTCGATGCTGCATATACCTCCTTACCTTTCTGGTATGACTTTTCCTTGAAAGGTACCCTTCTATCCTGCGCTATACCTGTTCCGTCGATGTCTCCATTTCTTTTTGGTTTAGCTTTAACTTGTTTTACTTGTTTTTTGCCCAAACATTGTGTTCGTGTTGTGTCCATATTGATTACTGTGTCCCACCGTTCTTATCATTGGCTCCCTGCTTTCATTTCTGTCATTCTGCGGTCGGGTATGAGACGTCGAACCCTGCATAGATTATTTGCTTGCTTTATTTTCTTTCATTTTCACCTTCTCTTCCTTCCTGGCTTCGTTTTTGGCATTACCCGCTCCATGTTGCCATTGCAGGCTATGCCTGTTACATTGATTATTTACTCTATCTGTATTGCGCTGATGTTTCTCGTGCATTCATTCTTTTTGTTTACGTGTTAGGTTTATCATGCCGTGAGCATCGTGGTGTTTTATTTCCTTTTTATTTTATTTTTACTTTGCTAGCATCGCCGCCGTGTTTATATATCTTCTGGTAAGCTCCCCTGCAGCATCAATCTATCTCGTCTACACTTCAAGTTCACGCTTAACAATGCCTGCTACTAATTCAACCTCCTGGTGAGCTTGAACAGTTTGATCAAATCTGACTACCCTTCTGACCCCCCTCCTTTTGTTCTAGGAGTGCCTCTAAGCGCAAGCTCGTACATTCGTCCCCCGTTCCTGCATCTGTTGCATCATCTCCTGAGGCCGAACAGTATGCCTTTTTTTTTTGAACCAGCTTTTCCCCATCTTCTCATATCTATGTCCTGCTGCAGTGTTCCTCGCAAGAAGAACAAGACAGTCTCTCGTGTTCATGGAGGCTCGTCCCGAAGAGACTCTGCGCTCCTTCCACCTGTTTCCATTACGTGGGTGTATCCGTTCTTCAAGAATCTGATTGTCTTGCTTTATGTGGTCCTTGTTGTGTAGATCCAGCCAGACTCGACCTTCTCACGTGCGTCCTACTTTGCATCGCAAGGTGTCATACGGTGAACTTTCTGCCGAGGAGGTGGAGAATGTCATAACTCAGTCGGATGTCGATGAAGCCGAGCTGTCCGCAGCATCTCTTCAGCACCGTGGGCGTGTCCTCTTTGTTGATGACGAGGCTTCTGAAGCTTCTCAGCAATCAGACAGTATGTCTGCAGATGATGAGGCTGCAGGCACAGATTGTGAATCAGATGCCAGGTGCGTCTGTTCATTGTGTCCTACACTTGTGTTTGACTTATTGGTATCAGTGGTCATTCTCTCTTACAGGTCATCTTCTGGTATAGAGGTTGTTCATGTCGCGACCCCGGTTCCCTCAGACATTGAATCTGTTGGTGACGAAAGTGTTGAGCGGGCTGAATCTCTGGAGGTTATTGAGTATGCTAAACCCTCTCGTTCTCTGTGAGTTCTGCCTGGTTTCTATATATTGCTTGTGTTTATAGTACATTTTAGTCGTTTAAAGACCAAGACAGCTAAAGGTGCCTACATCGAAAAACTGTGTGTTTCAGTCATTTTATTCAATGGTATCCTGGACTTACTCTTTTGGTATTCGAGCCTATCATCTGGAAATGGTGATGACGTCGCTGCGGGTGATGACACTAAACAAGATCCGACTGTACCATCGTGAGTGGATTGTTATGTGTTACCGATGTATTTAGTACTTATACATTGTTTTCAGGCATGGATCCCGTTCGAAAGGCTCTGATTCCGATGTCTATCTGGAAGATCTGGCTCAGACGCCCAAGGCTCTGTCTAGGGCTAAGGGTAAAGCTCCTTTGAAAACAGCTACGAGTCGGCGCTCTTCACGTGGTACCAAGAAGGTGGCACCATCTTCCAATGCTCGTTTGGAAGAGGTGCTCTCCGTTGACCCAGTTACCACTGCTATGACCAAGACCATGGCTATGTCGAAGGCCAAAACTCTATCTTCAGGTACAATCAGTATATTATTCCGCAATGTCACTCTGTTTTCTGATTGATTTACTAGGGACAAAAGCAGTTTCTAGGGGTGACAAGTCCGAGCGGGCCCCCCCCCCCCCCCCCCCCCTGTTACAAAGCATTCTGCTGGCACTGCAGTTACTGCCTCCACTGTTCCGTCGCCTGTTAAGCACACTCCATCAAAGCCGACGGGGAAGACCGAAATCCCTGTCACCGTTTCTGCAACGTCTACCAAACAGACATCCCCGAGGAAGAGTGCCCCCAAAGCATCGGCTGCTGCCATTAAAAAGCCCATTGATCCTTTGTTCCTCCCTTCGGATTCAGGTTTGTCTCCCCCATTGTTCTTGGATTGTGTACTACGCTGACCTTCTTTTCTAGACAGCAATGAATCTGTACCACCTCCAAACCAGCACACCCAGCTCAGCGCTGATTTGGCAGCTCTTTTGGGGTACGTTGTTTCGATTTTTTGCTTTATTCTCGTTTTATTGTACCATTCTTATTTATTCCCCCAGGGACGATGTTCGAGCATCGTCTCCTGAAGGCGACACCAATATGCCCATGTTGCGCTTGCCAGATGTTTTCGTGTATGTCTTTTGTCTTATCGAATATTGCTGTTTGACATAAATGTTTCAATTGTACAGCTCACAACATGATGCAGACACAACCGATCCCGAGGATCCTGCCCTTTGTACTATGCAGCCTGCTTTGATGGAGGACCATCTTATCATGCGGGGGGTGTACGAGTCTCTACCGCCTCTAGGGTACGTACTGACTGTTTATTGCTGCCAATATATCTTTCCTATTTTTTTCTTTCTCATGTTCTAGGGCCTATTGTCCCATTATACCCATCGGGTTTACCCCTGAAACCTTTGATCCACCTAGGTTCTTCGTGTTTACCGACATGGCGAAGCTGTTCCATCTCGAAAGCCTGACGTGTGTATATTCAGTGATGTGTTTCTCCCCCTTGATATATTCTCTTTCATCTAGGTCCTTGGTTGAGGCTTTCAAGTTTGGGAGCTATGGAGCTTTCGTCAACCTGGCCCGTGTGCCACATTCCATGGTTTCCTTCGAAAAGAGGAGCCTCCATTTATCAGGGACTAATGCGGTTTGTATGATGACGGGCCTCGTCACTGAATGCATGCTTTTCGAGCCCATTAATCCAGGCATGTTTGGGGCTGGCAAACGAGTCAGACGCTTGCGGATTATGCCATTCCATCAAATGTTTTGCCGCGAATCCACTGTTTGGTCGTTGGTCATTGGTGATCCTTGTGTGGAGACGACTTGTATCTCTAACCGAGGATTGTCATTTCCTATGTGGGTTGAGGATACCAATGGTCATGGCAACAACAATTCGAGCTGTACATCTACCTCTGTTGTTTTATCTCTTCCTTTAACCGCTGTTATACAGATACTTCGACTCAATCATCCCCCGCCAAGGGTCGTCGGGGTTCTCCTATGAAGAAGCCGCTCAGTGCTCCAGCTCTCAGTCCTGGTGGTGGGTATCCCAACTTGCTTGGTTTCATGGATGAAGGTAATCGGTTCTTGCTCTCTCATCCAAATGCATGCTGATCATATACTTACTATAGTTCCTGTTTACAATGGCTGCGCTAGTGCTGGAAATCATTTTCTGTTTCAGCCGAGCAACTTTGCTGTACTGAAGTCCTTGCCCCGCTTTACGATGTCTCGTGATTTAGATGCTTTTACTATGGTGTCCATGGGATACTCCCTTACTGCCTGGGAGAGCTACAATAAGGAACCTTGGCTCACTCCTAATATTTTGTTTGTGATCGTGTTAGGTAGCGCACCCAAGAAGGACAAGCTGGAAGCACTGGGTTTTCTCGAGTAGCATGTCACAAGTATGGTAGTTGTTACGAGTTCACACGTTCCTTGGCGCACGTCTATTGCATTTGATATTCGTACTAGTTAGATCCTCAGAGTAATAGTATACGTGACTGTCATGCAATTTTCAAGTGTCTGAGCTAGAATATAGACCGAACAAACCAATATCTCGGAGATGAAATTAGATGGGCAAGAGTGCCAGATGAAATGTGTGCTCAGTGGACGACGTTGATGGATTCATCGTTGTCCTCGAAGTTTGACCCAATTTTTCTGGTATTGCTGTTTGTAGGCCATGAGGTGCGAGCTTATCGTGTAGTACCTTATCAGGCATCACGATCTAATGCAATCTGCAGGTATCCAAGGTGTCGTCCTTCTATACTATTTTGTATTATTCTGGGTCAACGGCCATCCGATTACACCTTGCTTTTACTGCGTGTGGTACCTCTTGCATCCAGGTATGACAAACTACATGTGTTTTCAAACTCGATGGTTCGTGCTCGATGCCTATGTACTGTTGTTGTGGATGATTGATCCGCTCCATGACTCTATGTAGCCGAAGCTTCTCTGCTAAATTCGCTCGCATCATTGAATGACTCGCTAACAACATCACAAAAATCAAAATCTGCCAAAGTAATATCCGATGAAATATTCCTTGATGCACACCACACTGTTTTTTTATCTAGTTCTTGGTTCGCTAGGATCATGCTCATTTTTTTTATTAATGTCCAGCTATGCCTCATTCAGACATTCGTTTTCCTCTAGCTCCTTACACCGCTTCGTATTATATACAATACCAAACGTGTTGCTGAAAGCCGCTCTTTGCATGGGTTTTTTTTTCAATATACTTATTTAACCTTTGGCCCTTGTTCTCTGACACATCCTGCTTGTCTTCTTTACAAGTTCGACATTACGGCATTGTTGTGTATGCCTACAACCATTTTGTCGTTCTGTACACTAGCCAGCTTTTTCTATACCTTCTTCTATGATGTCGCCACTAAGCCTTGCCTTTATAATGGTACAATGTATCCTTTTTATTTTGTCTTCTGCATCTCAACTGTTTGCTCTAGAGTCTAAGCTCCACACCTTTGTGCTTGCAGCATGCCTCAATACACATCTGTAAGTATTCTATGTCTCATGGTAACGCCCTCTAAGTTTTATCTATGATATTAATTTTGATCAATTAGTTCAACTTTGCAGATATGGAAGACGAAATCCGCAAGTTCGAGTCCAGCAGAACTGCCAATGAAATACTGATATCCCTGAATGATGGTATGTTTGATAATTTATCTGTAGTTATTTTTTTTTGATGTCAGCTGCCATAGGTTCACATGTGTACTTCAGGTACATTTCTGATGTCGTTGCCTTGAGCCAGTCAGATGGTAGTACCATCAAAGATATGGTCTATCGGTCTCTGGAACCTTTCCTCACCGACTTCATTGATTACTGGTGTGATTTCGCTCTCCAACATGCTATTAGTACTCCTTCCCTCTCGAAATGGGATGTCCCCCTCAGCAGTTCCTTCATGGACTTCCCTGACGAGATCAAGATGCATATTATCAATACCATACCACACGCCGACCTCCTTGCCCTTCGTGTTGTGAATAAGCGTCTCTGGGAGCTTATTACCCCTATCACCCATTCTCGACTACGTTTCCGAATGCCTCCAGGATGGGCCGCCTTCACGGACAGTTCCATGACCCCACACAAATGGGCTAGCGGCGCCGAATTACTGGGTGCCATCTTCATCTTGGAAGCTTGGTTTCCCATTGTATCCATGACTTATAGTTCCTGGCCTATTAGAAACCATTGTTTCTTCAGGTTCTTGCCTAATGTGGCAGTGACGAGAGTCGCTATCACAGGTTATCGTCATAGTGAATATTTTATCCCCCTCGTGCCCTTCCCCTTCATGTTACTGTCCACTGTGAGGGACCTCAAGCTCGCGAGGTGCTCCCTCACGTGCCATAGTCTGCTGGGTTTGCTTTCTCCTGGCACCCAGTTGGATTCATTGGAGATCGACTGTGTCGACGATGGGTTTGTGGTACATATTGTCCCCCCCTTCGTGCTGTTTCATGCCAATCTCTGATGGCCCATATTGTTTCCATCGTGTGTAGATCACTCCATCTTCCCCTTCAGCGGACGAAATCGACATATGGCGCGAACTGAATGGTTTCCATTCTTTCCGCCAGCAAGTCGTGAAATCTCCCCTGCCTGCATCTCTACGACAATTGAAGATCAATTTTTCCCCCTTCATACCACAAGGGACAGCGCATGTTGGTCATCAACATACGTACTATCAGCCTGAGTACATGCAGGAGCTCTTGATTGCGCAGCTCTTTCACGTGCCGGAGGCACAGTGCATCGTAAGACCGTACTTACAGGCTGATGAACATTTCCCGGTATATCTCAAGTTGTCCTCACTCGTCGAACTTGATCTCTGTGTGGGCCCGTTTGTATATCGTCACGTTCGATGGGGATGGGCTGAGCTGAGTAATTCGCTCACCACTTTGACCATCAGAGATTGTGAGCATAACAACATTTATGCATGTGATTATCCTGACATTTCCTTAGGTGATTTAGAGTTCTATGACATGCGTGGCAGTCATGTGCATCTGCCGCTCTCTGGTCTGCATGTGTTAGAACATGTCAAACTGGTCGCTCCGGTCTGTTCCATTTGCTGCATGCTCTGGAGTGTTATCAGCTGGACCGCTTCAGCTAAGGAGCTGACTATGGCTACTCTGGATATCGTTGCGTGTGTTAGTCGTAAGGATCGCTGGATTTTACCCCGTAAGCTGACACTGGCTTTCATGCAGCGCGTACTGGTCCCAAGTCGGTACACAAAGTATCATCAGTTCGGTGGATCTGTTCGTTTCTCCATTGCATCTCGACTCCCTAGAGTGTTGTTGAACGATGAGACCGATCATCTTAGCCAGTTGTGCGATTCTCTCGCTGCCGACACATCTGTTAAGGCTATATTTATGAGCACGAGGGTGATTATATTCCCTGAGTACATATGTAGCATTATCCTTTACACTTAATATTAACCACTCTCCCGCCTCCCCCTTAACATTTCCATCTGAGTTCGCTTTACGTACCTTTCGTAGTTGTATTGGTCCATATATTTTGTTAGCCTGCTCACTTGAATAATATGTCGTTATGTCGAGTCGATATTGTGCCAGTTGCTCCTCAACGCTTGCCTGTAAATGTATTCTATGCATACCAGCCGTCAGGTTACTCACACCTTACAGCGATTTCTGCACACACAGATGGAACAGTTCCAGACTGATGACACCAGTGCTGCGCACAGCGTAGATTCCTTGTCAATCTCATCCTGTTATGATTACAATCCAGTCACTCAGTAGGATGCTTATTGAATTCTTGCATTTCATTCAGCACCTATACCTATGAACAGTGATAAATTACAGAGGTCATATGCTAAGCCTACACTTCCAGATGACCCAGATGAGAGGAACCCAGTGGTATTTTCATGCCCACAACGAATATCTATCAAAGTGAAGACGACGACTGAGCCTATACTCGGGGCTGAAACCTATAATTAGTTTGAAGGGTCTTTGAATAAGCAGAGGAGCCATCCCTGGATATCAGCGCAGAGGCCAGGAATGAAATTGTCCAAATGTGAGCCCAAAATCTTGGATGAGTATATCCCGACACATCAAGCATTCAACGTGACCAGTTTTCGGACTCAAGATCTGAAAGTCGACGCGCCGGGTAGTCACCTTCAGTCGTCATGGCACCGTTGATGAGATATGGTTGTTCCAAAAGTGGGTGGAAATCACAAGATAAATTGCTGTAATATGACATGCATTCAAAGGAGGGTCAAAGAGGGTGAGAGTTGTCGAGGGAGCCTCCAGATGGTATATGATAGTAATTCATTGCATTTGAATAAAAAATACAAAGGCAAGGGCGAGAAGCTTATATAATTGTCATCAAAGTTGTGATACCAATCGTTTTAAAATACTGCCGGAAACAACCGTCAGTCTGGAACTGTGGTTCATTCCCACTGGTTACTCAACTGATCTCCCTAATGTCTTTGTCTTTTCTGTGATTAACCCCCCCGGGAGCAACGATGATGGCAGTGCTGCATGCAAAGTATTGTCGAGTTTGAATATCAAATTCTTTCGTCTCGCTTCCTTCGAAGGCTGGCTCTAATATCCAGATGTTGACGTAGTTGGCTCCTATTCATTTGTCCTACTCATCTGCAGGAACTCTGTGCCAATACCCCATGCTACCGCTTCGCTTCAACACCTCAGCAACAGGCCCTGCAACCATCGCAGCCGACCTCCCCATCATCCAATCCCTTGATGGATGTGGCTCAGCGCCCACAAACACAGGGCCATGGTCGCCCTTCGTTCTTCTTTTCTTCGTTTTGCAAGCAGATGCATCCTGACGCTGATATGCTTGGTAACAGCACTGGGAAAACTCTAGATATAACATACAACGAGTGTAACTCAGATATATACTAAACCCTAAGCAATCCTTGCGCTCACAATCACCAATATTTAAGTTCAGGTGTTTCGAGACCGATAGAAGGCCTCTGCAAACCGGCTAGTATGGGAGGAAGTGTGAATACTCTGTTGTAAAGTGCAGCGCGACTGGTCTGGGAGTTGTCGCGATGACGTTTACTTGTACTTTCTAAGGGATATTCAAGCTATTCAATTCGACTCTACAAGGGATGAACAGGTGGGAGGGACAATAAGTTATCTTAAGGCAAAGCCTTGGTTTGGGACTCAAATTATACAAGATGCGAAAGCACACTGGCTTGACACGAAGATGTTTCGAAGGCACACTGGCCTCGTTAGCACACTGGCTATGGTTTAGCGCACACTGGCGTCTCACGTTAGCGCACTGGCTATGATAATGATGGCACACTGGCCCGGCTCGTCTCGTATTACTTCAAGTACTCTTTTATTTATTCTATACTTTTGGTGGACTTAAGGAATAGCTACCACGAACACTGGACTACACAAAAGCCTTCGACGCGACGCAGCTCACTGGCTGTAGGCACTTGTCTTAGGGATTGCAAGTCTTTGCAAACTTAGCCAACTACTCAAATACTCCGAGGCGTCACTCAGGCCTTCAACTTGCCCTAGCTCTCTGCTAATTGGGTCAAATCTGGGGGAGGGCGTTGCCTCCTGTATATTACAACAATGAGGCCTTTAAATACTGTACATGGTCCGATCCATCTTGGTGTGTTGGTCATAAACTACTAGTAAGTGGCGTCTGGGTACAGGGTTCTACTACTGGGTTGAGGGTTTCTAGGTCTGGGCCGAGGGCACGATGGACTTATAGGCCGACGCGACATGTAATACTACCTATTTAGTGCTATATTGTGACGTAGTTTGTTCCATATACTCATACTGGGCAATAAGCGATGTGTTGCCGGACTTGTTGGCTGGATACCTGGTTGCAAAGCTTCCTATTTCATCATGCATTCTTACAGTAGGCATTGCACCATTGTATGGGCACCAGACACTGAGTTCCGAGCTGGTGCGATCAGCGGTTGCACTGCATTTTAATCATAATCCACTTTGGGGTGATCGGTCTATATGTCACCGATCCAAGACATGTTAATCTTCTAACTTATATTCTTTCTGAGTCAGCGCGACTGCAGGATAAGCAATGCAACCATAGGTGCTATAAGTGACAGCTTTGTCGTGTCATCTCATTTCTTTACATCAAGGGAATATTCACCCTGCAAGGGAGACCATTCAAGTCTAGTACGCTTTCAAACTTATTCTTTCTGGAATACCGCATGTCTGCAGTAAATGCAACACACATACAAGGGACATAACACTTCTGTAAACATATCAAGATCTCGTGCTGTTGCCTTGCTTCCTTTCCATATGGTTGGGGAATTCTTCTGCAAGGTTTCGTGTTCATGGCATCTGCTAGTATGCAGTCACTATTTCAACTTACTTCCGGTACTGTAGACATGTCTTGGGCAGGGAGTGCCTGTGTATTGATATATCAGTGATAGTTCACAGCTTATTCTGTACTTTACTTCTGGTTTTGGTGGCTTGATATGCATGTACATGTGTTCCACTGTGTCGCGACATGGGTTGATGGTGTCGCATTACTTGTTCAGTGGTCCTAGTGCGCTATACCAGCATGTAGAGCCAATCCAATATGGTACCGTCGCTACACGCTAAGTAATCATTGCTTTATATTGTACAGTGCATTGCTATAGCCATTAGCTAGCAACATGAAGTCTCCATTCTAGCCCTCTGTTGACAAGTCCAATCATAACTTAGCAATTGTGATCATTTTAGATACAAAATCGCAAAATTTATAGGCGGATACATAACCTGCGTATCAATGCTCAGCAGAACGGACGTTAGGTCCAGCGCAATACCTCCTTACTCACACAAACAAATTATAATAATCCTCTCAGGCCACCACCACCTCACATCACGGATGGTGCAGCTTCAGATACACAGCGTCCCATGATCTCTCACTCTCCCACTCAGGCTATTACCAACTGATTCTCATAACATGCCGAAATTTGCGACCATTGCTCATGCACATGATATTTACTTCTACCGTCCCTTTTTTTGTAAGATTGAGCGTGGGGCCAACGGGCAAAGCCCTACCAAGGAGGAATGTTGGATCGAAGTTTGGGCCCAGCTGGGCAACATGACACTCAGCGTATGGTATATGAACGAATCAAAGATGCCAGCCAGCAGGGCAAAGAGGCGCCCCCCCCTGCCTGTGTAGATACTACCAACGCTGTGAGTCATTACTTGATCTCCTTGATAGCTGCTTGCTCATATTTTTAGGTCGCATGTACACAAGACAAGTCTGATGAGCTCAACCCATCCCATCCCTCTTGTTTGGAGCTTGCATAACTGGCTTGGAACACGGTCGATTTCACGAAGACAAGCGTGCCCCTGAAAATATCCCCACGTCTTCAGATTGACAGAGCCCTGTAATTCCGATGCAAGGTCAGATATATATTGCACGATGCACCAGTACAGCTCTTTGGGCTCATCAAGCCACATCCAGACTATGGCCCTGTTTCGTAAGTTTCGACTCCAACATTGTTCCCGACGACTGGCTGTGTTGGATACAGTCAAAGTGTGTATGTGCTCGCCGATGGAAAAAGACACAAGCTGACCTTTTACCTAGGTTGTCTTTACAGTTTGGAGCATTCGGACCAAAGCAGTAGCCCGATGGATTTGTTGTCTGTAATAATGTTGACCCATATCATGCCATTGTTGAATGAATACGATGCTCTGTCTTACCATGCCCATTTCAAGAGGGAAGCTCTTATTCTTCAAGGAAGTAAATTCACATATGGAACTCCTGTTGCAGCGAGACCGGCTATCGAAAACTCTTAATCACCTAATGAGGCAATACCGGCTACTGGCCATAATGGTTTCTGGCCACGTGATGCACCCCGATCCGTGTACACGTTGCCCTTTTCTCTTTCTCTTTTCCCTACCTGATTTACTCCAAATGCTGCTGCGTTTGTCGACTGTTTGTTTTATCGCTGCTGTAAGTTGTTTCCCTTTACTTTTCTGTCGTTATCTGATTATCGTTCCTTGTACTTTATCAGTTTTATTGCTTTTACATGGACAAATTGTATCCTGACTTGCGGTCGACTGTGTCTATTCATACCTGCTCCCTGGTGCGTGTTCCTTGTCTATCACACTTTCTATTCTAACACCCGACACATAGATGAGCTATGTACCCATGTCCATTTTCGGACATATATTCGGTGCCATGTCATCGGTCTTGGTGGTGAGCCATTGCATTCATCGTGCTCGATGCAATTATGTATGCCATATCAATAGGAACCATGCAAATCAACTTATTCTATCTCCTATGCCTTACCCCGTTTCTACGATGTCACAAGCTCCACGTTCGCTGGGTATGTTGCACTGGGCACCCCCGAGGCATTTTGTGCTTTACCCCAGTTGCCATCGTGTGAGTCCAAATATACCCTGACGTCTAGTTTGTTTACTCATGCTGTGTAGCATATACGATGATTGAAGCTAGGGTCTATGCTTCTACCTGCCTACATTCATCAATTCATTTAAATGTCACCAACACGACATTACAATCGTGTTACCTTTGGCCTGACTGTTCTTATTGTAAGTCTCCCTGTATATACTGATATCCTTGTATCTAATGCCGCTTTTTTTCGCAGCTGAACTGGTGCACCCTCATGAGGTGTCCTCAAATGTATGCTCGCACGCCGATCTGATGGGTGCGAGTGGGTCAGGAGTTTTGCATGCCGGAAATATGGGTGCGACTCTATGTTTAGGCTGTGCCTTCGTCTCTACGTGTTTAACTGTACATGCCTTATCATCGGATGTACATATATCAATGCATTTAATGGATTCTATCACTTGTCCATCTACTGTAGACCCTAATTTGTTGCTGAGTGTCGGGCTTCTTTTATTGTTTGAGCTGAGCATGATTGCCATCTCTCTATATATGCTGGTGTGGGGTAGATATGATACTAAATTTGTTACCAATGTTTTTGATCACACCCAGAGCCATGTAGGTGGTGGTGGTCATTATATTAAGTATGATATAGTAAGGTTGTGGTTACCATCTACAGTGGAATCTTCAGAAGTTATGCAAAACACCTATCGGTATACATATGTTACACAGTATATGTCAGAAGAAGAGGGATCAATCTGCCCACAGGAATCTCACATCAATACTCGAGTTCCTTTATCTGTGATCTGTGAATTTATACCACTTAATAACCTTAAAGACCTAGCTAAAACACATGACATTGCCATATCAGGCTTGTCCTATAAAACCAAAGCTGCGATGGTGGACTTATTTAAGTCACACAATTGCTCCAAATGTACTGGTGCAATTACAGTGTTGAAGCAGCATCTACATTATGGTATACCTTCCAAGCAAAAAAAGATGAATACAGATAGCATGGGACCTCTTGGAGGTAGTACTAACCATGCATTCCCTCCAGAGCCACTTACCGATGCACGTGTCCAATCTATCATCACCTCATTTTGTCATGCATCTAGTCCAGATGTGTTTTGTGAAGCAGGCTGTGCAGTATGTGGCCAATTGACACCGCTCAAAAATCTTAGTGATATCAAACATATGAAACACTTTTTAAATATTTTAGAAGATCCTGAAGTAACTAGAAAAGAACACTATCATGAGAGAGATCCTGTCACCAATATTGATGGTCCAGTGATTGCACCAACAACTGAAAAAATATGTCTCACATGTCGTGCAGCTGTAAGGAAGGGAAACATTCCATCAAACGCACTGTGCAATAGGCTGTGGCTTGGTGAAGTTCCTGATGTTCTTAAGCAATTATCTTTTGTTGAAAAATTGCTGGTGGCTAGAGTACAGCATAACTGCTGTTTTGTCAAGGTCTCAATGGCTTCCAGTGGCCATCCAGATATTGGTAGTCGTAAAATGATTTCTAATGTCATTTCATTTGAATCTCCTGTCGCTAAAGTGTATGACATGTTGCCTCCTCCTAAAAGTGAGATGGATGAGGTTCTTGCTATAATGTTTACAGGCCCTCAGAAACCAACAGAAGATGATTTGAAATGCACACCTCTATTGGTATGTCATCAGAATATTGTAAATGCTTTAGGCTGGCTTTGTAAGAACCATATTGATTATCATCATGTACAAATATCTACCAAGAATCTAAATGAATATACAGATAATGCAGCACCAGTTGAAATTGTATACCAGCATAGTATGACTAATAAAGTTCCTGAAGGCACAAGTGTATTTGATATATCTGAGGCAGATGGTACTGAAGAAGGCACTTGCCCAATGGTGGTACATGGACTTATTGGTGAAAATCTCCCTAACATAGACATTGAGACTCAGAAGAGTTTGGCAACTCAACATTTCAAAGGTAACAATGGTGTATTAGCAGTTGGACATGCAGAACAACCAGAGTCAATTTACAATAACACTTCACTATATCCATCTATGTTTCCATGGCTTTTCCCTTATGGATTAGGTGGGATTGGTACAACTGGACTTTCAGATATTGCACATAAGCGATGGTTAATGATGTACTATGATAAACAGTTTCAAACAGATATCAACTTTCCCTTTGTTGCTTTCAGCCATGAACAAATCAAAGCAAGTACAACAGCAGGTTTTTTGCTTGTTAAAAAAGATAAGTTTAAATCTATTGCTGAGAGGATTATGAATATAGATGAGCATGTTTTAGAGAATCTATCTAACCGGCTCAGTTCTGGGATGCCTGTCAAGCCACTGAATCAAGCAGAAAAGGATTGCTTTCAATTGTTTAATGATTTAGACCATGTTTCATACAAAGTGCAGGGTTCATTGACATCAAAGAAATATATGCGTAATGAAGTATACTCTTTGATGGCATCGGAAGGGGCTCCATCTTGGTACATTACCTTTGCTCCTTCAGACAGTAAACACCCTATTGCATTATACTGGGCAGATCATGATATTGAATTTTCACCACTGTTATGCAACGACCGTGAACGGCTTCTTCTTATTACAAGTAATCCAACTGCTGCAGCTAGATTCTTCAATTTTATGGTTAAACTGTTCATTGAACATGTTCTTAAACCTGATCAAGAGGAACCTGGAGCATATGGAAATGTGTCATCTTATTACAGCACTGTTGAACAACAAGGTCGCCTCACATTACATCTTCACTTAGTGGCTTGGATACGTAGCAGTTTAAGTCCCCAAGAAGTCAGAGATCGCTTGATGAATAATGATTCAGAATTTCAGCGCAAGTTTATTGAATATCTGGAATCTGCCCATGCTGGAGACTACATGACTGGTTCTACTCTTGATGTAATAGAAATGAGACACCAAGATGCACTACAACCTGACTTTGAAGATCCCACTGAAACTCTACCAGTCCCTCCACCTTCTTGTTGCAGCTGTAAATTGCCAACATGCATGCGATGTAAAAAAAATGAATCTTGGTGGCACTATTTTAAACATACAGTGGATACCTTACTGAATATGGTGAATGTTCATAAGTGTCATTCAAATACATGGGCAGATGGCACATTAAAAAGGAATGCAGCAGCCAAAGGATGTAAAGACAATAAATGGGGAAAATGCTGTGGGAGATTTCCACATCCTTTATTTGCAGACAGTCATGTAGATACTTCTACTGGACATATTAATTTAAAGAAAAGGGAATCTTGGATCAATACATTCACCTATCTGCTAACATATCTCTTATGTTGCAATACAGATGTTACTTCATTATGTTCTGGCACTGCTATTAAAGCTGTTTTAATTTATGTTAGTGATTACATTACCAAGCCAGCTTTAAAAATACATATTTTCTTTGATGTGATTAAAGGTGTATTTCAGCGGAATAAAAATCAACCAATGTCTGACAAAAGTGATATAGAAAAAGCCAGAAAACTGATGACTCAAATGGTAAATGTCTTGGGTGCAAAAATGGAAATTGGTGCACCCATGATATGTTCATACCTGCTTGGTTTACCAGATTATTATACAAACCGCACCTTTGTGACTTTTTACTGGAAATCATTTGTAGCTGAAGTCAAGAATGACTGGAGAGCAGATAGTGAAGTACCTGAAGATGTTAAAGTGCAGATTAAGAAATCAGGTAAATCTGTAGTTGGTGTCTCTCCTGTAGAAGATTATATTCACCGTCCTATTGAGTTAGAACATATGTGCTTGTATGAATGGGTATGTAGGTGTGAACAGGTTCATAATCATGCCTCTCCAAAAGAAAATATTTCAAAGTCTCATGAATGTGCAGAGGAGGATGATATGGATCATACGTTGGAGCAAATTGAAGAACAAGGTGATGACTGCTCTGACCCAGGTGACATTGATGCAGTAGATAATGTCTCTCAATCTGACACTTCTTCAATGAAAGCTTTCATTGAAGATGACATGGATGAAAAGAATGAATCTGTCCATCCTGAAGATGATGTTTCCATTTTCCCTGCATCTCAATCAACTGTAGTTGATGGACAAAAAACATATGACAGTCTTCCTACATGCACTCAAGAATCAATGCAGTCCACATTGGTGGATCATGAGTCTACTAGCAGTTTGAATAAAACCAAGCGCACAGCAACTAAACCAACTAAAAATATTAAGTACTCTTTCTTAAAAACACATCCTTTACATGACTCCTATCACATTTCTGTGAAACCAGAGCTTCAACAGCATGTTCCAAATTTTGTTGGGGGCTTATTACCACGGCATAATGTTGGTGATTGAGACTATTACTGTATAACAATGCTTACATTATTTAAACCATGGCATAGAGGGAAAGATCTTAAATCTGTGGAAGTTGACTGGGATGCTGCATTCAATGACTTCCAGCTTTTACCTTGGCAAATTAAAATTATCAATAACTTTAACTTACGTTATGAGTGTTTAGATGCCAAAGATGACTACAATGCTCAAATGAAACAGAATGGTGTTCAAGAACCTCATATGTTTGATACTAATTGGACTGCACTAGATTACAATAATGATGTCTATATATCTACAGAGGATATTAACACAGGAATTTCTGAGGGATCTGAACATATAGCAGTTAAAGTTGGAACTGCATATATGAAAAGAGCTCAGAATATTGCAAAAATTGCAAAAACAATGGGAACTACTGGATGTTAATGGTCTATTCCTAATTATGAACTAGCAGATAAAGCACACATCTATGATTCTGATAACATACAAACTCGATCTGCTACAGAATGGAGGGAAGAAGTTATTGCACTGTGGCAAGCTGTGCTTGATGCACGAAGTCAAACACATAATCCAGATGTGCATGTACCTGCAAAGAGATATATTGATCAAGTAGAAATTGTTAGCCGCAATCATCTGACTAAATCAAAACATGTTGTTACAGATGCATGTGTTTTAAATGATGTTACTCAGCTGTTTCACTTGAATACTGAGCAAGATAGAGCCTTTCATATTGTTGCCCAACATTCATTATGTCCCATATCAGAGCAGCTTATGATATATATTGGAGGCATGGGTGGAACAGGGAAATCTCAAGTGTTGAAAGCACTAACTGTTTTTTTTGAAAGACGACAAGAAAGTGGTAGATTGATATGCGTTGCTCCAACTGGAACAGCAGCCTCCATTATAAAAGGTTCAACTTATCACTTTACATTTGGAATCAATGAGTTCACTGGTGGTGAGTTGTCAAAGAAAAGTATGGGAGAAGTCAAAGCACGTTTAAAAGGTGTTGAATATGTATTTTTTGATGAAGTGTCTATGATATCCTGTTCAGATCTATATAAGATAAGCAGTCGGCTTGCAACATGTTTGAATCATGCAGATCAACCCTTTGGTGGCATGAATGTGATTTTTGCTGGTGATTTTGCTCAATTACCTCCTGTTATGGGTGGTGAATATTCTTCTTTGTACTCTCCTGCAAGTGGTCTGTTTGCATCTAGTAAGAAAAGTCAGGATTCTGCTCTTGGAAAAGCAATATGGCATCAAGTTACTACAGTTGTTATTCTTTGTGAGAATATGCATCAAACATCTCAGTCCAAAGACGATATAAAGTTAAGGTCTGCTTTATCAAATATGAGATATAAATCATGTACAGATGAAGATATTAGATTTCTAGCAAGTCGTGTATGTAATTTGTCAAAGAATGCACCAGACATTAATAGTAAAGAATTTAGAGGTGCATCTATCATCACTGGTCTTAATGTACAAAAGGATGAAATCAATAGATTAGGAACAATTCGATTTGCTCAAGAGACAAACCAAGAGCTGATACATTTTTTTTCAGATGATTCTATCTCAGAAAATGTCACATTGAAACAAGCTAAAAAGGGAAAATCCAGTAAAATAACCATACTTTCACCTCAAATACAGATTGAATTGTGGAATTCACCACCAAGTGGGAATAATAAACATGTGCCAGCAAAGTTGTCTATATGTAAAGGGCTTCCTATCATGATTCGATTGAACACTGCTACAGAACTTGGCATTACCAAAGGACAGGAAGCTGTTGTACATTCATGGGTAGAAGGAACAGGCACACAGGGTCAAAAAGTATTACATATACTGTTTGTGAAAATATTGGCACCTCCTGATCCTATTCATCTACCTGGACTTCCTGAAAATGTGGTCCCTCTTACAAGAACATCCGTTCCTATTACTTGCACTCTAAAAGATGACTCAAAAATAAACATTACTTGATTGCAAGTGGAGGTGATTCCTAATTTTGCAATGACAGACTATTGTTCTCAAGGTAAAACAAGGCCATGGAATCCAGTAGATTTAAACAACTGTAGATCACATCAATCATATTATACAGCTTTATCAAGAAGTGCATCAGCACAAGGAACTTTGATTTTGCCAGATTATACTGATCATAATATGAAAGCTTTTGACACTAATAAAATCCAAGGCATGTGTTCAGGTCACTTAAGACAGGAATTCAGAGAATTGGAAGTATTAGATTATATAACAAGTCTACAGTACAACAATGAGTTACCAGAGGGTGTACATGGTGACCATTGATATACTTTAATTGACTCTTTTCAATCTGTATTTGGAAAGCACTTTGTTCCTAAAACTGTAGACTGAAATATCCAATGGTCAAAGTCTGATCCTTTAAATGTTATAGATCAGACTGTTATACAATGGAACACATCTGGATATGATCATAAGCCTCTTCCTAAGATGATTAAACCCACTGAGATTCAACCCAAGGATACTCAGCCTGAGTTGAAACAGAAAGGACCTATATTACCAAGCAGTATCAAACTCAAGAGTGTATGCCAGTTTACACCTATGAAAAAATCTACAAAGAGAAAAGGCAGACCATCTGACCATATTGAAGTTCCATCTACTAGTGAATCAAACATACAGAACTTTATCAGATTGCAAGATGCACCCCAAGGTGTTAATACAGAATCACCATCAATATCAGGATGTCTTGTACCTAAGGGATGTAAGTGGTATAATAATAGCTGTGCTTATGATGCTGTGTTGTATGTGTTATTTAATATATGGAATTCAAATGCAGATGTGTACTCTGTTATGTTCACACAAATGAATACAGAATGGCTGGGCTTGCTTGTAGGCTCATTTAAAAAGCATGCAGCAAATGAATACACATTGGAAGAAGTGAGAGATTTTTTCTGTCGAAGATTATGCAACATGTATTCAAATGTATTTGTATTTGGACAAAACACAAGTGTGGAAGCAATTGTGAGCAAACTATTCATAAGCTCAACTGTGTTCAACAAATTGGTAATAGAATGTTCCAATCTGCACAGTATCAGTGTAATTGAATCCTTCAATTGTTCTCTTATACCTGCTCATAATAGCAAAACATCAGAACAGCAAACCATCCAAGAATACATAGATGCAAGTTCAAACAGAACAATGAAACAGCAGTGTACACATTGCTATGCATCTGTTTACAAAAAAGACATATTTGAATCTGCCCCACCATTGTTAGCAGTGCTAGTATCATCTACTAATACACCTGCAGACCCTCATATTGAACTTCAAATACACAGCCAAAGAACAAGATATAATTTACAAGGCATAATATATTTTGGACATACTCATTTCACTGCACGATATATAGACAATAATAACAATGTATGGTTTCATGATGGACTGACTCTTGAACATAATGCAAAGTACGAAGGCACTATCCATGAAACTAATTTGGCTGATGGACCTAATGATCAGGTCCCTGAAATGTACATATACACTATCCAAATTTAAATGTAAATATACAGACATGAATCCACAGCATAATATATATTGTATCATAATTTGTGATTAAGTCCCAATAACTTCAAATACAGACCTACATGTATATTGCAAGGTAGGTATCACAAAATTTTAGACCATAGGACTTGGATAATGCCACATGAATGTGATGGCCCTCAACCACTAGTATAGAAAGTTCTAGTAAACAGTCCTTTAGTATATAAGTAGGTACTGTAGTGTACATCCTCATGCATTTGCAGAGCTCAGCCAAGCACAATACTATTGGATTGAACACTGTGCGTACATACTGGGAACGACCTTGATCTCCCGTTTCACAACACTGAGAGGAAATGGAAACCTTGTGTCACATAGTAGAACTCTGACAGCAACTTTCCAGGCAGAATATCAAATATCTCGGCCTTGCAATCACTGCATGATGGTCTTCATATTTGAACCTCAAATATTGAATTTGAAAGATATTTATTTTAATCATGTTCAAGACTAGAATATATTAAAGAAACTTTGAATATATTTTCAGTATTTGGGAAAACTACCTCAAAACTTCAGAAAAACAGGAATACTGAATATATATTTCAACTATTACATCAATATTTTGAGTTGAAATTTTACTAAAAATAAATATCTTTCAATTTCAATATTTTAATCTTAAATATCAAAGCTACCATGCAGTGAATAGTATAAAAACTGGTGGCGCCTGCTTCTGTTAGTACATATCGATTCACGCAATTTATATCGCGGCCTTTGAATCTTCGCCATACTGCGAAATTGATCAGAGACTCGTATCCGAGCCAGCAAAGGCCACTACCAATGCTAGGTTATGTCTATCTCGATAAATCTTCTGCACCATCTTCTATGTACGCCGGAGGAGGATCCAGCTCCCTATAGGCTGTGGCTCTCTCGGCGATCAGCTGCTGTATCTGGGATCCCAACCTTAGGATCTCAGCCAACGCCTCATCGTCCATTGCACGGGAAGTTCTTGCGTGTAGCATGTCATCTTCTGGAGGACTTCGATCGCCTTCTTGTACAACCCCGCCCTCCGAAACCGACTCGAGGTGTTCAAGGGGATTCTCATCTGACGACATCTGCGGCTCCCTTCTCGACTTTGCTAGAATATTTTCGGTTTGCGGGGAGGACGAACGTCGCATGAGTATAGGGCTGGGTGAGAATCTGGCACTGCTTTGGGTGTTGCGCCAGCGCCGGAGGAGGAACCCTCCCAGGGAAAGGAGTAAGAAGAATACTATGGTGCCAAGCGCGGCTCCAATTCTTGTCGCAGTGTGCTGAGGTGGATGTGAGTGGGAGGTATACGAAGGAGTCTTGGATCTGCATTTTATTGAGAGCTAGCATACAACAGCTGCTGGATGTTAAGCCTCACGGAGATGAAGAAGTTATTGCACTAGCAATGACCTTCGTTGCGAACGCCTGGCTATAGCGTGTAGCGGATGGGGAGGTTCCACCGGTAGACCTTTCAGTAAGCGTACGAGTCAGGAAGTGTAGTGTCAAGAACGACAATACACTCACGAGACAGCGCTCTCTCGAGTGGAAGTAGACTCAGAGTCACTGGGATAAACATTAAGTGATGATTCCAAGTCGGACGAAACCCTGGAAAAGAGCATACATGATTATCAGCATGTAAAGAAGCTTTGAAGGAGAGAACACTGACGTCGGAATTGAGGTTGTTTGGGCATCGCTTGAGCCTAGTGATTGACGCGGTAGCGTCACGATAGTGACAAAGACGGGTCCTGGGTCGTCATGTCTGTTCAAAGCCATTCGTTGTCTTTTATAGGAACCGAAAGCACAAGAAACTATGTGGGAGTAGTGTGAGACTAGCAATCGTGACGGAATTTTTTTTGTTTGAAACTGTGTAATGTTCTTATCATCAGACTGAGATATAATGATTGGAGAGAGAAATTTTCATCGACACCGTTAAGTGATCATTCTTTGATGGAACAAGGTCCCCCCGTATTCCTCTAGTGCGCGGATCATCAGAGAAAGATCTCGCTAGTACCACTGTAGGCAGTCATTCCTAAAATTAGGCTCACTAGTATGAAAAAGAGCACATTTCACCTTCACGATGCTGGTAGATTTATAATGAGCAATTCGGTCGCCGTTTAACATAGAAACTCGTGGATGTCCAGAAACATCCGTTCTTGCTAAACGGAAGCAGCAATAAAGGAGCAAGTATGAATCCAAAGCGCTCGGTCACTGATATGATATGAGACAATTAGCAAGTCGATTAAAGGAGCTACACAATGTGTGTTGAGTTGCTGTCGCTGCATACTGAGGTATTTTTCCCCCTCGAGCAGTTCAGAACTGAATGTATATCTTCGAATCCAGTCAGAGCTCGGAAGTTGGGGATTTCCAAGGGGTTTCTTTCCAGATCAAAGGCGCTAAGCAATCGTGGATCCGTCGCGCACTGTTGATCATGGTGCTGGTAGAGTCAATATGCCGTAGTTACATTGTTCTGCGAATAAGGATATCGCTACAGCATACTTTGGTTCCAAAGGTGATGATGATACATCGTCATTGTCTTGTTCGCAACGTCTTATCATTACCAAGTGCACACAATCCTCTCCAAAATATTTGAATGCGTACCATTTAATAGAGGGTAGATATCGCAGCCGTGTCGTACGACCATCGCACAGGGCCCTAGCACGTCGTGGTGGCATGAACACCAACACACAAACAGCCGCACGCCTAATTAGGCAAGGGAGCCATTTCTCCCTTCTACCACTACCACCATGTTCATTTCCGACGATCCGACGTCACCGGCCTCTCTTCGGACGGGTTGAACGTCGTGTCATTTACCATCTCTTTGCCCTCCTCCCCTGGTTTGTGTTAGATGGCATCTGGAGCGACGCGAAGCAAAGCCAGCTCAACGACTCGCTCATTCACAATTACTACATACCCCCTTAGATATTCGATGCGCGTAGCTCTGGTTAGCATTACATTTGGCGCATTCGTCGGTACCAGCGGCGTCGATGATGCCTAACGGCGAAGGGAAGCGGATGTGTATTGATGGGAAGTAGCGATTCTCGTCGATTCAACGGTTTACGGATAGTCTTGTGCGTGTGTCTTTCTCTCTTCATGTCTTTTGCTAAGTTCCAGCATATGGTGTGTACCCCTCCCTTGTCCAATTCCCTTTCGCAAGGTTCTGTCACCCAAGGCAATTCTGGTACGTCAGCGGACCCGGAAGAACTAGAGCATTGACCTTCGTCTCCCATGAGCTCAAGTCCGGATTCAACAACACCCAAATCGCTTGCGTCGACTTACTACTGCCTCACCAGGGATCAAAATATGAAATGCTCCGCCGTCTCCAGCTCAGCATAGCACTCATTCCAGCTGAACGCCTGCAGGTCATCGCGAGATACCAGCTTCCCTGTCTCGCAGCGTGCACGATCTGATTGTGTCTCCTCAAGGGTTCACAAGGGCGCGTCCCGTGGGGTAAAGCTCGTGGATGCGAGTTTTATCAGATTCTGTTATGTAATTGAAAAGGAATCGAGTCACGTCATGCGCTCCGAATGTTCTATAAAATAATTGCCTATGCCGTGGCGTGTTATCCGTTCCCTCCTGCGCCTCCATCGCTACCACTATCACCATCAACAAATATGCCGATGCATGTTTCAGGGATTTGAGCTTGTGACATATTGCTGGCTTTGCAATCCCAAAGCGAAAGCTGGATCCTCGCAAGAGGACGATCATCTTGGGCAGATGGTTTCAATCAACGGGCTTACATTGTTTCCGGTTGACGTCTTGGCGCGCGGGAAGTACAGTGCAAAGTATTTCGACGGGTCTGGTGAGCAACGCCTCCACTTATCCGATCGGCATTCGATGACGACTCCGTACAGGAAAGTTACTGAAACTGAACGTCGTGGCCAGCAGTATTGCGAGGATGTTACAATTACGATATCCCTTACAGCCCGAGAACGAGCCAGAGATCTTGGTTGGCATGCTTTCTCGCATGCTTCTACTTCGTCCGGAAGATCGAGACTCTGCTAGGGAGCTGCTCAATCATCCCTGGCTACGTGATTGTTAAATTTCCTGATGAGGCCTGAGTCCACTTATGTCATAATTTTTGACTTATCTGAATTATTTTGTCGTTGCATTGCTGTAATGTTGGATACCTTTATCGCAACTCATCTGCGTGTGTTGAACTGATTGAGGATGTCGATTCAGCATTTCGTGGCTGATCTTGTGCGTGTTTCTTTCTCTACTTCCATCCTGTCACTGCCGTCTAAATATATTGTGCATACGCCTCCCCTGCATATTTCTCTTTTCCATTGAGTCGGCCCAACACAGATACGTACAGCCCCATACTGTGGGATGTAAAGATGAAGGATGGTACAACGTTCGAGAGCGGTGGTCACAGACGGGAAAGTTATGTCGTCAAGGAGCTGTCGGCAACTATGACCAAAGGACTGAAACTGGCAACTGGAAGGAAACGAAGGTTGGTTGTAGCAGCAGAGAAATCAGAGCCTGAATTGTGCATCCCGTGAATGTGAAGGCTGAGCCCTCTCAAAACAGAGCAACTGTATCCGTGCAAAGATCGACGACATCCTCCTTGTCCGGTGCTCCGAAACGGTGGACAACGACGAGAGACCCAGACCATGTACAACATATGCTTCTTGTTCGCATCTTTTGACGTCGCTGTATGTGTTATACTCTCGTATTTCCTGGTGAACCCTGAAAATTGGTTCTGTTCACGTGTACGTAGCTCCAGCTCGACGATGGCTCGATAAATAGTGAAACAGGATTGGTTGTCACATGTCATGTTGGGTGTCTTCCCAGCCCAATGAGGCCGACGCGGCGGGAGAAAGAAGTAAAGCATGCGCGAATGGAATGGAGGCCATCTGCGCCATATGATCGTGTTGTGAACATTTCCTAAAATCATCCTCCGTACTTCACATATGCGCTTCTGTCGCGTAGAATCTGAGCGTCCAGTCGGCCGACGGAGAAACTATCTGGCCGAGTTCGTCGAAATCATGCAGTGAGAACATAGGACTCCTCTGAGGACTGTATATTCAGTAAATGATTGAGGCTCATCAGGTTCGTTACTGCAACCATCAGTACACAGTGGCAAAGAAGACTTCGAGAAGGCGCATCGCGCCACTGTTAGCGATGGTCCAATAGCGTTAGCCTGCATTGCCAGTCGCAGTTGCGCACATCTGGACAACTCTTGATAACAGGCATAGCGAGATAGGAAATACAGAACGAGCACGAGCAACACTCGATATTTGAATATCCTTCGAGATTTAGTTGTCAGTAGAGAATCTAGAAGTTAGATAAGTGTTCACATACTTCTATCCACGAAAAGGACAACTCTACAATACATCATCCTCGCATACTGTAATGAAGGTGTATTTAAGAGAGCAGCCAATCTAAGATATGGTGAAATTTCAGGCAAGGGAGTAGGGGACGACCGAGCAAAAACCGGGCGTGTGATAAGGACGGGGGTAGGATTGATATTGGCGTCGGTACCAGCGCATCGAGGTCCCAATGAGGAATCGCTACCCTGACGTGGCGCGCACAATCCGGCTCGGTCCGATATTCCGATCATTTTCTCTTTCGTTTTCTCTTTATCCACCGACCGTCATGCTCCCGGGGCTCCGTCACTTCCTCACAGCCAGATTCTCTTCGAAAGCATCGCCAACCCCTCAGGTACTCCTAACATCCTGCTAAAGAAGGAGATGTTCTCAACCAACGATATTCACTCAAACGTCGGCTAGGCGCAGGCTTTGGAACTCGCTCCACAATGTGGCTTTCTAGACACTCACTGTGCATTGCGCTGTTTTGCGATCCTTTATTTGTATGCTGACATAGATTTTACCTAGAACTGGAAACGATGTCGTTCTCAAAATAACGGGCGCAGACTCGACAGATGCCGGAAAGTACTCTCAGCTGGAAGTTGACTTTCTCCAGAAAGTCAAACAAGTGCGGGGATCGGCTCAACAGCAGCACGTAATTGGAATGATGGACTACTTCTTCCTCGATAGCTCTTTCGGGACTCATAACTGCCTTGTTCTTGAGGTACTAGGCATCTCTATAGAAGAGCTGATTCAAAGGACACTGCCGAACAAGTTTCCTATACCTATGTGCAAACAAATCATCAAGCAGGTCTTACTCGGCTTGGACTTTCTTCACCGTGAATGCGGCATAGTTCATACCGGTAAGAGTCATCACGTATTTCGCTCGCCAGAGGGTAATTCCGCGTAGACTTGAAATTAGACAATTTTCTCCTACGCCTGGAGGATACGAAAGGCATACCTAAGCTAGGCGATTCCAAATCGCCAATTGACTTGTCCAGCGTCTCTCTCGGGCCATCCGCCGTTGTCATAACTGATTTTGGTGTTGGTACGTGATTCATTCACGGTTATTGCGACGTTTCTTTATCTCCTTTAGCTTCTCATATTGAAAAACCCTTCGATGGGGTCATACAACCATACGCTTTGCGTGCCCCAGAGGTGTATCTTGGAATTCCATACAGTTCATCTGCTGACATATGGAGCATGGCTTGTCTCGTACGTCTAGATGAGCTCTACTGCTTTTTTTATTCCAAATGTATCTTTTAGTTTTTGAGCTTGTGACATATTGCTGGCTTTTCAATCCTGAAGCGTCGGCTCGATGGTCGCAAGAGGACGATCATCTTGGGCAGATGGTTTCAATCAACGGGCTTACAATGTTTCCAGTTGACGTCTTGGCACGCGGGAAGTTCAGTGCAAAGTATTTCGGCGGGTCTGGTGAGCAACACGGGCACTTATTTGGCTAGCAGTCGATGACGACTACGTACAGGAAACTTGTTAAAATACAACGTCGGGAAAGGCAGCATTGCGACGATGATACAAACACGATATCCATTACAGCCCGAGGACGGGCTAGAGCTCTTAGCTGACATGCTTTCTCGCATGCCGCGACTTCATCCGGAAGATCGGGAGTCCGCTAACGAACTTCTCCGTCACCCCTGGCTCCACGACGCTTGATGTTCTGACCAAACTTAAATTTCCATATATTTTCTGAACTGATCTAATCTTCGTTGTCGTTACTTTCCTAGTCTACCGCTGTAACGTTGAATAACATCATCTCAACACGTCTCTGCAGATGTTGAACTGACCAAGGACGTCATGCCGATGCCGATGAAAGTTGGTCCCCTGTACTAGGCCATTTTTGTCACTATCTTCTACTTGTCTGCCAACGAAAATCTCAGTATCTATCGACTAGTCCCGATAAGAGAACTGGCGATCGTTACTGGATCGATACGGATGCCTGTGACTTGTGAGGAGAGAAGCTGATTCGAACTGTCGTTTACATCAAGGACACGCAACGCACGCCAAGCATAGAGTGTAGGTCGGCTTGATTCCATGGTATAGTCCAACACGCACGGGCGTCAATGTTGCATGATAGTTACCTAACGCTGTAGCAGTGTAATAACGTCCGAAATTTCAGATAGGCACGTGGAGCATCAACTTTCAGACGCAATGAGAATGAGAAATATGAGCCTATAGTTACAGGCTTTACGGACATGATATATCGATTAACGTGTGAGAGGGGTGATAGCAAGGAGAAGGTGCATACGGGGGCGAAGAACAAACAGAAAAATGGCCGCATCGTAAACTTTATAGGTTCTTAGAAGTAGGTAGATCAACAGAAACATGTCTTTCGACGTATATGTGCTCTTCTGATTGTCGCATGTCGGCAGTCAAGCAGTCTCGAAGTGGGACTAGGGGCCTTAAATCATCGCTTTCATGCATCTTCAAGTCATTGAATGAGCTACAATTGGGAGGCAAAAACTGAAGGAGCATACCTCTGCATAACTTATAAGATACGGAGCGAATACGTAACTGCCTTCGTGGGTAAGAAAGTTGCGTCTGGAATGTTTTAATCAACAATAATAATTTTTTGATACAGCAGAGCAGAGAGAACCTACAAATAGGACTCAGACATACTCATTTCGGACTTGAGCACATCCAAGTTCTTCCCTCCCACGACGTACTCATACTGTGGTAGCTCCACAGACTCGGAGCGCGCACCAAGGAACTCGCACATATCACCAATGATATCAATGGCTACGCGACGATGCAGCAATGTCCACTGATCCCGGAACTCCATCTCCTTCGTCCATTGACACAGCTGCGCAATAAACTCCTGCCAAACACCAGACCCGGGAGCACTGCGTCCCGATAATGCTAGGAGTAACCGAGCGATGGTTGACGTTTTTTGTCCGTGTATCAATATGCGGCTGAGGAGAAGCAGGCGATCCAAGAAATCAGGGGAGGCAGGAGAGCAGAAAGACGGTTCGATATCTGTAATCCTATCAGCTGCATATCTGGCCAGGTTGATGGTGGTTGTATCTCCTTCATTGCAGTAAGGCCCGCTTTCGTAACTCGATCCGTCTACTTTGTATGGGGCGAGGTCGAATTGAAGGAACCTCTCATACAAAGCCGAGAACCCCCCTTCCTCCTCAAATGCATCGGATACCATCCCTGCGTCATCTTTGGAATGGAAGAACGGTTCTACGACTTTGACGAGCACAATCCATTCTAGATCACGGAGCTGTGGGGTGTCGAATGGGACAGGAGATAGGAAGCATCTCATGAGATTGGAACAAAATTGCTGGTCGGATACAAACCACCCTGAAGTGAATGGGCAGGCGTAGCAATGTGTGAATAATTGTAGTAGCTCCTGTTGAACTCCTCGGGACAATGGACTGGGGTAATCGCGGCAGGAGGTAATGTAACAGGCAGTTCGGCGAGTTAGATGTACATTTCGTAAAGAATTGTGGAGTGTGTAGTCAATCGTGACGGAAGCCCCACGGAGAAGGAATTCCACATCAGAAAGGTACCGTGGGTCCCTGTTAAGGTGCTCCATTCCCTGAATTTGAGCGCAAAAGACAGCCAAAAGCGCAATGTCCGGGGAAAGACGCGTAGGAGAAACGTTAAGAGGGTTACGAGTGGAGATGAATATGCTCGACCATCGAGGATTGTGCCGAAGCAGGGATTCTGCTGTGGTCTGCACGTATGCGAGGATGACATTACCAATTAAGGTGTCCCCGGGATAGGATACGTAGTCGACGATGGTGCCACAAACGAGTCGATGTCCAAGATGATTGGCCGAGAAGTTGTCTCTCCATACCTTGATGAGCTCTGTAGCTAACACCAGGGCTCTCGCAGAGGTCGGATCAGCGCACCCCAATATCCATAGCCACATATCGTGGGGTAGGGAGAGCGTGTTTCGTAACCGGGTCTGCAGTATTTTGACGAGACCGACGGTCGTATCACGGAATGGCCCTGCTATTGGCCGTTCCGTCTGAACATTAACGTCCGAAAACAAAAGAGAATGATGGGACTCAAGGACATCGAGGATAGATTTTTGGGCAGGGGGTCGAAGACTCCCAAGCTGTTCGAATAGATCTTCGACCACATGATCGACGTCGTCGATTCTCCCGGTGCATAAGCCTATGATGGATTGCACAACGACATGTTGGACAGATGCATTCGAAGTCGTTGAGTATAGCCAAGATATCGCTTCTCTATCAACTACGGTGGATTTTTTGCTGATTAGCGCTCGCTCAGCTTCCTTTAAAGAACAGGCTTCCTCTAATGGATGTGCTGAACTGGAGCCAAGATGATTACACCGTCGAGGTATCATTCGCACCAAGGCCTTTCGAACAGAGAGATGGGGCCCATATAGCAAGAACGTCAATGGCGTCTTGTAGGGACAATCATAGTATATGAAGGGAAGAATGAGACATATCCCATATGCGACGTAAACTGCCCCCGAAAGAATGGCCACAACGTAGGCAATAGCCATATCCATCGAAAAAAGGTACGGGATGAATCCTGCGAGGAACAGACCAAGAGAAGTGTGCATGAGGACCGGCAAAAGTCCAATGATCATCGGAACTTGCCAGGTCCCGAAAGCTGCGTGTCTGGATTGTCGAATACGCGCGCGATCGCGAGGTGAGCTGTCAGGAATAGCGGTAGAATATTGGTGTAGCCATTGTTTGACTACGACGGCAATGAATGCAGTTATCAAGGAAAGCGTAAGGCTGACGACCCATATGCTATTGACCACTTGATCTACATAAGTTGGTGCAGAAGTCATGGCAGTATCGCAAGAAGGAAGTGAAACAACGCGCGCTGGCGCGGAATTTGCAGCACCTCGCTGCATGTTCACCAGCTCGACGAGTAGGCAGGCAGAGATCATAGAATAATCCGGCTTCATGTTCTCAGAGGCCGTGTTCACGAAGGTTGTCACCACCGCAGAAAACAAGGCAGCCTAGATAAGTAGTCAGTGCGAGGATCAAGCACGAGTTGAAATAAAGTTTTCACACACAAAAACGAGGAGCTGATCGATAGTTTTATGGTATTCATCCAGCATGCTGCCATCTAGGTTTGCGGCTTCGTCGAGATATGTCCGCCAAAAGCGGCCCTGAGGTGACAGTTCTTCGCCTATACGATCTTTACTGTACCGTGCCGTGTAATCATTCAAGTCTGAGTCTGAATATGACAGAGGGCATCAGCACGAAAACTATAGGTAAACACAAACGGGTATAAAACGCACCAGCCATAGGTCCGCGGGTCGGATAGCTCCCGTTCCGCGGGACGAAGAACCTCATCCCCTCCGGTTCAGCTTCACTGAATCCTTGGTCGTGGCTTGGTATTGCCATACTGCAGGCAAATATTCTCTGAGTCCAGTTGAGAATAAGCTGTAGAAGAGAGAGTACCAAAGGCGATGCTCGCCTTGAAAAAAAAACTCGACCCTTATTTTGCGCTTTCCGCCATAAAGTCCCCGAACGGTCCGAACCTGCACAATTAGGCGACAAGGGCCCGGCGGCACTGCTCAACACAGCAACAGGCCAGCTGAGGGCGTTTTTCTCCACTGCGGATTCCTTGCATAACTTCGATACCTTTTCCAGAGGCTGTTCCGGATGTAAGATGTAAAAGATGGTGCTGCGTGTGGTGAGAAGACCGTTCTCTGACCACTCCGTGCTGAAAAAGACTAGCAGTTCTGTATTTTGAAACTCCGCTTATATTGGGTTCAGTGCCGAATTCGACGCGTCACTGACCCTGATGACCATATTTTGCGCCAAGAAATGGCCGTCGTTATTCCCTCCATATGTACTACACGGGCTCGGTCGGGTCCGCGTCTACTAACTTCTTCTGTGGGTTGATCCGGTCGTCATGATTGGACAAAATTAGCACGACCTTTGCTTGACCTTTTCGCTAACAGATGGTATTCGAAGCAGGATCCTTTTTTGTTTAACATTGGTTTGCGGCCTTGTGTAGTTATGCACAGTCACTCAATCATGTGACAGCCTGTCGCCAGGAGGAACTTCTGACAACTTTGACGCCTTTTTTCAACGTCGATCTTTCATCGTATCAGACGGCTTTTCGGACCGATTTACCGCCTTGCTTTCAGCCAGGACAGCGCTTCCAGAACGCAGCAAACGGTGGTGCTTCTTAGTTCCTCTAATTCTCCAGAGAGATTCAGACATATACCCTACACTGCACGGTAGTACAATTACCAAATTTTTGGGGTGTGTTTCATGCTTGTTAGCTATTCACGCTGATCATTACTACTTTAGAGACGTTATTACTACTACACTTCTGTCGAATCTCGGGTAATGACTATGAAGAGCATAATTGATGACTTGGCAAACTGTTGTCAGTCTCTCATTCACAAGCTGCCTAAGCCAACCGCTTTCGGCCGAAGATACGGCAACGGATTCCCGAGAAGCTACATGGGTCTTGAGGGCTGTAGAACGTGTGGTGCATAGTCATATGTGCGTGCCTTCTGGCTACTATCCATTCACACGCGACACTTTTACATTAAAGTCATACGCCCTTTCTAGAAGTCCGGGAGACTGATCGTTCAGGGACTCTGCCCGTAATTTTCCTGGTGACTTGTGTCCATCGACAAGCTTCAAACTAGGTCGCCGAACGATGAAATTCAATAACCTACTGATTTGTTTGACCTTAGTCGCATAACACGAGTATCCTCATTGATACCAATCGAAGTGCAGTGAGGATTTTGATCTGACTCGGATCATTACAAGTTCAATATCTCCTTTCTTCATACTTCAGGTTGTTCATTGACGTTACACTCGGATACATAGATGCTCAATAAGCACGCCAAGACTTCCTTCGGTTAAACCATCTGGTTTTTGGGTCCAAATTTATAACTGAATAAATAACCAGTTACATGGGTCTATGAAACAGGAATAGAACACCTTCGGCAGTGACTGTTCCTGTCCTCAATGGACTCTAGGTCCTTGCTATGGGAACAGGATGCATCCTGCTTGACGGGCTGGTCAGGCCATTGGCAGGCCGGTTTAGCGAGGCAGTGCTATTTTCCTCGACGCGGCTACTCTATGGACACGGAGATGGCATATTCAGCCCTTCGTGGAAATGCACGCTCCCCCCAGTAGGACAGGTTCGGTCGTTAATATCAGCTCCCCATGGAACATGGCCTTCCTACTGAAGTATTTAAGGCGAAGCTTCTAATCGCCTAGGGTCCAGCAACTCTCATCCAGGCTCTCGACATGAAACTCTTTCTCGCCTTTGCTTCATCCGCTGTAGTAGTATCATTCATCCCCGTTGCCTTTGGGGCATACATAAGGGAGCCGTCCGGCGCGGTGGTTTCGACGAGCATTGTCGACAAGTAAACGAAATAACTGTAATATCTTCACCCCTAGACTGACTCGCCTTCAGCTCCTCGGTGTCCTCTGTGTTCTTCCCAGTGCCTACTGTGGTGTCGTCCACAGTGGCAGAAGCCGCTCCGTGAGCTGTCTTAAACCTTAGCCTCAGCTTTGTTGCGATCGCTAACTCTGCCCCGTCCTAGAACCACGGTTACGTTTTCAAGCCCTAACAACATTACCACCGTAGTGCTCTCGTCTGTCGCTGGTGCATCGACTTCAACCGCGGCATCATCGTACGTGTGGATTAGTGAACGTCAATGAAGGACTAAACTGATTGCTAGGTCCTCTTCTTTCGTGTTCATCGGTAGTAGCACTACATCCCTGAGCGGGGCTACGACTTCGACCGTGACTTCCTCCTTTGTGGGTGCCAGCTGTCCAGCTATCTCCAGTTCATCTGTCGTGAGCACGAATTTCGCTGTGCCTACAACCACTGCGGGAATTACTACCATCACATTACCTGCCAGTAATGGCACTGCAGTCGCCAATACCACCTCTTTTGCCTTCCCTACAACCACCGCTAACGCCAGCAACCACACCGCGGGTATTGTCACTGTCACTATCTCAGCCAGAAACGGCACTGCGATTTCCAGCTCGACGGTTGTTATAACTGCCTTGTCCTCTACCGCTACCTCTGGTCCGCAGAGCACCGGAGTGGCGAATGCCACTTCCTCATTCTTCGAACCTTGCCCGACCATTTCCGGATCGCGTGTCTCGGTGTCCACTACAACTTCGAGTGTGCATCCCACCTCAAGTGTACATTTCTCCTCCACCACCGGTATTGTCAGCTCCACATTTCAGGCTAGTAATGGCACTACGGTCACTGGGCCCCAAACTACGACCATCATCCCGAGTTCAAACATCACGAGCTCCGTCGCAGGAAGCGCAACCGCCTTTGCACAAGTTGGGGCGGTAAATGCTGGTATGAAGCTGTCGAGTGGGATGGACTTAAAATTGTTGACGGGTGTCATTGTTTTCGCTCGTATGATGGTACTTTAGCCAGTAAAAGACTCGAGGCCGAAAGTGGTCATGGACTTCTTGTTGTCGTACTGTCCAACTATAACTTTGAGATGTTAACTTTGTTGGACCCTTTTTCTAACACGGGAATCGCCTTCAGGTTTAACAAGCGTCGTGCAGATGCCCACTCATTAACCACTCATACTACCGTAAAGCATACAATTTGAATAAAAAATTAAAAAAATTCGCTACCGCTGATGTACAGATGTGTTTTCGTATTTTACAGAGTCCAAGTCGGATCATGAGTCATCCTTGCTCAATATCCTTTTTCGTAGTGTCCGATTCGAGGCTCCTTGAACCAAGTAGCATTTTCTTCCACCGTCGCCATCGAGAACCGTGGTGGGTTTCCAATGAGCCAGGGCGAGTGTATGCTTTTATCAACGGCTGTGAGAGTATTCAGTCGTCGTTCATTAGAAAGAGTTATATCATCCACCCACCCAGTTGATACCACTATCACTACTAGTACGATCTTTCGCTGTCTCAACACAGTCGGTGAGGACATCTAGAACCTCTTTCAGATTTTTCTTCAGACGCTTCGCATCGCCTGGCGGTATGACTTCGCGACTGTCAGAGTAGTAGCTCTCGAGGAATGCGTCGTCATCTATGTGCCACGCTACGACGTCCGGTAGCGTATTCCATTCAGGGCGATCAGGAGCAATTGAAGCCAGGGAGCATAAGATAGGACGTGGCGATACTCCATTGAGAGCGATGCTCATGCAAATGGAAAGGATAACGGGCACTTGGTGGAGGTCTTCGATATGCGATCGAAGGGCCTCCGAATCGATGGCTGTATGATTTTCCGTACCCGATTCGTCAGTCGCCTCTGATAGCAGTGTAATGTAGCCCTCCAATGCCTCAATGAACCATATATGAAGCGAGTTTCTCTGTGCGATGTACTCCAAACTTCTTTCCTGCCGAAAAGTTTCGTACCCATGGGAGATCCCTCCAGAGAGCCCTCGGCCTAACAAAAAGCTAATGACACCAAAGAGAGAACCAAATCGTTGATAAGGAAGGCGCTGGGTGTTGTAGTGATAGTAATCGTCACTTTGGGCCATGACACGAAGGAGGTTAGAAAATAAAGGTCTTGTGGCCCATTCAGCAATAGGAACGATGACGCCAAAATCAGAAGCGTGCTCTATGAACCAAGCAATGGATGCAAGAGCATGAGCTCGGCAAGTCCAAACAAGGGTTCCGTACTCTGAATCATTCTGAGAACGTGTAGAAGTTCCAATGAATAAATCGGATGTGATGTAAGAAAGGATCGCTTCGAATACCCCTCGATGGCACAGCGGGAGAGGTGGATTGTCAGGATCGTGAAGGCGTCTACTAATAGCATACAATGCAACGATTAATAGCCGATATTTGGAGATTGTGGAATCAGAATGGAAGAATCGACGTTGACTCGAATGAAGGTCAATCAAATTTAACTCGGAGTGTTCCGAGTTGAGGACCAAGAGACGCATGATTGCGAGAAGAAGCCTTGGTCGGCGGTCCATAGACTCCTGATATAAATCAAAGTTTTCGAAGAAAGATAAGAGATTGTCGAGAACCTCATCGGGAAAGCACTCGATGGCGGTGTCCGCCAATGTCGTACTATACGATGCGGGAGAGGCTCGTTCTGTGAGAAATAGAGAAGCAACCAAGTTGAAGCACATATCGACATTGAGTACAGTGTCGCTAGCGCGGCTGAATAATCCTTGTTCAACCGCACGAGGGAAGAGACTCTTCCATACGACTGGATGGTGAACGACATTATGTGCTAAAGCATTCATGGCGACTTGCTTCTGCGAAGGTAGGTGTATCGGCTTCCGAATGTGTGTAGCTTCGAGAGAAGATAACGTTGTCGATAAGCCTTCAAAATAGATGAACTTGTTCGAGAGATCTAAGTCATATCCTCCAAACTGAGGTTCACGGCGTAGGGGAGGAAATTGAATCTCCAGTCGGAGAAGCTGCTCAACCCTACGATCGATATCGGGAATGTTCTTGGGAATCCATCTGGTAGAGCTCCCGTCTCCGTTGAGAACTTTCTCCATGCAATCCATCAACATTTCTTCCTTCTCGTCGCGTATCTCGCGCCAGTGAGGTTGGAAAAGGCGATTGGCAAACTCACTGCAATCAGCAGGTAAGCCGGCGAGAGCCTGTATTACGAGGCGACGCATGAAGGAGTTCGATGATACCGCATACAGCCAATAAAGGGCCTGGACATCGAATTCAGCACGAGACGTTTCAGCGGCATGTTGCTCCACGACCCGTAACGTGTGATGATGAGGTGAGAGTGATGATGATATCGCGTTTAGTATGGCGGGAAACTGTCCAAGCATCCGGATGAAGATAGCGTACAAAACGGATGAGACTGGTGTCTTGTATGGGCACTGCGGGTATATCATCGGAAGTGTATTTGTGGTAACATATACAACGAAAGTCGACATCGCTATGGTCCCGGTCGACAGCGCAATACCCAACTGCAAGGGTAGAAGATAAAGAACGAGACCTAACAGAAATAGGCCAAGAGATAGGTGTAGCATCAATGGTAGCAGGGCAATGAAGCCGCTAACATGCCAGCGGCGAAGACCCATATATCGGAACTGCCGAATACGGCTGCGAATTTGCGGATCCCCACTGATAGGCGACAGATAGTGATAATGCCACTCGTTTGCAAGCACTGCAAACAACGCAGTGGCAAGGCTAAGTGTAAGACTCGCGAACCATAATCCGTTTATACACGAGTCCAAAGCTTTAGGAGTAAACGGACCGGTTGGATCAGTACCAGAAGTGTTTATCCCGTCCAACGACGTGCCGTTCGCCAATGCGCGCTGTATATTTACAAGGTCGAACAGCAAATACGCAGATAGTTTGTCGTAGTCTGGCTGAAGATTTGAAGACGATTGTGCAATGAAAGCGCTAACGATCGCGGAGAACAAACCCGCCTATGAACAGTAAGATTGAATTTCGTAATATAGCACTGAACTGATCCGCTCACGAAAACGAGGAGGATGTTAACTTTATCTCTTTCGTTAGCGACCATTTCAGCGTCATGTATCAAACTCTCATCGACATATGCCTGCCAAACGCGTGCCGTTGGCCCGGCTTCTTCAAATGGTGGGTCTTCAGCGGGCAATTTTTGGCGCGCTGAGCTGATTTGTCAGAACTGCTAATGGCAGTTGAAAAAGCGCTCATACCAGTTGCCCCCGTAGATGTGCTATTATTCCGCCTGGGAACACCAAAGATGGACGGAAATCTCCTCCCAAGTGGGCGCGTAGGTGTCGACTGACGCGAGGGCACAGCTTCTTCTTCCTCATCGTAAGGATCGGGAGATGTTCTCCTGGGTTTTGCAAATGATGTCCGAGACCTTGATCGTGATTGGGAGTACCGTCTGGTTTTCCCGAAGTCTTCCGTGCTTTCGGATTCCGATTCTTCGGAAGACCAGTCTTGTATGCTGGAGGGGATGTCATCGTACAACATTGTGAGTGTAAGAGAGAAGTGACTGTCTTTCTTGCAGATCCCGGTAATTAATGAGATCGTTATCGTGACATGCCAGAATGATGTGCCTAGCTTACGACAGTTAAAAGAGCACGGTTCAGGGTTAATCACATCACGGGTACCGGCCCGGCAGTGAGGCCAGTGGATTGAAGGTATATGGTCGTGGAAATACCCCACATCGATTATTGAGTAGCCAACGAAGAAGGTTCTTTATTGACATTGTGCTGAACGTTGAGTCTCAGCGGAGCATAATGCTTGAAGCGAATAGTGCGGCTGGCGCTATTAAGTGCGGAAGGAAAGGGCGCCACTGGACGCTTGATTTTCGTGAAACGTTTGCTGATAACCAGTCGCTGATGGAGTCTGAAGGTCACAAGGAAGCCATCCCTGAGCCTCGCGAATCACGACCCTGATAAAAATTGATTGGGGCTGGCAAAGAACAATCTATTCTTCATTTGAGCAAATGACGCCCGTAATGACAATTCTCTAGTACGACATGAAACGGCATCACGGTCTGATTGGTTCAATCATCGGTTGTTTCGACATATGAGCGGTCGCAGCCAGGAAAATGTTATAGCTGGACCCGTCGCCCTATATAGCCAGTCAGCATTGATTAAAAGCTCAGCGGGACCTTTAGCAACTCACAATCATTGCGCTCGGGAACCCTGGATCAAATGGCAAGATACTCTCCAGATACTCAATCTGCTCCTTGGACAGTGTGATATCGAGCGCTTCCAAATTCGACACCAAATGTTCCACCTTCCTACCTCCCAGGAGGGGAAATACGTACGGTGTTTTCTGCATCACGTATGCCAGGGCCACTAACACCACCATCAGGAAAAGGCGGATATTAATATAGAGGAATGGGCTGACCTGACCGGATATTCTTGGAGCCAACCTCTCCTGCGACCTTCTCCAATGCCCTCGATATCTTCTTCTCATTCTCGTTCCTCTCCCAGCCAATTCCCATTCCAGCAGGAGCTCGGCCCTTCTCCCCCGACTGTCTCCTCTCTTCCTCTTCTGCATCCGTGCGGAACTTCCCTCCGCCCAAGACATCCCATGGGGCAAGGGCCAACCCTGCAGAGGTTTGTTATCAACGTAAGAACAACCGATGACTCGTTACGGCATACCAAGAGTGCGTGCCATGGGAATGATCTCACGCTCGAAAGAGCGGTCCAGCAAACTCCAGTGGCCTTGATAAATCGCAAAAGGTGTCTTTCCGTGGACTTGAGCATACATATTTGCGCGGGATACGACCCATGCGGGTGTATCAGAGACACCCTGTGAAAGATCAATACTGATAAGAACCAAAGCAAGGAGATATGCTTACCAAGTAGAGAACCTTTCCCTCCACGACGAGGTTATGGAGACTGTTCATCACCTCTTCGATAGACGTCTCATAGTCCCACCAGTGCACATAGAGGATATCGATATAGTCGGTACGCAGCTTCTTAAGACTGCTTTTGACAGATATATGGAGTGATTTGTTCCCGTTTCCGGTGTAGTTGACCTTTTGCTGAATGTTGTCGTTCCCGCGCTTGAAGTTCATCGTATACTGTAGATGCCATTATGTAAACAGGCGAAAACCGTACATTCGAATAGGGCATACCTTGGTAGCTATGACCACCTGGTCACGAATACCCCGCTTTTCGACCCATTCTCCGATAAACTCCTCGGAAGTCTCGTCCTGGCTACGAAGCATCAGCGCGTTTCGACAATATAATGGGAAATCGTTTACTAGCTATTAGCGGTATCGATGAAGTTTCCGCCCAGGTCGAAGTAAGCATCGAGGAGCTTGAAGCTCGACTCCTTGTCCATACTTCCAAACCCAAGCTTGTCCCATTTGTCGCCGACGCTCATCGCGCCCAGCTGAATGGGCGAAACGCGGACACCTGCCAGAGGCGACAAAAGGCGGTAGTAGCCCAACTTGGTTGGAGGTGCAGGAGGGATATCGAAGAAAGACATGATTGTGCTGGTACGAACTCTATGATGTCTGGAGCTTATATACTGAAATTCCCGTGACAAATAATCTGTAATCCTTAGAAATAGGGGTGCCAGGCGAATTCCCGAGTGTTTCGGTATATCGCACTAGTAAAAACGAGTTTCCCGAGCGAAATTCGGGGTATACGAGAACTGGGTTATTCATCGTCAGCCTTGAACTCGTCACTCGGGGTATAGTGAGAATTTGGGGTGAAAAAGTATCGGCGGAAGCCGCACTGACGCGTCTCTGCCGTGGCTCCGCCAAGTCATTCTTATTGGGCGCTGAGGCTTATTCGCAAGTTCACACCGGGTTCTATGATGCTTCTCACCAAGATTCTCAGGGACGATGGATGAACTGGACAGGAGATTACATTCAAAGGCTAAGCGCCAGGTCGCGTATATGAGTGGATGTCTGAGCGTCACATACAGTTAGCGTACTGCAGAGATTCCTCATGACGACGGCGCCGTACTAAAGAAACTAGTCATGTTATTCATGAGAACCCAGTGTTTCGGCCCGAGAATACATAAAGGTAACGTATTAGAAGAAATCTCTCTAGATCATCGCTAAGTATTGTTATGAAGACCGCTCATGAACAGGCAAGTTCATACCTCTTGTGGTTCCTTTTACTTCCTGCAGCTTCAACCAAGGACCATGAGCTAGGAGGAAATCGTCCTTACTGTAAGCGCTGGGGCTGAGAAACGACAGTCCACCGTATCCTCGTTCAGAGAGCTATAGGTAAGCGAGACAGCGAGCAAACTTCACTCCATAAGAAACATCTCTGTCAAAACAAGTGGTAAGACTTCGGAAAGTTCATTTAACCAGGACAGCAGCGCCATACCATGACCATGCGGATATCGTTTTCACACCGCCGGTATGATACCTCCCTCCGTACATGACATAACTTTCGCGATATCGTTCCGTATTCTCACTTTGTATTCGGAAGTGACATAGCTCTGGAGAGGTCGAAATAAGATAACACGTGGGTGGAAAAGTCGCAGCGACGGCGTACCCGTAGCATGCATCTACTATAGTAACAATGGACTCTCCCTGCAGATATCTATCTGTACGCTGACAGGGTTGCTCAGCAATTTCGACTATAATTTGATGCGCGTCCATGATAGCAATGCTTGAAAAGAGTAATGATGCTTCAAACCCATTACCGGTAGCTTAATCGCAGATGCCTAGGCACTGTTAGCCGATATAAGTATTTAATTGAAAAGCGCCCAACGTACCAGCCCAGTTCTACATGTCACTGCCTTAGATGTGGCGCAATGTTTTTACGTGACACGCCCAGCTATTTAGCTTGAGAGAAGCAGTGTGACGATATTGCAGCGAGAGGATCACTAATGCCCAAGCAACAAGAAACGAAGGATAGAGATGCTTGGGACCATGGTGGTGGTGATGGTGGTGATGGTGGTGGTACCGGCACAAGGTCCCAATAAGGAACGGCCGGGTCCGCAGCCCTGACCTGTGGCCACAAATTCTCATGCCATTAAGAATGGACTCCGTCGTAGGGCCGAAGCGGCGACAGTGGTCCTCAACACCACCAACAAAATGTCATCGCAAGAAACGAGAAACGAGACAGGACTCCGTCGCGGCGGCTGGACATCCTGGAAGAAAATAGCGTGAGATGATGGTTCCATTTTCGTTCCAATATCGAATACTACGGATAAATCGGGGCGGGTACCCGGGGAGCAGTCATTCGGCCGAAGATCTCTGCGTACCCTTTCTTCAGGCTTCAATCAACTCCTAACTTGCTGGACACAGTACCGGTCATGAACTAGATAGTGACTAATCGAGACTCTTGCCCTACCAGTGGTGCACGAAATCTCCACCAGAGTACTATGCAGCCGCTTCGCTCCCCTATGCATTGACACTATCTGTTAAGAGTCAGGGTAGTTCAAGTAGTATACAAAGTAATGAATACTCAAGTAAAACCCAAGTTATGAGTGAAGATGTCCATAAGCCGAGTTCCAACCACCAAGAGGGATCCGAAAAGGGTGCTAACAAGCGCTAGGCGTAGTTAACGGGCGTCAGCAAGCGCTAGGCATAACTAACAAGGTTTCTGACAAGCGCTAGGCGTAGTCAGGAAGCAATTCAATGGCAAGCACTAGGCGTAACTGATCAAAGATGCTTAAATCACACAGTTAAGTGGACATTGATGAGTAGTGAAAATAGATTGTTCTCTAAGTAATACAGAGTGTGTTTATATAGTAGAGACTTCGAGTAAGTAATATTCTACAATGTTCCATAATATTCTAGTGTCTACAAGAAGAATAGAGAAGATAAGAGAAAATGCGAGCGAGTCATCGTTAAGACCGAGAAGCCCAAGTACAGGCATGTGTTGATTCACGGACCGAGTCTGAAAGTACCCAATATCCATAACACTATCCAAACCATCCACTGCAATTCTGTGCTCGAACACGAGTAACTTGCCTTTTTTGGAATCGCTGAGAACAGCAAAGATATCTTGGTGGACCTCGATTCCAGGATTTCTGAAACTCAAGATACCTTGTATCAGTTGATCACTGAGCGATTTACAGTTGCCGCGAACCTCTGGGATACTTAAAACATCTTAAACCCTATTAGCCGTCTCCCGGATGAAAACTTGAGGAGCTCATTGACTACATGCACGCCTTTGGCGCCAGAAGACTGAGTCTGTGATACCATCCATGGGGACTTTTGGACGAGAATACTGAACCGTGGACACTATCGCAAACACGTCAGCAGTGTCGAAGGAATGCTTTGGATACTTCAAGGCCTTGGTCGCTCATTGACCTAAACTTCCAACACTACCCTTATATCTCTCAATCAGTTGTTGCTATTGAGCTGTTACATAGAGCGTCCCTGGTGTGGCCATGACTTGGCATTATCCGTTGTCCTAGGTTCAGAAATGCCGGAAGACCTTGCGCCGCACCCGTTGTTCCTCCTGCTTTTCTTCAAGGTGCTTCGCGATGAAAATTCATTCTGTTTTCTGTGACATACGAAGTGCTAAAGATGTTTTTTCCCCCTGTTAAGGTGTTCTCGATGCGTTGTGCTTCGTACATATCAACTACATACCCACTTTTCGGAAACGAAGCCGCCACCATCCATCTGGCAGTGACACAGATAGGACGGTTCACAAGATGTTTAGGGTTTCCCAGTACCAATCCGGCGGGGGAACAATCCTTCCATTCCTTAATTTCTCGCACATTCAAAAGTTCACATTCACTTCCTACCGTGCAGTATATGTCGACATGGCGGAATCCCGCCATCCACCATCCCTGACTGGATTTGTTCCTCGTAGAACAACACACTTTCGATATGAGTGCATCCCTAGGACAAAGATGGCAGAGGCTATGCGATGGAGGCTTAAACGTTCAATATGAGACATATTGCCGATTATGTCGCTCGTAAGATGGTAGACACTGATGGGGAAGATGCATATGACCAACGGTTTCCTGGTACGTCCTGTCGTTCTGACTGAGGAAATGTCAATAGTCTAGTCAACCAAACGTACTACATAGCGAAGAGGCGGTGGGCAGCCAGACAGAAACTAGTCGAGTGGCCAGATTTCATGGCAACCTCCGATTGAAGTACATGCTATAGTGCTTCATGATACGTATTTTTATCCTGCTATCGTTTATGTCGAACGTGACACAGCAGTATAAAAACGTCTACCGCCTCTAATCGGCTTTCGGAATATTGACTTGTCACGGGTTCGGCCCTGTGGCAGAATACAAAGTACATGTGTACCAGCGATAAGAACCTTTCCGAGGCACTTCCCCATCCTGATTCCACCATGGCCGAGGTCGACGCTAGAAAGATCGCTAAAATCTGCCGCATGGGAACTGAACACTTCCAGACGCAGCTCCAATCCACCGAGCACAGATTTGCAATCCTATCCAAGTGGGACATCACGAAAGGCTCGAAAGTCCTTGAGCTGGGTTGCGGGCAAGGAGATTACACTGCGGTCCTCGCCGAGCTCGTGGGTCCAAATGGACATGTAATCGCGGTGGATCCAGGACCTTTGGACTATGGTTCGTTTATTATCAGATCTACAAAAAGATTGACAATGATGAGAGGCGACCGTTGATCAGGATCGCCTTATACGCTTGGGCAAGCACAGAATAACATATCATCCAGCGTACTAGGGCCGCGTATAACCTGGATGCACGCTGATCCCATCGAATTCCTGGAAACTGATGGCGGGGAGTACGACATCGCAGTGCTCGTACTATGCACCTGGTACTTCGCTTCGCCGAAAGTCCTCAGTGACATGTTCTTGACGTTGGCGAAGAGCAACGTCAACAGGATCTGCATCGCAGAGTGGAGCCTATCATCCGCGCGAGCGCAGAGCCACATTCTTGCTGCTTTCACGCAAGCGGCTTTGCAAAATCATAACCCGTCTTCATCCTCCAATATCCGCACCCTATTTTCTCCGGCAGTTCTCGAGGCGAGCGCCATCGAGGCTGGGCTCAAACTTCAGAATTCATCCATACTGGTCCCAGCCGATAATGTACTAGACGGCCTGTGGGAGGTGCAGATGGTCCTTGGCGCCGAGTTTATGAAGAATTTGAATAACCTCGTCAAAGATGACAAGCAGAAGGTCCTGATCGAGTCGATGAGGGATGCAGTGAAGGCAAGCTATGAACAGGACGGCGGGAGAAGGCAAATCCGTTCGATGGACGTCTGGCGTGGCACCTTTTCAAAGGCGTAAGTCCATCAGACCTCCATGTGAAGACATAAAATAGCACGCACCTTGACAATGTATCTCCTACGTTATTATAAATGAAATTTATTGGCAACAGTATTGCGATAACAGAGAACAAGAGTGATCACTATCACATCACCGTCGGCTAAAGATAGTGTACAGCCTGCAGCAATAGAATGATGATCAATTTCTTACATGTGGCATGAACGGGACACTTTGCCATTCACACAGCCATCACGGCGAAGTGTCGCTGAAAATTTTCGATACTCCCGTTACGGTGCTCGCCGCTGGCGAAAAGTGAAGCCAAAGTTTAAAAAAAAGTTCGGTAAAAAGAGGCTTTGAAATAGTTACGCAATCGTGCTCTTGAGGGCAAGTCTTTTCGCGTCACGTCTTTGGGAATGTCCTCGAACGGCGCTTAACGTGTCATTTCCCGGTTTATCGACCTTTTTGCTATGTCGAGGGTTCTTTTCGCGCTGCTAAATCGAAGCGGCTAGCGGCAAGCCGTAGAACTAGGCTGCACATTGTTTACAGGCGATGCATTCGTTTAGCGATGTTTCTGTGATCTTTGTTTTGAAGCTTGGGAGGGAGATCCTACCACGTTTCCGACGTGTCTAAGGCTTGTGCATAGCAACGGATGAGGGCAGTGTTATCTTTAAACGGTCGATCTTTACCTACGTGGGATTTGTAGTAACCATAGAGGTCTCTAATTACTGCTTTACTGCGCCCAACACTTCGCCCTATCGTTCCTTCTAAGCTCCTTCAACGAGTCTAGTAGTGCTCATGGATCTACGGCTCACATACAGATGTGAAGGGCACTTCGCTGCACACCGGGCGCTGATAAGAATTTTACGGTTGTTGATCTCGCACCATCACCTGTGCTTAACAATTTGCTTTCAGGTACAGGCTCGTCTTCCGTAGGCCGCATAAGACTCTCGACTACCGCAATTGACATCCAACTGGTCATGAAGTTTCTTTCAATGTACGCCTTTTCCATTTGATCGCTACCACCTCCGCTCACCAGGAATTCAAGTACAGACTTGCATCTCTCCCGGTACTTGCGCGCGCTCATGGGTTCAGGTACCCACGAACCCGGTCTCTGGACAGGTTAGCGACATCTTCTGGACAAACGGTCCCTCTGACCCAGAGTGGACTCTGTTCTTAATGAATGCATCAGAGACCGCGTTCGGACTCAAAGGTGTACTCGGAGAGAACGTCGACCCGGCCCCCGAGAGACTGACGGTGGCACTTCCTGTGTTTTCTGAAACCGGGTAGGTCGAACAAGTATATCAGCGAACATTTTTAACTGTCGTTACCCCAGGTATCGGTACATCTTGAAGGCCGTCCGTGCGGAGTGAACGCTCTAACAATTTTAATAAAAAGTAGCAACTGAGGCTGATCATTTCCTGTAGTAACCTTGACCGGGCGATCGCTTGGAGCGATGTCTTCGACATCACACAGCCTGAATGAAGGAAATTTGTTTTATCAAATTTCACATACAGATTAAAAAACAAAGACGTCTTTGCTAAACACACGATCTTCTTCGCTGAGTTGATGCAAATAGTGGGGCGCATGATGCCTCTCACAATGAGTGTCGTGGTTGCCCTCGAGCTGCTGGCTAATCCCGTCATCCCCGTCTTTGCAGCGTTGATGGATGTGCCGTCGGAGGGTTCCCTCTTCCGATTTAGGGAACTATAAAACGAGCTTCCTTAGACCTTTCAGTCACGATAACTTGGGATGACTTGCACCCATTCTGTTGGGGCAGTATTCTGGGACAATATGTCGAGGCCGCTGTTTACTGGTCGACGTATTTCTAAGGTGTGGAGCGTAGACGATGGGTCCTTGACCAACCCTAAAAAGTGAAGGGAGAGATCAATAATATTATTCAGGATACATAGACACGCAACTCAGAGTCAATGAGCTTCAAATCCTTAATCCAGTCAATCATGCCATCCAAGATCTGGCATTTCTTACTGTATTTGAGCCCGTGAACAACCGACTCTCCAATGCCACCAGCATACCGTATGTTTGTCGTATTGGAACATGCCAAGGTCCGCCCGTTCGCCGTCTCCGTTTGGGTTCAGCAGGGTAGTCACAGTCGGAATCACTAAGTCCTTGAACGCCTTCGAAAACACACCAGGGGTCTTACAATGCAAAATTTGCATCGTTTTCAACTGCGATAACACTTCGAGGAGCCTACGAAGGGCAGAAAATGTGTCGGCTACAAGGTGCGTGGATGTCATAATTGTGATAATCCTAGAATATAAGGGGTTCGTTTCAGTTCCAGTGAGATGCGGCGGACACTCCTCAAAATCTGCACAGGCATGCTTACCGTCCTTTCTGCCTTCCTTTGCAGATTCTCTATGGCATACTTATACCACGCCACGTGGGCGGTCTTAGGCATAAAGCAGCAGTCTAGCCGCTGCCATATTCATGGTTGTAAGCATCCTTCAACGCTCAACACGTCTGAGAAAACACTCGGATACTCTTGTTGCGTTCAGCGTAGCGATTATCAATCTGGGCTCACACATAATAAGTATCGTAGTAGAAGGTCAATGGAAGCTGTTGCATATATGAGAATATCTCGGAGAAAAGCTCTGGAGGGAACGTTGTGAGACAGTGCATGCAGTTGTGTGCGAAGAGGTTAGGATTCGACCTAAAATCAAAACACCAGCAGCCTCGGGTGCGGCGTTCACATGATACGTGACAGATTTGACAGGATTAAACGTGCTGTAGAACAAAGTCCACATTCTATCAAACACCAAGCAACGTTATACTTCCTAGGTAAATCTGTCATTTAAATAGTCCTACATTTATGGAAACCGCTGTTCTTCACATGAGATACGAAATATGTTGTTTGAACTGGAACCGCGCAGTGCGACCTTGAGTAAGGATATCCTCAAAAGGGTGGGATTTAATTATGACATTGGTATTCATCGGAATGCATTTTATTCGTATGAGTGGGGTCGCTTGGGGATATATCTGCGCTACAGTAAGCACTCGGCTCATCGTTCAAAGCAAAATGATGGCACTTACGCCTCCTCTAGGTACCGTACATCCTCTTCGGATAGCACACTTCCCACCCCGACAATGTTCTCTTCCAGTCTCTTGACGGAAGAGATTCCTACAATGGGGCTGACTACCTTGGATGAAACCCAAGCCAAGGCTACTTGAGCCATGGATACACCACCCCGCTTAGCCACTGCTTCGACGTGGTCAATGATGATTTTATCAACCTCAGTCAACTTCGGCCTTGGAAATCCTCCCGATTTAGATCGTTTTGTGGATTCGTTCACGGAGCGAGTGAGATACCCTCCAGCCAGAGGTGCCCAGGGTATAATCCCTATTCCGTGGTACTTGCAGTAGTCTAACATTTCTCGTTCCTTGGCATCGGTATATTTAGCAAGAGTGATACAGGAGGGGAATATTTAGAAAAATAGGCCCACCTCTTCGCGATAGAGCAACGAATACTCGCACTGCATGCTTACGAAAGTAGTCCACCCATTTCTTCTCGCGACTTCGTTCAGCAGCCCAAACTTCCAAGCTGGCATAGTACTTGCGCCGATGTATCGGACCTTTCCGCTCTGTATGAGGTCGTGGAGAGCCTTCATCGTCTCCTCCGGTGGCGTGAGGTCGTCGTATCTATGAATCTGCAATAAATCGATGTAATCTGTCTTCAACCGGATGAGCGAGGCTTCAACAGCGTTGAATATCGCTGCCCTAGATAATCCCCATTGGTTCACATAGTCCCGCGACTTCTTCAGATGATCGGAAAGTTTTCCTCGTGTTGCCGTAGTTTTTCCAACGATTCGGTGACATTTGGTGGCGATGATGATCTCCTCGCGGGGAATTTGGTACTGTTTGACCCAGGGCTGTAGCCGCGAGAGAAGGAGGAAAGAATGGATCTGCGGACCTTTTCCATAAATATACCAATGATTCGTTCTGATTCCCCGTTTGAATACACATTAGCCGTGTCGATGGTGTTGATTCCTTTATCCCAGGCGGCCTTCAGGATTGGGAGAGAATGTCCCTCATCTAAAACCCAATCCTACATCCAGCGTAAGGGCAAGAGTCGAAAATGTATGAGATGATGTACTCACGAGCCATTTCGGAGACCCGAAACTCATGGCACCTAGCTATCATTGGAATATGAGCGCTCCTCTAACCAAATCAAACCGTAGAGAACATACAATCGGTACAGATACTCGTAGGCCTGACGATCCTAACTGACGATACTCGGCTGTTGTTGTCTTAAGGGTCGCCATTATGAAGATTGCTGCATTCACAGACGGTGAGAGGAAAGAAGGAACCGGCTTGCTTTCCTGAAGGGTAAGGTGGCCTTGTGACAATATCTGTTGGAAATTTATGTTATTCACCTTTCTCAGCACGTGAGTCGCTGTGTTACTAATCGCGATATGATGACTACTGCCTGCATGAAAATTTCGTCACTGGCTCAAAGGAGCAGCCATGGGAATACAAACCTATCTCGTATTCATTGACATGGCAGAATGAGAGTGGGTCTTTGGAACTGGCGCTTAAGATCACAACTTGGATGGATCTGATTGGTTTGACCCACCCGCCTCTGGCATTACTAGAGAAATTCGGAAAGATTAAAAGAGGACATCCATTACTATCTATGTTGCCAAAAGTCAACGATAATCTAAATTAAGTGACCAAAGTCCTCGAACTCTATCAAATATTCCCAGATGAGCCAAGTGCCTTGCCCTTATCTGCCTGTCCTTTTTTCCTTCTCCAACCGCTCAGCACTGAACACGTATCGAGATGCTGAACCACATCTCGCTTGTTCCTCTGCGGCTCCAAGCAAAACGGGCACAAGCACTCCTTCAGAGAATGCATCAACTGGAAATGCTGCGCAAAACAGGTCGTATGCACTGCTTCCCCTGCGCACCGTACTTTTAGATGCGACTTGACCGTACAGTACAAATTACCCGCCTGAGAATCAGACTTCGTATTGAGCTCTGGGTGGAACTTGGAATTGTTGAAGTGTTTTCGAAAGGAGGTTCCGGTGAACGTTAGCATGCACCCTGGGAGAGGGCAGGTGTGGGTGTCTGTGTCGGGGTTGCGTTCGTAGCAAATGGCACTGGGGGGTGAGATGCGGAATGATGCGGGGACGTGGGAGGTTTGTAGGTCTGTCAGTGAGACTTTGTGGAATCCCGGTGGGCTACAAAAGTATGTAGGTAAGTAGTAGTATGTTGGTTGGAGGAAGACATTCTTGCCATATCTGCGTCAGAGGCTCATCGAGACGGTCAGAAGGTAGTGGTCTAATGAGATGACGCTTAGTCGTTGCTTGTTCCAGCTCAGTTGGAAAGTACCCACGAAAAAATAAGGGTACCATCGTCTGAGAGTGGAGCCTCATCTCGTCTCGTACTGGGAACCTCAGATAGATTATGATCCTCCGGATCGCTGGGAATTCCAGTTAGAAGGTATGCTCCATCATGAGGAAGAGCCAATGCACCGTGGATCCGAGAATTTAGGTTTGAAAGAGCGCCATAAAAGCAGAAGTTCTGGTTCGCTTGGACTGCTCGTAGATTTGAATGACTGTTGAATCCTGAATTTGTAACATGTCCGTAAGTAAGACTCAATAATGAGGATGAAGTGGAACACCACTTGCGACGAAGTAGGATAAGAGGTATCATATCGGACAAGGCTGCCCTCATATGGACGTTGCTTAGTATAAGGGTGATAACGATTATTGTTTCTGTAAAACATTTCACCGGCGGAGTGGCCTGAGTGTCAAAAAGGCACTTACGAACTGTACGAGTCATGGGGATGGGCAGGGTGCACGAGAGTTTGTTCTACGGTGCCAGTTGTGGATATGCATGGTCCGAGGATTCCCTGATCGGAATGCCAGGTATTGTAATCGGAGGTGGCAAAATCAGTCAAGTCTCCCACAGGCGCAGAGTCATAGTGTGACATGGTCCTGGAGTGCAGAAAGTATGCATGCTCTGGCAGGGTGTCTAGTGGATAGGCATATGCCAACGAGTTCATATACCCCGGAAGATGGCGGTTCGTGGTAGGAGTACTGGAACCCCTTGGTGGGAAGGGAGGAGCGTGTGGGCTGTCGTGTGGGCTAAGTAAGTGTTAGGAAACCAAATTAATGCTAGTGGCAGGGATTGGCCTACTATGAGTGGGAAGGCAGTTGGGTAGTGAATTTGGGATCATGTAGAACCAGCGCATTATGATTGAAATCTTCGGTACTAAAGAATAGCGGTGAGCGGTGGAAGATATAATGATACGGGTTGGCCGAAGGATTGACTATCACGGACACTGTGCTATGGAACGTACTGGGGAAAGTCAAAGAGACTGGAGCTCTTGGACTGAAATTGCAATTCAGACATCACAGAGAGAGAGAAAGAGAGGAAAGAAAAGAGGTTGAATCAGTGGCTGCAGCGGATGATTGGAAAATACCGTTACAATAAGTACTACTATGGGTGGCCGGGATATGCAAATTTTCAATAAATGAATTTCTGTTGTCAGAGATTCTGTATTTGCCTTTTTTAACATTATAATACATAATTATGCCTAAAATGCCATAATGGGCCGAGGCACCTGATAAGGAATTTTAAGAAAAGAGCCAGCGATTTTAATGTCATTAAGACAGTATTATGACAGCTTTACTAAGCTATTATGACCATATCATAAAGGGTATTTTAAGCGAGATTAGAAGGCAGGTCAAGGGGATTCCATTGGAGCAAACCGGGACATGACGTAGGGGGGTAGGGGGGGGGGAGGGGGGGAGGGGGTGGAGCCTTAAATGCATAACTGACATACCAAAATTTTGATGTATATATTGACAGAAATATAAAATTTTGACTGTAATTAGCAATATTTTGATTAGAACTATTGGTTTCCGCACCATTTTTTAGCCAGAATTGGGCCAGGGACAACCAAATTGAGGAATTGCCCTGATAATGTAACACAGGCTTTGTGGACCATCTTGATTGTGAGGGGAAGCCAACCGGTAAGCACACTGTGTGCATTCCCACATCATTTACTCAATTTATGCTACTATAAATCAATCTCTCAATATGTCTAGCATGCAATTCTGTCTCATGTGTTAACATGACATATTGCTTTTGCTAGTGAGATAAATCAAAGATAAATTGGTCCAATCACCTTAATAGCTGTGAACATTCCAAGAATAAAGTCCTCAAAAAACCTGTTCCAAGTTTTTCAGCCACCATCAGACTATGGCATCAAATATCCGTTCCAGGGTTGTTCTTTTGTCCGACACTGTGGGAATATATGTCTTGAAATGGTTGACAGGGACGGTAAATTGTGGGAATAAGATACTATAAAAGGAAGGAGGGGGAGGGGGGGGGGGGTCCAGTCTTCCTTAAATGCGGTAATGTACATCATGTCTGTTGACGCAATTGTGCAACCCCCTTGAGGCAGGTCATAATAGATGACAATGTAGATAATAATGACATTAGATTGTCGGTTACCTAGATTATTTCTTACTTTTAAATCACCTTTTAAAGTATTATTATCTGATTATAATAGACACCCGATCGGAATCTGGCACGAGATTATAATCGGATGATAATATTCGGAAAATCTCGGCAAAACATTAGAACCCGACTACCAGCACCAGTTGTTCCAATTAGCAATTAGATTACAAATTATTAGCAATTAGATTAAACAAGGGATTGAATTAAGCAGGAATCAAACCAGCGACCCTATATTTTACAATGACAATATAGCCATTACACTAACATGCCTTGGTATTATATGCGACATGAGTTAATATATATGGCAGGAATATAGAGTAGCCAGAGCTCCACACATATCTATGGTTTACTGGCTGCAAGCTACCTTTGCGACAATGTACTTGGAGGACATCGATACACAGTTCATTTTTCATTGCGCATTTCACATTAAAATAATAAGAATTACTTTGTATGTAATAGTACATCCAACCAGCGGAAGTAGGTAGAACGAACATGTAAATAATTGTTTTCATCACCCATTTAAATCTGTCTTCAGTTTGTCGATGACATGCCATTTCAGGTCTACTAAAAACAACACACAGATATTGAACAACTTCAGACAGAAAAGACATGTACCAAAGCTGGGCAATCATATATCCCACAAACAAGTCTTCGACCGGAACTTCCTGTTAATGTATTATCGAGGTAGTATTTTGTCAATCAATCGGAAGACTCACAATTTCAACCCCATCCATTGTGCTTGAAGGGTCAGTATGTCGAGCTATGGCTACTTTTAGCATCTGAGGACAACAAGGATGGTGAGGCCTACTCACAGCTGCCAATGGACAAGATACTCGATCCCAGATTCTCCAAGCCTAGCGACTGTATTGTACATAAGTTTATATAACAAATTTTCAATCCTGAAGTCTAAATCACCTGGAAAATATGTCAGTCATACTCGAAGGAGAGGGTAGCAATCACTTACCTCCACATGCTCCCTATGTCTGAAGAAGTGCCTGGACATCAGGGGACACCCATTCCTTGCATTGCACAACCACCGCCTCCATACACGAGGCCCATACTCAAACCACCTCCCCCCATTCCCCACCTTCATCTCCAGCGTTACAACCATCCACCCCGCATGATCATAGCCTTGTATTGTATAGTGTTTGTCTGGGTATTCAAGGGAGCGATGCCAGCCACAACTACCAATATTAATCACTTGAAAGACTAAAGAAATAAAACTCACCAGATCGAGAGTTTTTCAACTCTGTTTCGCATGAGGATGTTCGCATATCTCGTCTCTGCCTCGAGAAGCACCCTCGCTGGGAAAACGTCCTGCAAAGATGACGAACGATTGTATATTTGTTGAGCATTGCCGAAAAAGGGATCCTGTTGTTGAAGACTCCACAAATAGTAGTATTGCATAGCGTTATAGAAGATGAGGGCATGTAAGAACGTAGTGGTTGAATGACAAGAGTAGTCGGCATGGTTTCTCGCGATGTGCACCTATTTATACCATGGATTAGGCAAATCCTGCCCACCTGACGACCTACGCATCAAGATAACTTCACGCACTCATCTTGATGCCTGGCAGAGCATACGAAAGAGGGAGGGACATAAAAATTCGTTCATATTGACACTGTAAATAATAAACATCAAAAAGATCAAGACGAGATAAAATTTTGGTTTCAAATCCAACCATCTGCAAGGCTCTGAATCGTCAAGACATCCCTCCTGATGGTCATAGATGAGGAAGTAGGGGCGGCCATCCAAAGACATCAAAAAATGTTTGCGCATAATGTGCTGCCAAGGCTGCCTCCATCTTCAAAGATACTTCGGATCCCAACGGACCCAGATGGCCTTTGGCCACAAAGGAGAGAGGGATATTCCAGGCTCGCATCATGTCTCTGAAGGATTTCAATGCTTTGAATCGTTCCGGCCAAGTACCCAGTGCGAGACGGTTTGTTGAAGTCGATGTCGATGGAACCAACGACCCATCGGAGAAAAGACCCATGATTTGTTCTTGGCATCCAAGTCGAAAGTTAATGACATCCTCTTCTTTTGCTGACAAATCTGGATGTGTGAGGTGCATATCAAGTGAAAGTAATTCCTGACGAAAGTTGAGCTCGCAAAGCTCCCATACAAAATACGTTCCTTTCTCGACATCAACTGGTTGGTTGCAGAGAGGTGCAGGAGCTTGTAGGATAGTGGTTCTTGAGCCAGGGGCTTCAAGGGCGGAGCCCAATGCCTGAGTCATGAGATCATGAGCTTTGGTACCCTGCGCATTCCCCGACTTGAATGCCATAGTGAGTAGCTCACACCAGAGTTGCGGTCAAAGTGGTTTGGCATTGGAAGACGACAAGGTGATATGGTACATGAGAGCATCTCAACAATGCTCCCACTGATGAAAGAACGAACTCTGCTGAGCAGCAGAAGCATACACAAGCAAAGCAGGATCTGGAAAGACATAGCCTTTATCCTGGCTTGGTGCAATTGTGCCTCCTTTATTGCTTTGGCTTTGGGCAAGCCTACTACATTCTTCGCATTCTTGATAGTGTTCGGAGAATTTGTCAAAGTTGGCAATTGCATCCACCCATGCAGGTATTACAGGAGGAGCATGTGTTCCAACAAGGTTCGTAAACTTGTCTCATTGTTGATTGTCTGTTTCTAAACAAGTGGCTTATGATTAGGATATGAGAGTTATTGGGTATTGATATCTTACTATTTTTTTTCTTTCGGGATGCCTGAGCACTAGCAAGGGGCCCAAGCACTCTCCCCTTTCCTCTCTGATTGTGCATTGGATGGCAAGATGTGGCAGAGGTAGACGAAGAACCAGAAGCTGCCGCTTGGGTATGTACAACAGGAGACTGGGAGACAGTGATGAAGTTGAATGGATTTCGATAAGTATTGAAGATTTGCATGAAACGGTGCATTGCGTGGAATTTCTGAGGATGAGATGGGTCCCCCTTAAAAATGACAGGGAATGGAGGGGAAGGAAGAGAGGTATTGAGAGGGAAAACCACAGGTTTCTCTGCCTTGAGAATGACCTGATTGCTAAATTGATCTATGGGTCGAACAAGGTACACAGGAATTCCAGCTCTGATATGCTGTTCAGCTACGTCGAGATTGATGGTGAAAGTGCCCATCAGATGACTGGAATTGGGGGCATCCTCTCATTGAGCTTTGCCATTCATCACCGGTTGATAGCAGTCCATGTAATCCAGTCTGGCGACCAACTCGAGCCAATAACTTTGCATCGCTGCCACCTGCACACGAATACTCATAGAGTCCGTCGTTACAGACCTTGTTCGATTGACTAACGCCTCAAGACGCGCACACCGAAGGCCCAAAAAACCATCAAACTCTTCTGAAAACTGTTTCGAGCTATGAACAGCAGAAGAGCGCTCATTGATATAGTCAAAGGCACACTGGAACCGAGCATGTATGTCCCAACTGATTAGGCTGATATGGGTAAGATATCCAGTCGAATGAACAATATCAGCATCAACAATGTCATACCAAATAGTGTCCAGCCAATTGCGATATGGATGTGTGTCGTCGTTGGGACCTGGGCAACATGGAATGACAGGGAAATGACAAAATTTGGGGTCAAAAAACTGGAGAGCACGAGTTGGGTCATGGTGACCGAAGCGACCATCCTCATGTAATAAGATTTTGGTGGTACTTGGAGGGCTAGGGATGAAAGAACCATTTGGCGTAGTGATAAAAATCTTGTGTTCTTCAATATAGGTGCTGACGCGTCCATCGTTGACAGATAATGTTTCTACAGGCAAGTTCAGGGGTTAGCTACCAGAAAAGATATATGCCCTTACTGCCATCCTTGCAGTTTCCAGCATTACTCAAAAGGTCTTGCAGCTGAAAGGTACGAGATGATTGCATTGCCATAGTTGTTGAAGGACTGAAATTCGCCGAAAGGAAGACAGAAATCCAGTGGGAGGTTGGTGTCGTTAACAAGATAATAGTACGTTGTGTACAATTATCATCTGCCCCAACCAACACATGTCTTGTGCATCAGCCAACCAAAAGCAAAATACTCTCATAGTTTGTTTAGGTCGCAGTTGGGTGTAAGTGAAATGTTTCTGTTCTGAAAATAGGTTAATTCTTGCCAGTAGAAAGACTAACTGAGGGACTTACCATTAGGAAAGGGAGTTGTAGAACAGAGAGTATTGAATCACGGTCTATGATCCCAATTTGGTGAAACTTAGTCAGCCACCTTCCATATTGAATGGTCACCGATCACTCACTCAGTTACTTCTACACACACACACTCTCTCTCTACATCCTTGACTCTCTCTCCCTCCATCCTCAAAACGCAATGACGAGATGTTAATGCGATGATGGTGTTTTGTGCAATGCGAGATACTTCCTTCTCTCTGACGTGACGTCAGAGGGATATCTTCAGCTTCCCAGGAGATTCCTATGCTCACAGTCATGGTGAGGCAATGCGCTCGGTTAATGGATAATGGTAGGTTCACCTCGCTCTGCAGGGACCTTCATGCGCTGGCTTGTTACACTTTCTACCTGCCCAATACATTCTAATGCTGTACATTGTAGGTAAAAGCATGTGCTCAGAATTATTTCCTTGATTCTCAAAGGGTTCACGAATCTTAGCCAAGCCATCATGAATTCTAGTGAATCCCACACAAATCTAATTGTAATGCAACATATGCAATTTATCTCCCAATTGGCACAATCAATGACAGTTACTCCCCAGATCCAGAGCTTTCACTAAGCTCTGATTGTTTCCTCCACACCGAAACCACTACATCTTCTCATTTCTTTGTGATCCTTATGGTCTTCTTCTCTTTCTCCCTACGCTTTGATGGTCCTACCTTGTGTCAGTACTATAAAAGCAACAGAGAGAATGCATTCCGAAGAAACAGCATTTCGGGGATTCTGCCTGTATAGATGTCTGGATCGCCAAATTCAGAGAAGAACTCCTGCGAAGTAGGGGAAGATATGAGTTCTGAACTGAGCCGAGATTTAAGACATGGAATCTTTGGGTAGGTACTTCATCTGGATTCATTGCCGCTTGTGGTGCTGACGCTTGATCTCGAAGGTAATTCAGAAGCTGGCTTACAAATGTCACACATTTCTCTTTGTATCTACATCATCGGTGGCATAGTCACAGTGCTCGTTGACTCAATGCTTGTTCGAGCCACTCTCATGGCATCATTTCTTCATTCTCAGACATACCAAGGCCTCGTTCATACTATCTGGATGCGGCCTTCTTTATATGTTTGCCAGTCAAATCCTACAACCTCGAAATGACGAATGTATAGTCGGCTGCCCACATGAATGCCACGGTTCTGGACAAAGGATTGTACTTTGCAGATGTAGCATCATAGTATCCCTCGTGGTCTCAATGGATTCCTTGATTCGACAGAACAAGCCAAGGTGAGAGAACGACCCTAATTTAGAGGTGTGTCCACTAAACAACTCAGTCATAGACCATTAACACTTGTCCAGACCCCGATACCTCGTTGTCAATACTGACATTAAAGGCGACTGGCACAGTATTCTCTGCAGAAAAGCCTATCCTCGCTGCGTTAATTCTATGGACTTAGTGGCACTGGCACGTGCCAATTGCAGTTTGGCAGTTTGTTCTTTCTGTCAAATTTTTTCGCCTTGTCCACAAACAAACCAGCTTTCAACATGTCTGCACCCCCAGTACTATCTGCCACCGAGAACCTAAACAACATCAATTTCTCCAGTGAAGAACTTGTTGAAGTAGGGCTCTTTCACAGAAACTTGTCTTCTACTGATTTAACACTGCCCCATAGGCTATGAAGAACCTTCAGCTGCAGAACCAGGCCCTCCTGCAAGAAAACCGAACCCTGAAGGTGACGCACATGCCCCAGGGTAAAGCCAAGGCAGTGGCTCTGGAACAAGTAGAGGATGATGACGATGAAAGTATCCTTGATGCCAAGGACATCAAGAGGCTTCAGAGGGATGGGTGGAGTCTCATCATCTTTTGCTACCTTTGGTGGGACAAGCTCCCTGTCTTTGGTTTCGACAGAAGCCAATGCCAGGAGGAATTGGACCTTCTTCGCGCCAAACTTGCCAAGTGGTATGCTCTACCGAAGGAAGCTCAGGCTGCAATTGACCACTTCACCAAGAAGAAAAGACAAGTGGAAAGTAGGTTAGACCTTCTGTGTGTTGTCGAAGCTCTTTACCAGGAGGTCCCCAAAAAGTACCATGACCTCATTAAGTCTGATTATACTCACTTGACCATGGTGGTGTGTTCCGTTTCTTTCCTATCGCAGTGATGAGCCTCTAGGCTCTGTACGCTCAGAATTCGTGATTTTTTGTCATTTCTAAGTGACAACGACTTAGCACCAGTAATAACGATAACACCAGTGTGCACACACTATTATAGGACCTCTTTGACACTTCAACGGCCGGTTATAATGAAGAATACCCATCCCAACTTATTTCGCGACCTAACTTGTATGCCATCACGAATAGGCACAGTATTGATCGATCAGGCAAACCCCGGTGATAAGCGAACTACGCATCACTGACTCATCAGGACTGCATCACCAGCGCATCACGGTGTAATGGACCAGTGTTGATCCTTTCATTATATGAGGTCATACCCACCGACAATTGTCCTACTACAATAATCATCGAGTTCTTGTCATCCAAACGACCGGCATTGATAATATCGCCGTGCCCAGCTCACTAGAAGGCATTATTCCTTTTGTTCACCTCAGTAATTCCACCATACCCTCACAGTCCGCAGTTCAAACAGCACCCCAATGACCCCGCTGTGACAACTCATGATATAGTGAATTTATCTGTCTTCAGTAACGCTAAGGATTAGCTGTTACAAGTGACTATGGAGATGCATATGGATGCTTGAATCGTTACCAAGCTGCAGCCTTACTGCTTTACTAAGTCTCTCTATTAATAAATATCTTTGGTAGTATAAAATCCATAGAAAATCATAGAAGGAGAGATCTAACTACCCACTACTTTGCTATTAGCACTCGCTATACTGCTCACGACCAGCTATATTCTCATCTATATACTCTTGCTATGCTCATTAGCACCGGTTTAACGACCATCTTTCTCGCATAGCGCAGTACATGAACAATAACACTTGTTTGCCCCCATATGCTCGCTATAAAGCAACGGACTGGTTTTGCACCATCTTTAGCTTTGCACCTCCCTTGTTCTCTTTGAGAAACATGTTCTATACCATGATCGACCGGCGTTAGCATTATCTTCAGTTGCTCGCCGCACCTTTGCTTGCACCCTGTCATTATTGGTTTAAATACACGCATCTAGCACGTAACAGCGTACGCTCGCATCGTACAGCACCTCTTTTTGTTTTATAGGATTGGATTGTCTTCATCTTTGTACCATAGGAGTTTTATTCAGCTTTACTTTCAACATCATTCATTGCAGCCCACTTGGGTAGTCTCTGGTAGACTTATAGGAATCAACATCGTCACATAGGATTGTATTGGACTCAACACCGGTTTGGACCGTCATAGGATAGGATAGGATTGGATAGGATTGGATAGGATAGGTTTGCATGCATAGGATTGACATTGACATAGGATAGGACCGTCTCCGAGTAGACTCAGTTTTCAACATCGCCCTCAGTATATTTCGTCTCATATAGGATCAGCACTCATCATTGCCACGTCCCACTGGACATAAACTCATTTTCACGCTCTTGCCACCATTAACTGGCATTATTAGGATTGCCCCCTTCAGTATTTCGACACTACACCAGTTATAAACTGTCTACCACTGATGAGCCTCTAGGCTCTGTATGCTCAGAATTTCGCGATTTCAGCTATAATAACTGAAGGCATCACATAAATGACCTATCAAGACAAGCTTACTGTACTACTCAAGGGCATATACTTTATGCAACAGCAATGGCACCCTAAGACTCTCAATATCCTTCCCATCTTGCGAAGCACTTTAATTTGTGCATACCATCACTTCAAGGCACGATAATTGATCGTACAACTCCATTCAGCAGTAGGCGCTGAGAAACCGAAGAGTTGCTGCACCAGTATCACATCAATTATGCATCACGGCTTGACCTGCCGGATTGATCATTTAATTATGTGATGTCATATGCATTGACATATACCTCCCCTCAACAATCATGGATTACGTCCGATAATTCCTTCATTTTCAAATACAATAACCGAATGCCAAAGATTATAAACCTTGACACATTGGTATACCTCAGCTCGTCCACCCTACCCTCTCAGTCCGCAGTCAAACAGCACCATATAACACTTGCAGTAATAACTGGTGACCCTCGAGTACTATCTTGTCTCGGCAACGCAAGAGACTAGCTGTTATCGAAAGCCTCGTTATTACTCATAAATGGTCGGATAGTTGCCAAGCCACAGTCTTACAGCTTTAATAAGTAGAGCTAATAATATCCAGACCTTGTAGTATAAAAACTCGATAGAATATTGTAAGAAGGAGAACAAGTACCCGAGAGACACCGCATGTTCTAGAAACCAATAGCCGGTACACCAACAGTTATAACTTGTATTATCCTGCTTCACAACCGTATATGCACCACAAATCAATTGTTTTGCACCCTATATGCGCTACTATAAGCCTAGGACCGGTTTATACCGTCTAACAGCTTCGTTCACCTCTCTATCATTCACCACTTAACTGCATACCACTGTCAGCTTCGAATACTCAACTGCTGTTCGGTTTTATACCGGTTACTTGCCATTAGCTTGCCATAGCTTTGGTACTAGCTCTTTGAGCTCTCTTATGCTTCTCATGTACCACATTGTGTCTCGTTTTCTTTTATAGGCCCCATCGTCTTCACTTTCACCACATAGGAGTTTAATTCGGTTTTGTTTTTGACAATTACATCGCTGCCCATTTGGGAAGTCTCCGAGTAGACTTGTAGGATCAGAATCATCAGCATAGGATCATTTCGACCAGTTCTCATTTAGTTTCATCATAGGATAGGATAGGATAGTCCCCGTGTGGACTTATAGGTTTGACATTAACATAGGATAGGACAGTCTCCATGTAGACTCAGTTTTCGGCTTCGACTTTCAGTAACAGTGTTTCACATAGGATCAGTAACCCACCCTCAACATAGGACTTTGTTTTCCCTCTCGTATTCTTGACCATGAAAACTGCCTTCAGTTTCTACTCTCAAATAGTCGACACCTTTCATTTATAGATTTTCCCCAGAGGATCATCGTCTAGAGACATCATCTAGCATTATTCTCTTCGTTTCCGCAGATACTTGGTATTCACATCATACCGGTTTCTGTCGTCCCTTGTTTATTCGAGACAATACCAGTGTATAGCCTACATCACAGTACTCGACTAGGGTACTACTTGCTAGACTTTCATGTCGCAGTGTACACCTGCATCTAGAGGAATTGATTGGAGTGCATGGAGGTGCCCCGAACATACTCGCACACACATCGCCTTAATTACCGAAGGCTTCGTTTATTACCAATACTCGTTGAGTTTGGTGTTGCTGTTGCCACGGAAGTCTAGGCTTATCACCGCACACATAGCTTCATTATCGCCGTTATTTTCATAGGACCTTCGTCTAGAGACCTCGTCTAGTCGTTTCTCCTTCTTTTACACCGGACCTGTGGTATTCACGTCATACCCTCTTCCATTCTATCTCGTTATCGAGATTATCACCAGCCTACAGCCAAAACCTTTTAGTACTCAATCGCTTGAGTGCTACTTGCTTGACTGAAAAGTCACAGTATAAACTCGCATCTAGAGGAAGTGATTAGGTTGCATGGAGGTGCCCCAAACAACTCGCACAACACAGTACCTTTATAACTGGTCTGTACCATCATTAACCATTACTCTTCAAGTTTTTGGTGTGCCATTGCCACGGAAGTTTAGGTTCATCAGCGGCACCAGAAGCTAATCTTTTTTTACAGATGAAAGATGCCGCTTCTTCTCTTCGATCCACCAGTGTCTTCAACATGAAGAAATCTGCCAACATCATCTTTGAGGGCATCGTCCCCATCACAGCCTTTGCCAATGGACATGATCAGAGTACCGACCAGCTCTGGTTGACCTTGCTTGGATACGACAGCATTAGACAAAGATATGCTCAGTGCCCTGAGCTTCTCTTTCCTCCTGGACAAGGCTGCAAGCAAGGGCCAGCTCTCTTTCAGTCTCCCACTCTGGTGAAGGTAAGAAAATATTTTATCTTTCGTATGCATAATATTATGTTAACACTGTTTCAGGTCCTGAGCCATGTCCTCTTGGGGCCATCCTCTCTTACTACAGGCAAAAAAACCCGATCAATGAACGCCATCCTTTGGGAGAAAACTGTGATCACCCCTGGTGCAATTGCATATGCCACTGTTGTCGTAAGTATGAAACCTAAATCAAAAACTGCTCTTTGCTGACAATGGTTGTTTGACAGGCCCAATATCTTTTGAGCAGGGACAACACGTTCGCTGAAATAGGAGAATCCACCAAAATTCCCTATGCTGCCAATTGTCGGTTCTACATCAGAACCATAGAGGCAACATTGAGCCTCTCCTCAACAAAGAGAACCCTTGAGTTCTTTGATAAAAACCTCTTCTTGCCCAAGAGGAATATGAGGGGGTTAGCCATCACATCCCTCCAGGAGGCCTCAGATGAAGAGGAGGAGGCCATTGTCAGAGGGTTGTACGAAACTGAGGTAGATAAGGAGACAGAAGTTGCCTCTTTGGAGGAAGACACAGCTGCCAACGCCACATTTCTGGCCCCTCAGCTGACTTTGAGGGCCCCAACTGTAACTGCGGGCACTTTCCCCACCTCAAACTATGTAGATGTTGTTTCTGACGACGACAACAATGACAATGATGACATCTTCAACAACAACAACAACAACATCAGCGACATCAGTGACATCAATGAGGATGAAGACGAGGACAAGATCACAGCTAACGGCACTCCTCCAAACATGCCTGTCAAATCCATCACAGCCTCAGCAGAAACAGCTTGGCTCCAAGTGCCTGCGATGTGCACCAAAACTGTGACATTTGTGCTTCTAGGCATTGACACTCAGGCTGCCAAACCAGTAGAAAATGAAGCTGCAGGCAGCATGGCTGTACAAGAAGCCCTGAATGGTGGTTGCATGGTCATTCACAATGGAACCCAGGGTGGCATGGGAACTTGTGGAGGAACTCGGCAGAGGGGGTAATAAATGGGGTAGTAAATGTCAGAGAGGGAAGAAGAAGGCTACTGAGAGCATGCAGAATGCACCGAGAGGCTGGAATCTTTGTTCTCGTGCCCCACCTATGTAGTATTGTGTAGAACATACTTGTTTAGTGTAGTGTAGAAATTGCATGCCGCTTCCATTCAATTGTGTGAATTTCAATAATATAATAATACTTTGATTTTTCTGGTGGTATTTCTTTGCTGGATTTCGAAAAATTTCTTCAATTAAAAGATGTATCATTGTATACATTACATACAACATGTTTTGTAGTTTTTTAGACAAAGCACACAATGAGAAAGGACAGTAGCATGGGGACTTTTAGAATAATAATAGTCGGTCAATTTAAAGTCACATGGTTGACAGTTGGTCAGAATTCGGAGTTTTTCTTCTACTTGTCTTTATCGTCTGTCTTCGCCTTTTGTTCAAATGAAAGTTCGACAGCTTCAGCAACACCAAATATCTATCTCACCTTTGGACTAGCTGGAACAGACCACATAACATGAGATGTGTTATGCATAGCGACCAATACACGAGACATGTATTGGTGGGTCTGGGAACAGTTACACGTGACGTGTATACTGTTCCGACTAGCTACGTCCTGGGTTGTTGCATAGATTTAATCGATATTTCCTGTTTGTGCTTTCCTTTGTGCCAGAGCTTTACTGACCAGTAATATCTATTTTCCAATTTTAACAGAGCTATGCCCAAGGCAAAGGAGAGCAAGCAAAAAATCTGTCCCCACTGCCAAGGCACTTTCCATGCTCGAGGGTTTATACCACATGAAAGGTCTTGCTCTCGGAAGATACGGGAACGTCAACAAAGTGCCCTGTGCAGAGCTCAGTATGGAGAACAATTTCGATGTATGTTGTACAGGTCTTCCGACAAACTTTGGCGTTGATCCTTCTCCAGCATTGCCTCCTCGTCTCAATTCCCCCTCAGCGTCGCCTTCCTCTCCTGGCGCTACCACCTCACAGAGGTGTTGGGAACAGGCTCAACCACTAGCAGCTGGTACATCTACTTCCAGTTTTCTGTTTCTTACTATCGGGCTTATCAGGCCTCTCAGAAGATTTCGATGACATGGGAGATGCCCCACCTTTTCCACCTGAAATGGCATCCTCTAGTGAACCAGAACCTCCTGTGGACTATATCCGTATGGAGTATCATCCCCACAACGGTCGACAACCTAGACTCGATACAATTGAAGAATTTCAAGCACAAACAGGATCAAGGTCAACAATTGCATTGGAAGATAAACCTTGGAGCCTGTTCAGCTCACGAGACGATTTCGAACTCGCAGAATGGATTTTAGAGTTGGGTATCAACCAAGGCGACATTGATGCTCTTCTAACGATGATGATCAAACGAGGGGGCCAAGTACCTTCGTTTTGAAACCATCGAGAACTAATTGCTATGTGGAAAAAAGCCACACACCTTCATACATCTGTTCATATTGCTATTTGTTCTGGTTCGAATTTTAATGCCTGACCTTTGACGTAGTTTGAGTCTTCAATGTTCACTGTGCCATTGCAAGGCCAACCCTATGAATTCACTGTATACCATAGGGATTTATGGTCTTGGATGTTGGATATACTTCAAGACCCTCTCCTTGCTCCTTATCTCAACTGGGATGCTCAATGACTGTTCAAAGTCAACAGCAATACATCTCAGCGATTCTACATGGAGCCTCACACTGGCAATATGTTTTGGGAAATTCAGGTTAGTCTTTCGTGCTCATAATCATTTACATAACACCATATAACTAATTCACAAACAGACCACTCTTCCTGATGGCGGAAAACTGATTTGTTATATCATATATGCTGACAAGACGTGGCTTTCCTCATTTGGCACGGTTCAAGGTTATCCTGTCATTGTTAGATTGGGAAACCTTCCTTCCCATATTCATAATGGTCAAGGCGTTGGAGGGGGGCATGTCATTGGTTGGCTACTGATTGTAAGTCTAATTCTGTATCATCCTTTAAATTTACTCACACTGTGTTCATCAGGTCAAGGAGGAAGCCCAACATACAGGAAAGTTTTACTACACTGATTTCAAGAGGGCTGTCTGGCACAAAGCATTCGAATTCATCCTTTCGCCAATCAAGGACAAGTCAAAATTCAGTGCTTGGGTACAAGTTGCCAGAGCAGCAGAGTTATACTTGTTTCCGACTATCATGATCTTGTCTGCAGATTACGAAGAGCAGTATGTCTGTAAATATACATATTTACACTGTACCAACGTCCTATTAGATGCATGATGGCCTTGACTCGGGGATGCAATGCATATTTCCCCTGTAATATATGGATGGTTCCATTCGAAAAACAGTATCGCGCCAATGAAACATACAAACTGCGAACTTCAGCCGATGCACAAGAGATTTATGAAGAGGCAAAGAAAATAAGAGGCACTACTGCCCGTAACACGTTTCTTCAGAAGTTCAGCCTGCGTTTCATCAAAGTGCATCTTTTCTCATCACTATTATATCTATATTCTTAATAGAAATTTATCAGAACACTTTTTGGGATATCATGTGTTGTGAAATCTATTGGGCACTCTCATTTGATTGATTGCACGTGTTCAATAGCGGGCTTTTTGCAGATCATCTCCTCGAGGAGATCAAGAAGAGAATGATCAAACTAGGGTCCTCCTACACCCAACTGGCAGACAAACTGTACGTTGAACAATGCTCTATGAAGCTATAAAATTCATGACTCACACAGATTGCAAGCCTTTCCTTCTTGGAAAGATTTGTATCATTTCAAGCAAGGATTTATGAATGTGATGTTCACCGATGGACGAAAATATGAAGCTCTTTCAAAAGTATAGTCCCATCCAGATATCCAGTTGTTCTTTTTTGGCTGACCCTCTCTTAGCAGCTGATCTTTATTGCGCATGCCATTTTCACAGCAGCGAATGATCCTATTGGGTATATTCTTCTTTGAGCATTGCATGTCTATATGGAATTGGATGTTTATGCCAGTCTTACTCTCCACACATCTGATACTCTTCGAGATGGACGGGCGAGGATACCAATATTTGCAAGTGTAATTGAGGTACGTCTTTGCAATGTTAAGCTCTAATGAATAGCTGTCCATTGTACATTAGGAGTATGAGAAGGCTGCACAAAATGAGTATAAGGCAATGCGGCGGACTCTTACCTGCACTGATACAATCCCGAAAGAAAAGAAGCTCAAGCGCTGGAATTTTCCGAAGGCTCATTCCCACCAACATATTTTCGATGAAATCAAAGCAAAAGGCATTATGTTGAACTACAATACAAAACCCAATGAAAGTATGCATGGTTCCTTCAAGCAGTCGTACCAGCACCGTACAAACTTCAAGAATGTTGATGAACAGGTCTGTAGCTGATCTACTTTCTTCTACTTTTAATAAATATCTATAACTATGTTTCTCTAGATTCTTCGAGTTGACGACTGGTACAACACCATGACATACATCCAACAACAAGTCAATCATCATGACAAAATCGAGAAGGAGGGAGATGAAGATGACAAAGGCGAGACTGGAGACTCAAATGAAGACGAGTTGGCTCCCGTGTTGTCTACCAGCAGTGAGGCGGATTATGCTGCTACCACTTCATTGCATGGAGGCCATGGAAAAGGGGGCAGTAAACTATCAATGGCAGAAGTCGAGGCCAAGGCAGAGGATAATTCCGATTTCTGTGATTTTCAAAACTGTCTATCTACACATATGAAGAAGTATTTCGAGTCTCACCCTGAAGAGCTCCCTTCGGACAATGGTGTCCCTGCAGAATTCGACGGCTTTAAGTGTCAAGATCAGGTTTGTGCCGTTTTTATTTTGTTACATCACACTTTCTCTAATACTTCTGTTTCAGATATCATTGTATGGAATGATCAAAGTCAACTACTCCAGCGTCGTTGATTGGAGTTTGACAACCGACATACTACGATGTTTGCCCAGCTTCAACTATCATCCTCATTATGACTTTGTACTTCTGGAGACCAACCAGGGACCAATGTTCGCACAGCTTGTTCTTGTTTTCGAATGTGTCGTTCACAAAAAGGTGTATCCTCTTATGCTGGTTCAGCTGTTCAAGGAAGCCATAGGACCGATTACGAAGAAAGATCATGACCTAGGATTTTATCGGGTCAGAACCAGGATGAAGGGCAATCCTCTCATCGTATCCATCTATTCAGTCATATGGGGTGCTTTATTGATTGAGGACATGGCGATGAACAGAACGATCAATCAAGGAGAGCATACAATGAAGGACTATCTAGTTGTTGACATGATTGATGCCGATATGTTTTTGCGGATGCAAAATCTATCATATGTAGGAAGGGCAACTCGCACAACTCGCAGATAGGCTGTTGCTGCCTTTCCTCTGCCTAATCTTGCATTTTTTCGCCTTGAGGACCATGGACCTTCATTTTACCTATTTTTTTTGGCATTTTTCGCCTTCGCACAGCTTGTTTCTATATTTCTTGTTGGCAAACATTACTTCCCAGGCCTCTCGCAAGTCATTCGTGTACAGTTTTTCCATCAGTGCCTAACATTATAATACCTTTTAAGTGTGATGGGAAATTAAAATATTGAACATCACATTATAAATGACCAAGCAAAAACATTATCTTATCACTGATGACATTAAAATGTCAAATAAATGACAAAGCAATATTATAATCTTCTCATGAATCTTTATCTACAAAAATCATCTTATCAAGCGCTTATGATTACTTTATGACCTCTGATAATGTCAATTAAAATCTTATCAAGGGGCCTAATGATTGATTTGCCTTTTTTAGTGTTTACCAAATCTCCGACAGTAGCTGCGTCATGTAACTCTTACACCCCAAAATTTTGATATCATATAGAAAAATGTCTATAGATGCTTCATTAAAAGTTTCAAGGAGAAAGGTGCAGACAAGCTTGCCTCAGGTCTCCTCTGAGGAGAGAGGTCAAAAATTTGCGATGTGCAAATCGTCATGATGGCCAAGGTCACAGTGCCTTTTTAAAGTCTGCCATGGCACCAATGCATCATCCATCTCTTCTGCTTTGTTCTGTTCATTCTTGCTGTTTCAATCCCTTCCAAATTACAAGATGTCTGGAATTCAACTCTATAGGATTGATGGTATAAATGTGAACTAGGGTATAAATATGGTTCTCTAACATAAACATTGTTTCTAGAGGCAGATGTGGAGTTTGTGACTGTGAAGGTTCTTGCACCTCTGCATAGGGATAATAAGAGTGCAATGGGTACAGCTGAGAACTGGAAGGTGCAGCTACTTAGTAATGGTCCATTCCTGTATGCAGTTCAACACATTTCTTGATTTGCCAAGCACAGGCATGTGGAGTTTTAAATTGTCACATCCAGTACCTCTGGAAACACAACATTATAACTTCAACACCTTCCCATCCCTGTGAGCACTTGAAATTTCTATGGTATGATGGTATCACATGTATTATTGATATTATGAAGTTATACCATGCCAGAATCTGTTGCTCATGAGATATTGCCATGTCATGTCTGTACAAAACACTATTCTTGCCAATGTTATTCAGTTTATAGCATGTCTTTCAAATTTTTGAGCAAAATAAAATTACAGCCCTCACAATACACATTCAGTCAGCCACAGAAAAAAAAACCAAGCTGCGAAAGTGACAGGAATGTACTAAGAAATGCAATTTGCATGTCCTGAACCATTTGCACATGCCGATCACCCATAGTAGTTGTCCCATGTACATAACTTGATTTTTTAGAGTGGTGCAAACCTAGAAGGGGGGGAGCATCATTGGATAATATTGAAAAACAATGCATTGATATGGTGATTGCTTAATAGAAATACAAAGACCACCTGAAACAAGGTGCAGGATTGAACATTGGTCCTCCCATCTTTATTGTCAATAGTACTTATAAACAAGCATTAAAGACAATGAGTAACTGTACCCAGAAGCACACTTGCAAGTCAAAAGACAGTATTTAATTAATACCATACACAGCGACTCCTTTAGTCACTCCTTTGGAGACAAGAAGTCTTGAAAAATGAATTCCTGCAGGAATACCTATTGACTTGTTCTCGTTCCATGGTCAGCCGCAGTTGTAACTTATAGTTGTCCTGGGGCCAGGTGAATTCTGTGTGTGCATGATGCGTGAGATGTGTTTGTGTGCATTTTTCATCGGATCAGATGTGTTAGTTTGCAAATACATTACTGCATGTACATCAGTACTTCTGCATGAATTTATATGTGAGTGAAAATCAAAGTTGAAGTCAGTGAGCCTCAACAAAATTTCACAATTTCCTGTAACATAGTGAGCCTAGAAGTACCCGATACAGACATTATTAGTACCCTACAAATAGTAGACATCAAATTATATGCCTACCTGGCCCAAGAAGATACTGAAAAGGCCAATGAATGATAAAAAAGATGTATACATGTCAACACTAGTGAATGCATCTCATGCACTTAGGAACACATCTCACGCACTTTAATATATCAGTGTTTATGTCTTAAACACATGCGTGAATGATATTAATGCATGCGTTCCTACACAAACGCAGCTTAAAGGTAAGAACACATGTATTTCACAACAAAACACAGCGAACGCAGACGAGTGACATATCTGTCATGCTTGCATTCACTCCAGTTTAACTTGGCTTTCACTCCACTTTTAATTGAAAACTGTGTGTATCATCATGACACGATCTCCAATCGATCCTCTGTATTAAGGAGGTATCTAAAATATCAAATATTTAAAGAAGTAAAAGGTAATACCATATAAATTTCAACCACAATGTCCCTCTTTTGTCTAGAGTGTTTACTTTGTGAGTTTCTCTTTTTTCACTGTGGACTTCTGATTTTCTGCTACATGTTATATATCATCAGTTTGTTTTTGATATCTATTTTTTTAATCTAATTTATGTTGAGCCTCGGAGGGGGGGGGAAAATATAAGGCTCGGTCCTGCCATGCAGATGCGTTGACCCACACCCTACTAGTAAATGTTTGACTGTGGCTGTACTTAATATCAACTTAATATTGCCATGCAAGAATCAGTACTAATCTCAGCTACACCATCTGTAGCATGCCATTCTTCAGTTCAGAACACTTTTGAAGATGGGATAATGATCCCACAGCAAAAATAATTTATGTCACACATGGGAACACAAAACGCAGTTCAACTAAACACAACTGCCTTTTATGGAAAGACATGCATGAAAACGCAAACACAGACTAATGCATCCATGCATGTGGATCACACAGAATTCTACATGCCTGTTGTCCTGTAAGGCGCTGTCCCCAGTAAGAAAATGGCTTGTCTAGTTGTGGCATGGACAGACATGTGAAAATCATATAGAAGATGATGCATGTCCAGGGATATGCATGCACGTCGGACACCATATCATCAATCAAAGGAGAACTTGAAAAAGACCAAGCCATGTTGGTGATCGGCATGGCAAAGTCCATGGGTGGCATACCGATTCTTGGCCACTTTGGGACTTGTCTCCCTCCAACACACTGCTGCAGTGCATTGGTATTTTATGTGGGTCAAATACTTCGAAGGATTTGGTGCCAGATTTAGTGGGTAAATCCCTGGCACCAAAACCAGCACCAAAAACCAATCAGTTTTGAATTGGTATTTAATGTCAGTTTTTGTACTGGATTTGGATCTTAAATAAGAATGCAAAAACACACAGTATTTTGATGAGGATTTGGTCATGCAGATTTGTACTACAAAAGCATGTGGATTTGACTCAGGGATTTGGGACCCAAATCCAGAAGGGTAAATCTGCTCCCAAAAACAAGCGTATTTCAAATGGTATTTGTAGAACAAATCCTGATGTAAATACCAAACCAAAAACAGGAGGTCTCAAATCCTGGAACAAATCCCCTTTGTATTTCCTGTTCTTGGTTTGGTATTTACATCCTGATTTGCTCTAAAAATACCATTTGAAATACACTTGTTTTTGGGAGCAGATTTACCCTTCTGGATTTGGGTCCCAAATCCCTGAGTCAAATCCACATGCTTTTGTAGTACAAATCTGCATGACCAAATCCTCATCAAAATACTGTGTGTTTTTGCATTCTTATTTAAGATCCAAATCCAGTACAAAAACTGACATTAAATACCAATTCAAAACTGATTGGTTTTTGGTGCCGGTTTTGGTGCCAGGGATTTACCCACTAAATCTGGCACCAAATCCTTCAAAGTATTTGACTCCCCTAAAATACCAATGCACTGCAGCAGTGACAATCACTAAAAACATCTCTATGCTAGCTGATACCTTATGCTAATTCCTTGCTGCACACACAAATAAATTGAGTACTTGACTAGGCTATAGCCATTGTGATGGCATTTTTTTGATGGCATACAAGATTCCACCAAGCGACAGGTACAAGTCACTGGTACCTTTGTCTCAGAGGTGGTTTACAAGCAAATTTTCTCTTTCAAAATCACATCCAGGACTACAGGAATTAACTTAGTTTCTCTTTAGCAGCCACATAAACACATGCAAACCACACTACGATCCTTGGCTCCCTGACAAGTCCCAGATTGGTTGACAATGGATACCCAACACTTGCTCATAATCCTCCACTTGTGGATGGTATGTCTCCATATATGCCTTGCATAGCATCTCTGGCCTCCCTCAAACACTCTACTTCACCCCACATCATTAAAACATGCTCCGCGAGCCTGGAGAGACCATCAACCTCATCCTTGCAGCCATCTGGGGGGTCGACAAACAGGCTGCGGTTGGGGGGCACGTCGTTGGGGAGGGACTGGTGGGCAAGCTGGCCGTACTTGGAGCTGAGGCTGTCACATTGGTGTTTGGCGTTGATTAGGTGGTTGGGGAGGGATAGATCCCCTTGCATGGCAACCCTGAGGAGCATGAGGAATATACCGTGGAAGGGTATTGAGGGGGGATTGGGGTGAGAGGGACGGAAGGGTAGGTGTGTAGGATGTGGCTGAGAAGGACAAGGTCCCCCCTGGTCTTGTCCTTGTCCCCGATGGAGGCTCATGTGAGGGTGATGTGCTGGGGTTTGGCGCCTAGGCTGTGGAGGGTAGAGATTGCGGCGAGGGCTTTGTTGGCTTGAATGGGGAAGGGGTTGTCTGGGAGGAGTTCTAACAAAGTCATGAGTAAATCTTGAATGGTGACGGACAAGATAGAGGACTTACTGTAGACTAGGATTGCCATGTCGATGTAGTGGTAGTTGAGAGTATACATTCGGCATGGTTGTGGAGCAAAGGAGAGTGGTGTGGTACCCCACATGAACTCAAGAGAGCATAAATAGGGTGGTGGAAATGTATAGTGTCCCCGATATAGAAAGTCTCATTCTCCCAATGATCAAAGGGCAGATCTATAAACAGGACCTATGCCATGGATGATTTCAGATGGGGGAGTCACAAGGCATGATGGTGTGCACTTCAAGCAGCAAACAGTCATTTCTAGCTAGACAAAAATCAGTGAAAACAGGTGGACACTTGGATGTACCACAATGAAATGAGTCTGATGCAGTGAAAGTTTGCATTGGTTGAAAGAGCATGTCATAATTTTCATTGCTATTTCCCTCAGCTCACATTTTGGTTAGTGTGAGTTAGTCACTTGTCAGGAGTGGCTTGGTATTGATGTGTTTCGAATGGGTCCTATACCATAAGGAACTACTAGGGCAGTCACTGTGCAGCAGGTATTTTCGTTGAACCTTAAGAAAGGCTGATCTGTCGATGGGGAAATAACTCAATGTGGCTGGTACATGGAATGTCCATATAAACATATGTGGTTCTATATGGATTTTTACAGTCGAATATCTATCTAAGTTCATACATGAGAATGGAAAACCATGATTCCATAACCTAAAAGACGAACCCTTTCCATCAGAATACTGATGCCCTGATAAACAAACATCAGGTTTTTTCAATATAGGAAAAATTCCGTGCACATACCATTTCACAGATATGAAGACCAAATTTGTCAGCACTTTTGGTTTGGGAAGTCCACTCTATGTAACAAGTAACCCTGTTGACACAGACCATGGTATGTTAGGTCTGTTAGGAATGTACAAGAGACGAGGCTCGATGTTCTGGTAGAAGTGAAGTAATGCTGCAGAAAATGTGAAAGTCTGGTGAGAGGACTCGTATGAGCAAGGGAAGACAAGGGAAACATACAAGTGTGTGAGTTGACAGTCTATTATGAGAGTAGCGAGAAAACCTGTGCTTCCAGTGAACCAATTTTACGTTTACCGCATTAAACATGACTGGCACCTCATAGCCCAGATTAGCACTATGATAACCTGACATAGAAGCATCGGAGAGTTACTGATACATGTTGACAATATGTCAAGATGAGTGCATGCGCAAAGTAGTTCAATGACTTTCAAGAATACTGCACAACGCTGTAGTGTTGAGAGTGATTACAAAAAAAAGATATAATCAAACATACCAGAGAATCCCATGATCAACAGAGATAACCCGAGTAGACTTCAAATCTCACCAGAATTTCTGAGTTGGTGACTCTGGATCATTCAAATTAGTTGCAGATAGATAGGCTATGGCTCATCATCGGTCAACTCTAAATGCTGGCTGATGTTGTCATCGCATATAAATGTGGATCTGCTGACTCTCAATATAATGGTCGCTGACAACGATACCAATAGTTTCAAGGCGCCAGAAAGGTCTACTCTTACTTGGTGTGACATGAGATACTTTTGGAACAGCTGCAAGGAGTCAATTGAATAGGCATTCAAAAGAAATTGAAACGAGGTGAAGGCACTGACCAAGTGCCACAGCATGAGGACAAGACTGAATAGGGTCAAATGTCATTATGGCAGGAAGTATTTCGAGGGTGAGGATACACTAAAAATGAGTGTAAGTATGTGCTGCATCCATTCTAAAGACATGAAGTGAGTAAGATACATCAAAACAAGGATGTTCAAGGGTATTAGGTGCCATACTTGCTTACAAGGCATACTTTTTATTAAGACCGCTGAACATATATTGACTCTGTGCAACTGACTGGAAACTGAACAACACATGCTGAGATACAAGCAGCGACAATGAATACTTGCCAACTTATATTACTCACTAGTGACCAAACACTACAGCAAAATATGGACAAGCGTGCATCATCCAGGAAAGATTCTTATCATACTTATCCAATAACGGGAGGTGAACTGTGACAGGATAATGATGATGGATCAAATTCTTGTTAACTTGAGGCTTATTCAATCCTTTCAGATGCTTGACAGTATTGTGACAGTGAGAGATAACCATCAGGCCGAGCAGCAATATCAGGCCGATAAAGTCACTTTAGACTTTAGGGCAGGGATTTCCATTCACTTGCTTCTTCTTTTCTGTCTGACACAAGCTTCTGTCCCATGTCTTTGTCACAGTTGCTGGGCCCTTGTACCTTGGGACCCAGCAACCTGACTGGGACATGGGACAGAAGCTTGTTGGGGCCCACCCCAAACCTGGCTTATTACTCCTGATAGAGCTTCAAAATATACAATGTTTAAAGTATTTGTACCCTTTTGCATCTGGAAAGAAAACTTGTCCAAAAGTGAAGTGGCTAAGTGCTGCATAGAGTCATCCATGTGACAAAAACAGGTTTCAGAAGGACATATTCTAAACCCACATAGATGGCTGACTGGCCTTGAGACTCATTGATTGTTATTGAAAATGTCAGCCTGACTGGAATTGTGTTGAAGGAGATATATGGTTCATGTCATATATATACACAGTAACACACTCCTTTGTTTGGGTCATATATAAGTCAGCCATAGATACCATTGTCACTCAGTCATTTCACCCAGTGTGCCTTACTGAGGTACATATACCTTACATGTATTGCTCTACTCATTAGTTACATCACTCCTTAGTTTACTGATTATACTCCTCATATGATTTGGTACCATTGATTCAATACAATCATTTTACTCATATTGTGCCTGACCATGTTTACTGATTATATTTTCTTTGTATTAAATTGATGACATGAAAGGGCAATATATTGGAGATATTATCCATATATGATACTGTTTCTTTATTCATCAATGCTCATTCTTTCTTACCATACCTCCAGTCTATCATTATATAGCATCACTGTAGTTACCCAGATACCTTAGTCTTTTATAACTCTCTTGTGCCAGCTGAAGTACATATATTTGTCTATTTTAGAGTAGTTGTAAAAGACTGGCATGATCCAAATCAATGGAACCCTCTGACAGTAGTATAGATACATAATAGTACCATACATAAATGGTGCAAAGCCTTATTGTGAATATTACATAGTGTTCTGTCAGATATTCAGCCTATTGCATACCCCAGTGTACCAATGTTTCATATAGTTGACCAAACATACTTACTATATTTAGATTATTTCTCCTATACATAGTATCCACCTATATTGATGTATATTCCCCTTACTGCACCTCAGCTGTTCACAATGACTACATGACTGACTGAGGTGTGTATACCACCCTATTTTCTATCCCTTACATATTTCTTATGCTACATGCTTATAGCTGTTTCCATTCTGATATGTTCAAGAGTTTCAATGTCAGAGCAATTCTGTATTAGAATATCATCCCAAATAATAGTAGCATTTTGACAAAGAAGCTCTGACAGATATGTCCCTTAAGGCTCCACACCCTCTCCATAAACCATATAACCCTTGAAGGAGATTGATGGCTTTGGGCTGTATAATTACAGTTGTGATGGTCATATATAATGCCATATTTATTGGTACTTGGTAAGCAGCTACAAATAACTTGACATGGCTGCAGACACTCATGGACACTGTATTCTTCTATAATATAGTTATGGCATGCAGCCCTAAGGCCCCTGATGTCCCTTTTCAAATGGTCAATGATGCATATTGTGTCATTGCAGGAGTTACTTGTTCAACCATCCTTTAGAATAATATCTAATAGCATGGAAGTAAATATTAATACAAATTTTCCTAAGCACAAACAGCTTCTGCAATAGTCTGCATGCTACCAACATTTTTCCTCCCTTGGTGTCGGAAAGAGCCAGATGCCGGAAAAGGCAGGTCCCAGCCATGGCAGTGCATACAGAAGAGAGGTGGAGATTTGAAAGTCCGCTAATTTTACATAATCAAATATGATTGGGTGCCTCACAGCTGTATTATTATATAGATTCCAGTGTTCCTCAAACAGTGTTTCTAAGCTCTAAATTCATCCCAAACAGTCTTTTCCTCGATTCTGCGAGGGTTCTAATAGCTATCGATGTATGTTTATCTTCCCCCTGACAATATATATCCAATATTTACTACTGAAAGTCAGGTTCAAAAGATGACAGAGATTCTCATACAGAAGTGGTAGGAGTGCTTATGAAAAGGTTGCCAAGCTCTTTCAATGACCGTGATGGACAAAAATGAGGAGAGGAGGGTGTCTGCATTGTCATCAAGTGAGTCATCGATGAATGATATTCGCATATTGTCTGAACTCGGACCGTCAATGGAAGCGCATGTGAGTTGCATGGATACCACCTTCAGGTCCCGCTTCACCCTTTCCCCACGCATTGCCTGCCAAAGCTGCTGCCTCTTGAAGTGTTGACTGTACCACTCTCATTCCCCCCATGAATGGTGATCCACTCGCTTTGGTCTCTCGAAACAGGCTTGATCTTCAGAATGTGGATACGCTACTGATCTTTGTCATCACAAAGCAGGATCGTCTTTTAATCAAGTGCTGCTCCCTTGTCTACCATGACAGACTCAGGCATTATGTACACAGCACATACTTGCCCTGATGGACAATTTCCACTTTCTATGTCTCCCTTCCTTTGTCATGCCCTGCGCCACAATCTGCCTCAAATCTCTGCCACATAGAGTGCAGCAGCACGTACCACGCCGAGCAGGCCAATGCTAGGTTTCTCATTTGGGTCAATGGCTGGAAAAACTTGTCTCCTTCCAATCTCTCATCCCACATGTGTGACTTCCCTTCCTCGATTTGTCTCCACACAAAACTAAATGTGTTCCATCGTTCTACATCTGAAGTTTCTCCAAGTCCTCCTCGTGCATCAACCATAGATGGGATGAGTGAATCAGTGAAGGAAGAGCTCTATGGGAGGTTCTCCCTACACAAAGGGGCCAGAACACACCCGATGGTATCCACCATCAGCCACTTTGGTCCCTTCATGGTCATGGGCGAACAAGCGCATTGGCCCATCTCACCAACACACTGTCCTTCAGAACGGAGTCCAGTGGCACCGCCCTCTCTCAGCATCAGATTTCCACCCTGTCTCCCATTCAAAATTCTCTCTATGAAGAAGATCGATTGTGGTGTTCCTGCACAGCTGCTGCCTCCACCAAAAGTCATTCCTTCGACGGAACAACGATTCATGAGGAGTACTTGAACTTGAATTACTCCGACTCCGACTCCATGGTCTATAGACCGAATCCAAGCAGGGAGAGTAGCTCAATGGAAGGTTGTCATGAACGGGTCACGGTGCTGGTATAGGTGTAAGGTATATGTCTTTTCCGCCGTTCTCACCATTCAAAATCCTCATTTTACTTTGTAGATCCTTTGCTGTCACCATTTCTCTGATCCTGCCACATGGATATATCCTTATCTTTATTGATCCGGATCTTCACTCGATTCTTCATGGATATGTATCATTCGTCCTGATCTCGCTAGTGAACAAGTCTCCTTATTCCAGTCAAAAGCTTCCACATATGTACAAGAATCTGTGCCTGTGAACCATAGTTGCTTTCACTTCCATGAATGAATACATTTTCGACCATATTAGCACAGCTATTGTCCATGTATTTCTTTCACATCTGACAAGAAATTTCATGCAGCGGTGTGTGAAGTGTGTCGATGACTTCCTGTTCTTTGTGCTGAGTCTGAGAAAGGAGAGTAATTCATGTCATGAACAAATCGAGGTTGATGTTCCACATGCTAGGAAGATGGTGCACTGTTAGGGTATGTGTATTCTTCTCTGTTCTTTCTATTGAAATTCAAAGCTTTATTTTGTAGACCATCATCATGGTGAATCGATCCTACTCTCGATTAATATCATTTTGTTTTATCTATTCTAAGGCCCATGAATTTATACTCGCCGCTCCTCAGGCTATGACAATGCTTGAAACAATCTCTTCCTCTGTTCGCCACCTCATTGAAGTGTGTGGGTAAGCTGAGGACGTTCACGAGCAACCAATGGTCAAGAAAGCATGCTACACCACTTCAGCGAAATGCCCCCACTTCCTCTTAGCCTGATTCTCATCAGGCGAACATTCCTTATCCCATTCAGCACGAATCTTGTTCGCTTCCTGTTCTTATTATGCAGAGTTCCCAGTACATGCAAGTCACCAGCTCAATTCGGCGAAGACCTTGATGATCACCCGGATTTCATGCATGGATGCTTGGATATTTCACTGAGGACCAACTTCTGGGGCATTGCTCACATACGATGGATCGATTGTTTTTCTCTGTCAGGATGGGACAATAATCTATCATGGAGAATACCTGCATGACCCTCAGCATGCTCCGAGAAACTGTTAGTGTAAACCAAATCTTGGGTATGTGCCATTATAAGTACCCCTAGTCTTATCTGGATTTAATAGTTAGAACCGCTACTGTACGAACACAGGTAGACACGGTCAACATCTTCCAGTGATCTCTCCTTCCGCAAGCAGTGTAGGCTTCACCTCAGTGAATATAGCTACTGGAGAGAACTAACTAGGACCGAGAATATTGTATACACCATGCACGAAGACCTGCAAGTCTCTGCAATTCCAGACTACTATGGAAATTATATGGTACATGCTTGATGTCCACTTCCAATAACATGTCCTGGATTTCTGAGAAAAGTTCTTGATGCCCAATGAAGAGTCGACTCATGTAATAAATGGATTGAAGGCTCCAGGCTTTCCCAGTTGAAAGACAGGTGTCTACCACACGACAAGCCCTTACCCTAAGAATCATACGCTGAGCTGAGTGAGATCATCAAGGGACTCATAAATCTTTCCTCTCTTTCCAGATTTTGACATCTCTGATCCAGAACAATACATCCTGCGCTACGAGGAATGTCCGCCATTACCGGACATGGAGTAGTCTCCTATGATTTCATGGCAAAGAACACCATCATCCACAGAGGCCTACTAGGCCATCAATTTTCAGTTGCCTCATTTACACATGAGATCATAATTTAAAAGTAAGTACATACATATTTAACAGCATGAAATCCTCTATCCTAAAAATCTCACTTATACATTGGGATTGGGGCCTCCCTTCGCGTGCTCCAAAGATGCGATGCTTTGCATTGGGGGAATACTCGTGTGCTGAGGATGAATTTCAAGATCAATATGGGGAAGAGGTTGTGAACGTGGTGTGCGCATACCAATTCATTACTGGAGTCTTTATAATTGAACCTGAGGACATTTTGTCCAGGAGATGCACTATTCGTTGCACGATGGTCTTTTCGGGAGTTTAACCTATGAATATTCATATTCAGTTGGTAAATGGAGGATATCATAGTCATGGTATGTACATGGCAAGTAAAGAATTAACATATACTGCAAAACGTCAGCTTGGTCATCAAGAGCAAGATGAGAGTAAGCCTGTCATTTTGCTAGGATCAAATCAACGCCAAGGAAAATGAGGGAGTCTTGCCAAACCAGGTACTGAGGATCAACATCAGATCATGGATTAATATCAATCTTTATTAGACATACCATGACAAGGGTGAGCAGTGAGCATGTGCTGTCAGTCGATGAGATTTCGACTTAATTCTAAGTGAAGGCATCTTTACCTCATCGCTAAGCCTGATATCACTACGAGTCGCATCAGGCCATAAAGCATATCAGAGGTGCTATCACAGGTTACTCATTGTTGAATCAAAAATTGCTGCAACTCACCTAGAGAATGCGGAAGCTTCCCTGCTTTTGTGAAGGTAATAACACATTGAGACATCTGCTAAGGACCCTTGAACTGATCAACCACTGGGTTCCCAGTGCACCAAAATGCTGGGAGCCCCAGTGTTCCATCGCTGTAAAAATCATCAGAAAGTTGCGAAATACCTTATAAGGGAGAATTACTAATGATGATCTTATAAGGCACTGATATGGCCCAAAGAAACAAGCCCAGCAAAATTATCAGCAAAACAGAGCTGATGAGCCAAATTAGGTTCGATAAAGCTAATAAGGCAGATTATGAGGCTCAGACTTAGCAATTTCCAGCAAGCCAAGTCCTAACTGAGTCAGAAATATGCCGGAAATTCTCACCTGAGGGCATGATGCCATTTTGTAATTATTGTACAGGCTGCCCATTGTCTCTACCAGTAGCCAGAATAGATGTGTTCAAGTAGTTTTACCCTCAGCACTTAAATAGTGATATCAGGACATCACTAGGTATGATATGGTACCCATTCAAGGCATCCATACAAAATGATATATCAAAGATGGATCCAAACTGTCAATCATGATATATTAAAGTACATTTCCTACCATGGGATGGAGTGATATATCATTACCATCTGATTGTCACATGATTGTTCATTTGGCAAATACCTTGCTCGTTGTTGTGTCCATCGCTCATGATAGTGGCTGACCTCGGTCTCCCCCTGCCCTTCCTAATCTATGCAAGCCTATAAATAACATTATTATCATCTGGATCTTTCATCAATATCAATCGTGCAGCTGTTTGCCCAATATTGACACACTACCTCATCCACAACTAGTGCCTGGATCCATCCCTGGCACACCATCAAAGCAGCCCTGCTTAATAGGGCTGTTTTATTTATTTCTGTTATCTCTGCCTGTTCTATGCAATTCTATGTTTGTTATTTTGTACACAAATGATAGAAAATATATTGAAATTACAGTACTGTTTTTTGATGAAGCCCAGATTAAGAGAAGACAGCAAGAGTTGCTAAAAGTGCAGTCAAAAAGCAAAAAAGAGAAATCTGAACATAGGTTGGTCAGCAGCAGACGACAATTTTGGATTGATCGGAAGAAGCCGATAAATCCTATTGGTTTGGTGAACCAGGTATCAACTCAACTGGATGCTTGCCCTGACATATTTATTCAATTTTATTCCTTCCTTCAGGTCCTATGGGTGCTAAAAAAGATGTAAATCATTTACAAAAGTACTATTGGGTTCAATTTCTCGGTTACAGCTCCCCTATGCCTATGACCATGACATTAACCCAAAAGTTCTGCATAATATTGCAGTATTACTACTGTATGTACTATAGAAAGACACTGGCATGGAATCAATGTATACTTTTAGTCAAACAATGATCTTATATCATGTCTGAACATATTCTTTGTGGACCGCGAAGGTGCCAGAGGGGCCTGGAGCAAGATATTAATTTTTGTCAGATGATGCTCCAAAAATTAGCAAATGCATTCCAAATGCACCTAAGCAACAATGATCTCGGTGTCAGATTGGGATACAACATGAGTATAAACAATTAAATATCTATTTTGACATGCTCAACAAGCCTCACATGCATTAAGAAGCATTGAAATATTACTGCTTTTCATTAACTTTTGAGCCTTTTATTCCGAAAATGAATTCTGACAATGGACATACAATCTGAGAAACATTTCTATACAAGAATTCAAAAGCATAAAGCAGATGAAAACCAGTGATTGTGAGTTGTAGTGATATTTTTACTCTAAGTAGAAGCCATGACAATCTGCTGTACATTCTGCACCAGAAGAAAACAAAACACAGTCATCAAGAATAGCCCAGATCTCGAACTAGATCCCTGTTCTGTTTTTGGGCAAGTCCTTCTTAATTTGGATAAATGTCTTTGGTATGTGCAGGCCACATCACCTGGAGCTGGCAGGGAGAAAAATGAACTATTAAAATTTCCATGGAAATGGCACTATGTATGTCAAAGAATGATTTATTTTAGGGGGAAAAAATGCTAGTGTTCAATGTAGCAGTAGACAGCAAAAATCCTTTTGTTTGAGATGTCAGATGTTTTATGGAGAAATGAAAGATTTTATTAAACATAGCACTGACGGTACAGAGAACTAATGAGCAGAGTCAGGTATTATCGACATCACCATCATGTTGCCATGTGTATCTGGGCAGGAAAGTAGAAGCAGGAACCTGGATCTCCAACCAAGATCAGAAATTCATGCCTGACCTGCCAGCCTGATCTAGCCAGCCTTGGCATGATCCCATGGTCATTTTGGGGAGCAGTCAGGGACAAAGGCATGAGAGATATGAGCTCATTGCCATCAACATTGACAACAGCAACTATAGTAACATGTGACCAATGATGACCTATTTTGTGAGGCATGGCAGCAGATATATCAAGCTGTCATGGTAGAATACGTTGATTAATACATCTTGATTTACAGTTTGGGACCATTGATAATATATCATTCCACCATGGGCTGGTGACCCATTTAACAGTAACAATTCACAGTAATATTATATCATGAATTGTTGTTATCTGAGCTGAGACCAGAGTACAATTGATTGAGGCCCAAAGGGTATAGAATGTGAATGAAGGGTTTGAGGGTCATATATTGACAAAAATAGTGAAAAATTGGGAGATCTGATGGTGTAGTGAGGGTGGAGGGACCTAGGGATGGGCTCACTCATCATGTATTAACCCAATGCTTGTATACTAATAACAGCCATATGATAGACCTGTAATAATACTATGCTTGTGAAGTCACTGGTTTGATTCTATGTAATACCAATTTTCAATTTACTACTCAAAATAGCATATCAAACTATCCAGAATTTAAAAATTAGCTGCCTCCTTAAACTTCCGCTATCTCCATCAAATCTCGATGGTCAGAATTTGATACTTATCATCAATTTCAATGACTGCATTACCTAAATAGGCATTGCAGGTATTGTGGGTCAAGGAGATAAGATGCTTTATATGGGTAGTGCCTTTTGTATTGGTAAGTGCACTGCCAGTCTCCTTTGATTTGGGCATCCAACACTCATTGCATGCTATGTATCTTAATGATTTCTCTACTGGTGTTTTCTTATCAAATGTTGTACAGTTCCTTCATCCAATCATCCAACATTTTTGTTTATGAGTCAGTTTTCATAGCATTTAATTGTTGTATATACTATCACATTTATGTACCTAACCATAAAAAAATTTTGAATTGCATTCTTGAAGCTATATGGCTAAAGGATAGTCCAGACTCCTGACAGGTAACAGATGCCACTTACCAGCCCAATGCATCAATACAACCACTGGGAGTCTCAGCGACACTTAGTGCTGGGACCCCAGGTGTTGTATCGATGCATTGGGCCTTATGGGCTCATTGAGAATGTGATGATGAAATCAGAAGTTGCTGCCATGGCGAATAGAACACATATTGATCCCTGAAAGATACTTCAGATGCATGTACTTCCATGATCACATGTGGCATGCCTTGATGGTTGGTATCAACAGGAAATTGGATATGGAGTACCTGTCGAGAATATTATTAGCACTGACAGTGACCACACAGACACAAATTGGTGCCTTATGCATCGTATACCGAGACTTGAAATATACTTTGAGCAATGTACTAAAAGAAGAATAATAGGTTACAAATTCCAGAGCCTATGAATGGTCAGTTAAATTTGAAGGCTGTCATTGAGATGACTCACCTAAAGCAATCATGACTGTCAAAACCTGTGATTTCATCATCAAAGAGTTAAAGCATGTGGTGCCCTTTAACTGGAAAGCACTTACCACAATCCACAATAGCGTTCAGTTGAAGTGACCACTGACTAGAATCGTATTAAGCTTGCATTTGAGGTGATGAGGGAAGAAGGTATGGACATTTCCAGAGTCTGACAGTGTATAACCTGTATACAATGAGTGAATGACTATGTGATGAGACTTGGGGGACATTGTGGAAATGTACACTTCGACCCATATAATCATGACCATCTGTGAGCCTAGCATTGAGCCATGGCAAGATAGGAGATAGCTGAAGGACTGACACAGATTAATAATTGAAGCTGATGATGTTGGGTGGTTGTTAAGTACCTCTTGCAGCACATGGGACCAAGAACATAGTGAGTACCTTGAAACTCCTGGCTTGGGTAATCAGCAGCTGTCATTAAAATTTTGGAGTATTGCTATGTACCAGACAATGTGATAGAGCCCAACATAGTTGCCAAACAAGTCAATCAGATAGTAGTATATGGTGTGCATACTCAATGCTACATGAAGAGCATCAAGAATCCTGGATATAGTTTCGATTAATGAGACGGGTGGCAGCAGCAACAACATCTGCTGCATAGACTCAAACACACCAGATTTTTGCGACCTGATAAGCATCAGCAAACATACATTTTCAACTATGGGCAGACATTGGCATACTGAATATCAATATATCCATGAATAATCAGGCCACCAGTACCCAGCAGAGTGATATATCAATGACTGCCAGATACCATATACCATAAGCCATGATACATCAATCACCTAGTTCTACCATGAGTGTTTGATATATCGCCTGCAGTCACTGATCAAAAACATCAAAAAGGATGCATTTTAGGTGGACAGGCTTGCTCACTGTCTGTGACATAGAGCTCACCTGCTCTGTGCCTCAGGTGAACCGACGCTTGCTGATGGGCTCCAAAAATGGCTGTTGGATCTTGGTTGGATCATGCTAGGGATCTCAGATTCCATTTGGAGATGTCCACTGCTCTAAATTGGACTTCAGGTACACCCCACGTTATTTGTCCAGGGCCTGCAACATCTGTTACCACAGCCACTATCCCTGACTAATTCCGGGACTCGCAAAGAGGAGGGAATGGCTCATCAATTGGAGGAAGTCCAACTCGTCACTGTAGTGGGTGGGTAAGGACTATTTGGACGCTGTGACCAAAGCTACTGAGCATATGACAGCACCTTCATTCAACAATGAGGACAAATAAGGAGCATTCTGAGTTTGCTTCATCTATGACTGATACAGTTGCTAGGGTGCTCATTCAGTCTTTTACTGCACAGTCCAAAGCTGTTTGGTATGAGTTCCATGGTCCATATATTGACATTCTCTGACACTTTTGGCCACTCCGAGTCCTAGGAGAATAACCATTCAGATTCTTCGGAACAATCCCAGGGAACTGAGTACAGTAAAGGGTGCCATCAAATATGTATGGTAGTCTTGTATTATTCACTTTCCAGGCTTAGCTTTTGCATTGAACAGTGTCTCTCATGCAGCATTTTCCTCCCCTTTTCCCAGCCCCCTTCCCTGCAAGACAAAATTTGTGAGTTGCTTGGAAATGAATGCAGCGCATCCAATGGTTTCAGCTACAGCCTGATAGCATGTCACAGAGATTCCAATTAGCTGTTGGTGTGTGTCTCACTGCTAATGGTTTGATTTACATGAAAGTAACCTTCTATTCCAAGTTTGGCATACCCTGCACTGACTGCAAAATTAAGGTCAGGTGCATTTACTTTTGCTACATATCCCAAGAAGACGAACTGCGATGTGATAGCTTTGCTTACAGCAGTCTGGATATGCTGTTGTAACTACTAATTTCCATCTGTTTGGAGTAATCATGGCATATAATAAACATTCTATTACTCTCCACATGTCAGAACCCCATGTGAGAGAGGAAGTCTAGTTACGAGGAGCAACATTCCAATTCTGAATGATGTAGTCAGGACATGCTAGGCATTCTACATGCATTATAATATTTATTTTTTGTACTGTATTCCCCAGTTACATTGAAAGTGATTGTTGGTGAAGTGCATTTGGAATGGATTTGCTGATTTCAGAGCTTCATCTGACTAAAATTATTCCCTTGCCCTAGCAACTAGGTAGGCTTATTAAAATATGTTGAATGATATTAAATGATCATAATTTAGTCAAAAAGAAACATTACTGCTGCGTCAATTTCTTTCTGCAACACATAAAGTAAAAAGACCCTTGTAGTATGTGAGATTTGTGCATTGACAAAGGAAATATATACTCAGAAGAGCTGTAATAGAGAAGCTTGGGTCAGCTACCCACATGGAATGCTCACACCCCCATTCATGGCAGCAGTACCCAGAAAATGGAGTAAAAGTCAGTGGGTATGTCACAGCAATTTCAAGGGCAAGCATCCGGTACAAGCAATACCCGATACCGAACCAATAGGATTCCTTGGCTTCTTCTGATCAATCCCAACCAACGTCGACCCTTGTTGACTTCTACCATGACCTCGTGTTGACCTACTACTGCTACCACTACCACTACCTACTCAAATTGGGCCTCATCTCCAATCATCTTTGACAGATGATGATGGAAAGTTCACACCAGTTTGGATAGTGAACAGCAAACTGCAGAAGCAGTGACACCACAGCGATTGAGAGAAATGAGGGATGGCAAGAATCCGTGATTGCATGATGGCGGAGAGGATCACAAGATGAAGATAAGAAAATATGTAGGAAAGCCGCTAACATCTTGTGTGGCAGTTGCTGTAGGCTGACTACTCTCGGCAGTCCAGTATCTCATGGATACCAATTTTGGGTCTAAGTGGGTGGACTCCTGGTGGCTTGGCAGGTATTGGAGACACTTTTCACAAAGTGGGTCACTGACCAAGGTGCATTTTTTTGATTCCCCTTCTGTTACCGAAATTGATATGGTTTTAGGGCCGATTGGGTGCCATTACATCAAGACCCTTACTGTTGGAATGTACACTTTGGAATGTGACTGTGGCAGACATCCATACCTGTATCTGCAGTATGTACCTTGCTGCCATCACTCCTGCAAATGGATGAGTTAATTTTGCTTTGCTTGATATTTTCCTTCCACATGCTGTTTTGTTTTTTATAACATAATTTAATGTATTTGTGCTTCGTATTCAAGATTATATGTGTGCTAGCATATACCATTTACTGGTAATAAAACAATAAACTTTGATTCTACTATTATGTCCAGGGAAAAAATTACCATGACATTGGGAATAAACATATGTCAGAGTGTGTCAAGTTTTCACTGTGATCTGGTTTGGGACGATATGATTATTGATGGCAGATCCAGGTACACCCACAGCAGGAGAGCAAGGACCTCTGCCAGACAACGTCCATCAATTGATATTGATCCCAGGGCTCACAGTATTAATAGACAAATATTGGGAAATGTGTGTCGTATTTTTAGACAGAGGAGTGCATCGTTGGGAGTGCTCATCGATGGATAAGGGTGGAGAATCAACATCCAGTGAGCAAAAGCTTTTGGTGGTGGGGAAAGTCACATGATGCCCATGTGCAGCTGATATATCATAGCCTTGACTGCAGCATCAGTGCTTTAATGTATCATGGTCATGTATATCAACCAGTCATTGATATATCAATATGTTAGGTGCCCTTGGTAATTCTTGTAATAGATGACAATTTGGAGGTTCAAAATACCAAATAAGCTGTTGACAGATATGTAAATAATAAGAAAAGCATAGATAAGGTTTACTTGTATAGTGGCTACTGTGGCACTGATGTAAACTGCACCAAGAGTCATTCCCAATGACAGTGCTGCACTGGATTTTTGCAATGACATTGCATGGTGAGAAGTTGAGGATGAGAGAAGACATAGCAAGCTGGCCGGTTTATATCGCTCGCAGATGGATGCATCTGAAACAATATCAGAGTAAGGAGAATCTAGGCAGGCTGATGCATTTGTGTCAAAGTCATAGCAGGGCATCTCTTGTTCCAGCTGAATGGTCAGTAGCCTTGCTTCTTTACCCATGCTTCAGAGATGTAGACACAAAATTAGAGCTCTTCTCTCACCACACCATCTCCTGATCATCATTCTTGGCAATGCCTGTGATATCAAGGGGGCACATACTACCATTACCAGACATACACTCCCTGAGGGTCACAGCATCCGCTTTGATCTCTGTCCAGATAAGTAGTAGGTCAATGTGATGGTGGCCAAGTGGCTGATCACCAGAGAAAGAGAACATCTTAACCAGCCGATTTGAGTGTGAGGTATTGATAGTCATGAAGATCTTGTGCATCCAGTGCAGTGATACCAAAAAAATCAGATATCGCCAAGATTAAGTTTGTAGGAGTGGTTCAACGTAAGCCACTGACATTGCCCCATGATGATGGCAGTTTATGCTGGCACGGCAAATCCCATGCTTGGCGTTCTGGATCAACACTGGCCGTTTTGACACTTGTCTTCCTCCAACAACCACTGTTAACTTCTGCATGTTTGCTTAGGTCTTATTTGAACTCCATGCACATGTAAACGCACATATGAATAAGTCGAGGACTTTACTGGGGTTATGGCCACCGTGACAATGCTGTTCTGACCTCACCAGTGTATAGCATTGATGTGCAAGAATTACCATTACCAGTCTTTCAGGGGCATGCATCACATACAAGTGTCTGACTTGCATTCTCATGGCTTTCCGTCTCCCAGTCGGAATCTCATTATACTGCAAATGTTCCTTTTTGCATGGCTGGATCTAGCATCTCTCATGCACACCATTAGCACAAATCATGCATATTTCATACCCATGTATTTGCATGCATGGACAACACATGCTCTTTAGCATGCTACCGTTCTTCCTATCATCTATGCCATATATTGAGTGTGGGAATACATGACTCTCCAGGAAGGCTGATGCTGAGCTTCGTATCTGGTCAATGGCCATACCAGCATGGTCCTCCTCCATTCTCCATCACTCTTCCATGACAAAAATGCCTCATCGCAGCTTGCATGACTTTCTGCTCTCCTACCTTCACCTGACTTCTCTGAGTGCCCATACCGGCAATGAGACACTTTCCATTTCCCACATCTGTGCCATTGCTGTTCCTGCCTACTCGGATGCTGACTCAAGATATCTTGACACATACAGCTATCACCATATTCCCTGACCTCACCATCTGCTGATTGATGCAGGCAGAACCATCCTTTGACAACAAAGATGACAACGACACTGTTCTTTAAACTGAGCCTGAGTGAGCATAGTAATTTGATACCAAGTAGCCATGGATAGATCGAGGTTGAGGTTCAAGGGGCCAGAGAAAGACGAAGATGGCACTGGTGTAACATCAAGTACACATCTTCTTCCCTGCTCTTGCTATCCTGCAACTTGTGGATATATGTCCAATTATATTTGTTGTTACCCCTTTATGCCCTTGGACCTCATTACTTTTCACTCACTGATTTCTTTGCTACTCCTCACTGCATATAGAAGGATATGAAGACCTGTATATCACATCAGGAAAAACACTTTCACTACATATTTTCCACTGTCATCTATGTAGTGGCTGTAGTAGCTGTAGTGCCCATAGTAGGCACCCAGGGGTAGGTAGCAGCTGGTAGCCACTCATAGTATGTGGCATGAGGTATGTAGGTACCAGTATATCACAAGCTTGCCTCATTGTACGACGAGGATTTCTAGCGACTATGATAGGTTAAATTTTCATATTGAAGGTGTAATACATACAGGATATGTTAGCTAAGATGACATTTGTATTGGAGAAGGACAAAATCAATATGTCAAAGGTAGCTGTTGACATGAAAGGACTGGCATAGACCAAGCACATTGTTGGAAGACCAAGTACGATCCATCGAGTGCCCAAAATAAGGACTGAGCTGGCAGCTCCAGGATATGTATGTTACTGGGATTATAGATGCCCTAAGCCATTGACCACTGTGAGTGGAACATTGGACCTTAAACATTCCAACATGATCATCAAGCTTATGAAGCAGTGTAAACCACTCAATATAAGCAAGAGGATGAGGAAACATTCCAAGTTGCTCAGGTAGGTTGAATATGACATGAACTTGGCCTACATGAAGTCCTGTACACTCAATATTAGGGTAGAAGACATTTAAGAAGCAAACAGACACACCTTTATTCCCTAGCAAGTCCAGATCTGTTCCAACCTCAGGTAATTTCTTCCATGCAAGCACTGTATTGAATTGGGCAGGAATCTCCTTATTGCGACCGTGTGCTGGCACCGTTGGGCTTGCTCTAATGGGATCAATTGTGACCAGCTTTGAAACTTCTGGTGTTGGTGGTACATATATCCAGCATCATTTGAAGACTTCATACTTCACTGGCCATGCATCCCAAAAATAAGGGCGATACATGCCATGGTGACAAAGGAAAGACTCAAGAGCATAAACAAATTCTGTGCTGCCGTATTTCTTGTCCAAGGTATCCAGATCAATATTCTTGAATGAAGGAAATTTTGGTATGGAGTAGACAGACTCTCCATATTGCAGAGTGTCTGCAGCTCTGACAGCATCTGATCCTGGGGATTCATCATTGTCCAAGGCAGTGGAAGCAGAGATCATGGGATTGTTGGCCAGCACAGCCTCAGTGTTGTCTTCATCTTCATCATCTCTCTGCCTCATCAATTTCCAGCTCCTCGTATTCTTCTACAGCCCAGTCAAGGAACCTGTCAAAACTATCCACTGCCTCTCGTCTTCTCAACCATATCGCCATCTGCTTAACATAATCCCGCTTATTTGATGCATTGTATGCAATCTTTGTGAAATCAATGTGCAATCATTCCAAGGCCTCAGTATTGAAACTGTCAGCCATACCATGGGAGCGGATCATTGTGGCATAGTGTGTTGTAGAATGGACTTTTGGGATATTGAAGTGTTGCCAGATGTCAAGATCAATGAAGATGGCTTTCTTCTTATGAAAGGTATGCCAGGCTTTGTCTAGTTTTGACAAAGACTCATCTGTATGCTCCTTGAAGTGCACATAGTAGATGAAATCAAGGACTGATTGCACACACTCAATGACCTCATCCTGCACTGAACCATCAAGAACAGACAAAAACACCTTCTCCATGTTTTTATATTCGTTTCCTGTCCACTGCAACACAAGCAATATCCCCTTCTGAAAATGGCATAGACTGGGGTGATGTGTCATGGCTCTGAAGCGACAGTCGAGCTCCTCCTTGGGTTTGTCTGCATGCACCGCTTCTGTCACCCAGCTGACAACATGATCCTTGAACATGCCTTTATGGAGCTGATGAAGAATGTCAGGGGTGAAATAGTTGAAGATGTTACAGTGAGGGAGCTTTCTCCAGAAGGGATTGACTGGATGGAGTCCTTGGTCCGTGAACGCTTGTGGTTTGTGACCATCTGCAGTTTGCTTGAGGATTCTGATTGTTTTCTCAGGGTCTTGAAGGATGGAATGGACAGGATTCCCGAGCAAATCTGATTTCGACAGACATTTGGAGCAACAATTCTCCATGCAGCATCCAACAAGGCACTGCTCTGGGTAATCCATAACATAAGCCACCAGAAGGGGATACACCATCCTTGTCTTCCCATCTGCACATAGAATTTCAACACCATTCTTTCCAGCCTCCACCAATGGATCAAGAAGCGAGCACATGCACATATGGAAGAGCTGGTATGACTGCATTGACCGGGTTTTCTTGTTGAAACATTCAAGTTTACTGATGGGTAAGTACCCAATCAAAACTGTTGCATGCTCTGATGGTTTTCATCTGATATCTTTATCAATATTCCCAATAGTCAGGTACACTGGCCATGCTTGTTTGTCGCCACTGAATTGTGACAATTGTGTTTTATTGGTCACAAGAATGACAGCAGCAATGGTTGCTCCTTTAGGTAAGAGTTTCTGTTGTGGTGTTATAAGAGACATTCTCATGCAAACAATAGAGCTTACCTGTGTCACCCACCACCAGTTGGCTGTGGACATCTTGCTATATGCTCACGATCGACCACTCTCATCAGTATACACTTGCTCTGGAGCATATTTCATGTGCTGTGCAAAACAAGATTTTCCCATGAGCTCATGTATGCATTCAATGGGGTTTTGCTTCCACAGCTCAACCTCTTCTGTCCTCAGCTTGCTGTCCTCATCCTTCTCATCTCATGTCAACACGAAAACCTCACACACCCACTCAGGGCCTGTCAGTGATATGCTTGGTATCAGGCTACCCATAGATTTTGCAAATTTTATACAAATTAATGCAAACCACTAGCTGTACTAAGGACTAGAGTGGAGACTTTGCACTGCTAAGTCGAGTCATCTAGATCAGTGTTAAAGCACCTAAAACCGTAACAGAAGAGGAAGTAAGAGAAGACATCTTGTTACGATTTCTCGCACTTATTCATTTTCTTTCTTAATTATCAGAAGACCAAGTCATCTCCGACCCCACGTGATCATATGAACCAGAACCGGACAGCTTAAGCCAAGTAGCAAGTAACTATGGCTCGCGCATACCGCACAACAACCGTATTGTCTACATATGTTGTGACTATTATTAGCACTGTAGTTTTCGTATATAAGTAGGTAGCCCTCGCTGTAATACCCCAGCTTCGAGCTAAAGTTTATCAATACCAAACTTCTCTCTTAACTCCCACTCGACTAAGACATTAGTCCGATCCCTTCACTTATATCCAAACTCCATGAGACTCTCGGGTGACTGTCCGAACATGAGACAGCCCAATTTTACTCTTGTTTGGATCACGTGAGGTTCGGGTCTAACAATTAGCTCGAAGCTTCCCTTCTTTCCTCGTGCACGACACAAGCAAAGACCCATGCAACAGACCAGAGACCTGACCCCCGCTGAGTTCCACACCGCCCTTGTGGCCATTCTCATACCCTTCACCCTCACCATCATAGGAATAGGACTGGGAGTCCTAATCACAAGACTACACCGCCAACGCTATGTCTACCCACAGACGTACGAGCTTGAAACCCTCGAGCAGGAGCAGCCCGTACCCCAGCCAGAGGCCGAAGAGTACTTGGGCAAACGTGACCAAGAAGCTGAAAGAGGGTGTGGATGCACTCGCCCTTGGGGCCTCCCGCATTTCCCTAACCACCCCTACCGAGCTCGCACCCCCACACCCAAGTACGACGAAGACGCCTTGGAACTCACCGCCTCTGTCGCCCAGATCATCAGAATCGACACAGAGAGCACCGAGGAGTTCCCCACCCGTCTCTCCTCCGAAGAGCCCCCCCCCCTCAGCCCAGTCCACCTTCCCCACAACCGTGTAGCCCTCGACCTCCTGGGACTCTACCAGCGGTTCTTCCGCCCCCTCACTGATCCTTGGCTGCAGCCACCGAGTTATACCCCCCTTCCCTCCGAATTAGCCAGAACCGTATCCCCCTCGACCTCGTCCCCAGGGAACCTATGCATACTGGAAGAGGAAGAGGATGACAAGACTCAGGAGACGGAGTCGACAGCAGAGCCGAGTGGCTCAGCCAGAGAACTGGACTGGCCGGAGGTCGATGACGACTATCCCGAAATGAAGACGTTCCTAACTGAGGAGGAAGTAGCCGAAGAATACGGCACCAGAGTTGAAGAAAGATATACGCATATAGTGGAGGAGATTTCATGGCTGGCAAGTACGTTGGGGATTCGATATATGCAAGCAGAGAAGGAACGAGATGAGGAAGAGATGAAAAGAGTATGGGTACACGCCGCCCACGAGCAGGCCATTTTCATGTTTAATAAAGATTTTCCCCTCTACGCAAAGCCGCTAATACCCAGCTATGACGAGCTATACCTGCCCCTTCCCAAACCAATGCCTGACTCTCCCCCAAAACCGAAATGGTCGCTCTGGCAACAAGGCGGACTCCCAATCCCGGGGAAATCCCGACTATTTGCTGGAGCACCAGAGGAAACCGCGGAAGAATGAGAAGCCATGGCCCAGGCCTGCCGGAATCTTTACCACGACATTCTAGCCAAAGAAGCGAAGCTGGAAACCGCCAGGGAAGAGACGGCCCAGAAGCTAAACGATCTGGACACCCTATGGAAAAAGCATGGCCTTCCCCCTAACCCCAATAATGAGCCACCAGACATTCTGAACCCTGCACCGCCTGAAGGGCCGCCAGCGCCAGACCCAGACTCACCCGGAGGCAGAGGAGACCTATGGTCCCTGCCCAGACCCCCGCCAGACCGAATGCCCCCTGCACCACACCTGGGACACCCCCGAGGACATGCCAATGCTGACGCCCCTTTCCTCGGGGTCAAACCCACAATGATGCGAATGCCCGAAATGTTCTATGGGAAGCATGACGACATACAGAGGTTCTTCCTCCAGTGTGCCCTCTACTTCGAAGTACACCGAGGCTATTACGAGGAGTCTCAACAGATCACATTCGCCACATCCCACTTCAGTGGCAAAGCCCTCACTTGGTGGGTGCACCACGTGGAGCAATACTTTAGCCACACAGAAGCAAGATATCGCCTCCCCTTGTGGAGAGAGTTCATCGAAGTGGTCCAAAAGGAGTTCGCCGACCCGGCAGTAGAAGAAGTGCATGAACAGCGCATGTATGGACTGTGGATGCAGGACAGTGATACACTTGGTATCAGGCTACCCATAGATTTTGCGAATTTTATACAAATTAATGCAAACTACTAGCTGTACTAAGGACTAGAGTGGAGACTTCGCACTGCTAAGTCGAGTCATCTAGATCAGTGTTGAAGCACCTAAAAACCGTAACAGAAGAGGAAGTAAGAGAAGACATCTAGACGAGTCAACTCTACAAGCCTTTCGAGATTACTTGCTATTTCCTGTTTAAAAACAGACTACACATAGTCACCACACAAACAGGACCTCACTGTATCTAGACAAACTCAAAAACCAGAAGTTAGAAAACCTGAACTAGATTAGCTTGTCAAACTCGACAAAGCTGAAAACCACTTCGAATAGTTACTAAGTCACGACAGAACCAAAATCCTCCATGAACTTAGTCTAAAAAGAAATGAATGACAAACCCTGAACCCTGCATGAAAGAATAGCCTGGTCAGGAACCCGAGGTACCAGTCTAGATCACGCAAGTGATCGCGACCATACAATCTCGGTACCTCGATCGATCCACGATTGATGGTTACATCCACTAAGATACTAAGGCAATTAAACAAGTACTGAATGAATAGCCACATGGCACCATAGGAAAGTGGAGGCAGGAGTGCCTACGGACCAGCATGGCACTCCTAGGCAATAGAAAAACCCATCGCCTCCCCATATAACTGAATGAATATCTCGGAATCACGCAATTCTTATAGAATAATTACTCATTGTTTGTATTACTATGCATAATCATGCTACTAGTAGTCTAGATAAGTGACTCCTATACCTAGACATAGAATACTATAAAATACCGTCACCTACACACACAACAGGAGGAAAGCATTCCCCTGTGTTTGTGCTAGTGGCCCATAAGCTACCTAATCAAATAACGGATTTAAGTGCCTGTCCTCGACTGAGTAATTTGTTGCTAAGTCACCCAATAAGAAAGAACAAGTAGTTGAAGTGAAATAAGCCCTAGAACGCTTTGAGTTCAAACAATTGAAAGAGTCAGCGTACTCTAGAGTCTGCGTGCTCTTTGCAAGTCTGTGTACTTGACGTAGGATCTGTGTATCCTTTGTAGAAGTCTGTGTACTTCTTTGTCTCAAGTCTGCGAACTTGTGTTGAGAGTTAGTGAACTCTAGAGCCTGTGAGCTCTTTGTAGAACCTGTGTGTTCTTTGATTGTTTGAGTTAAGAAGTAATCTAAACCAGCTATTGCTCGCCTAGACAACATTTGTTCTCTGAACTAGACCAGTTCCTACCTACCTATTAAAACCCCACATCGTTATAACTCATTATCTCGACTAGTGTATCTTGTGTAAACATCTTCTAGATCAGAATCAGAAGTAGTTTTTGAACACCTTACATTGAATTATCAAAGTCTAAGATTGTACACGAGTGCTTCTACTGTACTCAACCTCGAACTTACAAACATTGGTGATAGTGTGAGTGTTTATAGTGAGAGTTAGTCTCTAGATTTCTCATCTAGAGTTTAGTTTTCCTTTGAGCGCTGCCCATTACCGAGCACATCAATGGAAGCGCTAACCAATATTTCCAGGAACTGGAACAACAGGCGCAGCTTGCAGGCAGATGGGAAGATCAAGGGGAGAAGAGCCACATTGTCGCAGCAGTACAAGCCGGGGTACCAGATGAGTACACCATGGCTGTCGCTTCCGGAGAAAATATTCCCCAAACTTACTCCCAGTGGAAGCGTCGCATTATACAGATCAACGACCAACGAGCAGTAAAACGAGCCTTCGACAGGACTCACAAAGGCTACCACCCCCAAGACCCCTTAAACCGATCCAATGCCCCCCGCAACAACAACCGCACCCCACCTCGAAACGACAACCGAGCCCCGCCACCCAGGAACCAGAATGCACCCCTGCAACCGCCCAAAGAACCCGGACCCTCCAGTACCAACACTGGAACAGGACAAGTCTACGGTGGTCAAGGCCAGCTGATGGACATAGACCGGATCCGACGGGAGCGGCGCTGCTTCAACTGCCACCAGAAAGGGCACTTCACTGCCGACTGCAGACAACCAAGGAGGCCAAGGGACAGAGGTGGAAGGTTTACCCCGTGCAATAACAATCGCCGAGACAATCGGGCAGTAGAACAGGAAGTAGAATTGGACAAGGAGAAGATGCCCTTGTCCTCTGGAGCCGAGGAGGTAAAAGACGGGGCCGACGAGTAAGCGATTCTACTCGGTCGGCTGGACTCTCTCAAGGTGCTTTACATACTGCTGGACAGACTTATAATACTTCTGTAGGACTCACACATACACATTCGAATATACCCATCTCTATCGCTCCCAGCAAAGCACCAAAGGAATCGCAGAACCGGTACAGTATTCTAACCAACATGATGGATCAGGAAGATGAGGAATACCTCGTCGAGATGGAACGAACCCCGATGGGAAGTGGGACAATACTTCCCCCAACAGCCGAGTCCCATTTGGGATCTTTGCCCGGGATCTCTCAGGATAAGTCACACCGCGCACCGAAGGAGGTTCTCCCGGGACGGTCCGAGGTTTACAGATCCAGGAAAAACAGCAAGCAGAGGCGTGCGGCCTCCCCTAAAAGAAGAATCCCTGACCGCAAACAGCTGCAGCAGAGGGAGCACAGAGTGGCAATAGCCCCGGGCGGCAAGACCAAAGGAGCGATCCCTCGAGGAAAACTAACTGCGACTCCTGTAGATATGCACCCGAATGCCGGGGACAACCTGACTAAGGGCGGACGGGACAGAGCAGAAAAGTACCCTCCTGGATCAGAACAGTTCTCAACCGACAGGGTACAAGCGCCTCATCCGCCACGCGAGATGGGTGGTAGGTGCACCCAAAATCCAATAAGTCCCCCTCCACTTCATCCTAACTCACGAAGAGTTTCTCTAGAGGAAGTACCAGACGAGGAAGACGACACCTCCTATCGACTGGCTGCTGCAGCCAAAAATGCAGATGCATGCGGGTCATCCCCGACACGAAAAAGCCCTCCTTCGGAGGCAAGACGCCCAACCTGCGGAGCCAAAAGAACGGCTACCAACGGTGGCAACATCCTGGTGGAAACACCTGTGAACCCCAATGGTTCTAGAAGGACAAAGAAGAAGGCCGAAGAAGAGTACAACGAGGATGACGACCCTGAATGGCAAGCATATCTCAGGGGACATCGATACCGCAAGGAGGGAGACCCCAACACCACTGACATGAAGGCGTACAATAGGTGGTGGACACAGGTAAAGAAAGACCATGACTGGACAGAGCTAAAAACTATCGAGAAGGAGGAATCCGGATACATGATCCCATTCAAAATGGAATGGACATGGCGTGCAATCAGACAAGCGACAGGCAGTTACGAAGCCCGCGCCATACTGGCGCACTGGACTCACAAAATGCGACAAGCAGAAGCAGATCGAGAAATGCTAATGCGCATCGTCATGCTACCCTGCACTCAAGCCCTCGAACAGTTAGAGGAACTCTGCAAACCGGTCCAATACATCCAAAGAAGCGCCTGAGCCGGAGCGAAGGACTTAACCACTGAAATCCACCTCGAAACCCTCACTAACTGACAAACCCTCAAAACCACTGCCCTTATTGACAGCGGATGCACTGGAAGCTCTATTGACTGCAAATACGTAGAAGAACATGATCTACCAACCCGAGCAACCAGCGCCCCAATCCCAGTCTACAACGCAGATGGCATGCGCAATAAGGCCAGCGAGGTCACTCACTTCGTCAAACTCCAAATGACCATCGGAGGACACTCCGAACAAATCGACCTGGCAGTAACGGACCTAGGCACAAGAAGGGTATTCCTTGGACACGACTGGCTAATACGCCACAATCCTGTCATCAACTGGAAGACCCAAAAAATCATATTTGGGCAGTGCCAATGTCAGAAACAGCTGTTCACCCTACCAGACACAGATCCAGAGGACCAATGGGATGAAGAATTAGAAGAAGGGGATACTATATTAGCAGTAGACATGACAGAGGAAATAGAAATCAGGGCGATCCACCATGCCAATGATTTAGCTGCGAAAGCAAGTGAAGGGAAACCAAAAAAGAGTTTCGAAGAAATGGTACCCCCCGATTATTGGGATTTCCGGGATCTGTTCTTGAAAGACAACTCCGATGAACTCCCCGACCAGAAACCCTGGGACCACGCAATTGAACTCGTCCCTAACGCCAGCAATACCCTCGACTGCAAGGTATACCCCCTGAATAGGAACGAACAGGAAGAACTTGACAAATTCTTGGATGAAAACTTATCCACTGGAAGAATACCTCCCTCCAAGTCCCCATTCGCTTCCCCTTTCTTCTTTGTAAAAAAGAAGGATGGCGCCCTTCACCCCATCCAAGACTACCAAAAACTCAATGAAATGACCATTAAGAACCGATACCCACTACCGCTTATCTCGGAACTCATGGACAAACTTCGAGGAGCCAAATACTTCACCAAGCTAGACGTACGCTGGGGATATAACAATGTACACATAAAAGAAGGCGATGAATACAAGGCTGCCTTCTGCACCAATCGTGGACTGTTCAAACCAACAGTCATGTTCTTCGGACTCACGAATTCCCCCGCCACATTCCAATGGATGATGAACAACATCTTCCATGACCTAATTGCCGAAGGAAAAGTAACCATATACCTCGACGACATCCTCATCTTTTCCAAGAACCTCCAAGAACACCGACAGATAGTCCGACGAGTGCTTCAACGCCTATGGGAGCACAAGCTGTTCCTCAAAGCCGAGAAGTGCAAATTCGAAGTCCTAGAAACGGAATGCTTAGGAGTAATCATCAGTGAGGGATCGATCAAAATGGACCCGATCAAGGTCAAAGGAATCATGGAGTGGCCCACTCCCACAAAGAAAAAAGAGTTGCAAAGCTTCCTAGGCTTTACGAATTTCTATCGAAAATTCATAAAGAACTATTCAAAAATAGTATGACCTATGACTCAGCTCACCGGGAATGCCCCTTGGAACTGGGGCGTGGCCCAGAATCAAGCATTCCAACAATTGAAGAAACAAATGGCAGAAGATGTCATCCTAGCCCTGCCAAAAGAAGATGGAAAGTTCAGAGTAGAAGCAGACTCCAGTGAGGGAGCCATTGGTGCAGTACTAAGTCAACAGCAGGACGGCAAATGGAGACCTGTAGCCTTCCTTTCAAAGTCATTGACGACGACAGAAAGGAACTACGAAATATATGACAAGGAACTCCTCGCCATAATGCTTGCCCTCGCCGAATGGAGACACTACCTGATGGGAGCAGCCGTCGACTTTGAAGTATGGACAGACCATCAAAACCTTCAATATTTCCGCAAACCCCAAAAACTCAACCGCAGGCAAGCCCGCTGGGTAACTGAACTCGCCGAATACCACTTCTCCCTTCACCATAAGCCTGGAACCACAAACCGAAAAGCAGACCTCCTATCCCGACGGGATGATCATGATCAGGGAAAAGAAGACAACAATGAAATCGTCGTCCTCAAACCCAAACATTTCCGAGCAATGATCATGCCCACAGTATCCAACATCCACTCGAAAATCAAGCGTGCTACCGAGAGCACCGACAAATGGGACCGAGGAATCTCCGATTCCCTAAACCATGAACGAGGCATCACCATGGAGAAAGGACTCCTGATGCTCACCGGAAGAATTTACGTTCCCCGAGATGAAAAACTCAGAGGAGAAATAATTGCCATGTCTCACGACCATCTCACTGCTGGACATCCAGGCATTGACAAGACCAATGAACTCGTCCAAAGAGAATATTGGTGGCCAAAGATCAAGCAAACCATGGAAAGATATGTAAAAGGATGCGAAACATGCCAACAAGTCAAGTCCAATACTCAGGCGCAGAAAGCACCCCTCCATCCCAATGCAATCCCATCAGAACCATGGACCCACATCTCTGTCGACCTGATCACCGGCCTCAAGGAATCCAGCAGATACGACACCATCCTAGTTATAGTAGATAGATTTTCAAAGGAAATCATCCCAGTAGCATGCAATGGAACTCTCATGTCAGAAGGGACTGCCAAGATATTCTGCGACAAAGTCTTTGCCATCCACAGCATGCCAAGAACCGTAATCTCGGACAGAGGCCCTCAGGGAGTTTCCAAATTCATGATGGATCTCTACCGAATCCTCCAGATCACCCCCAATGCTTCCACCGCCTTTCACCCCCAAACCGACGGACAAACCGAAAGAGTCAACCAAGAAATCGAAAAATATCTAAGGATATTTACCAGATACCAGCAGGATGACTGGCACAAATGGCTCGCATTAGCAGCATTCACCCACAACAATCGGAAACACTCTGCCACGGGCCAAAGCCCTTTCTTCACTGTCTACGGACTCAATCCCTGGGTCGTCCCTGAAACCGAACGCCATAGCCCCTTCACCAATCCCGCAGCCGGAAACTTTGCATTGCAAATGCAGAAAATCCACAAGCTATGCAAGCAAGCTCTCCAAGAGACCGCCACCAAAATGAAAACCCAGTATGACAAGCGAAAGGGTAAGGCGGTAGCATACAAAAAGGACGACTTGGTATGGCTCGACACCACAAACCTCCACCTCCCACAGCCAAAGAAGAAGCTCGACGACAAATGAGTAGGCCCATTCCGAATCCTCGAAAAAGCAGGCACCTCTGCCTACAAGCTCAAACTACCTCCTCACTGGCGCATTCACCCCCGCTTCAATGAAAAACTCCTAACCCCATACACGCCACCAGCATTCCCAAATCAAGAACTACCACCGCCACCACCACCAGACCTCATCGAAGATGAAGAACAATACGAAGTCGAAGAAGTCCTTGACACTCGAACCTGAAGGGTAAGAGGAAAGAAGGGCCAACCTTCTCGACTAGTAACCAACTACTTTGTGAAATGGACGGGCTGGACCAGGGAACATAATGACTGGGTAACGGAAGAGGACATGGAGAATGCCCAAGAAGCCATAGAAGATTACCAACAGAGCCAAGCAGAACATGGAAGGGTGATAACAGCCGAGGCCATTGTAAACCCTAAAGCGATAAAAGAAATCGTGGGACATGAATACAAGGAAATCGGAGATGGAACATGGAATTACTTTTACACAGTCGAACAAAACGATGGAAAAAGGATCCAAGTCCAAAACCCAGACAGAGAAGCATGGATTGAGTATATTCAGGACTATTGGAGAGCACTGAAGGAAGAACTAGAGGAAATGCCAGAGCCCTAATGGCAGTCGGGATGACTGCCTTAACGAGAGGGTAATGTTACAATTTCTTGCACTTATTCATTTTCTTTCTTAATTATCAGAAGACCGAGTCATCTCCGACCCCACGTGATCATATGAACCAGAACCGGACAGCTTAAGCCAAGTAGCAAGTAACTATGGCTCGCGCATACCGCACAACAACCGTATTGTCTACATATGTTGTGACTATTATTAGCACTGTAGTTTTCGTATATAAGTAGGTAGCCCTCGCTGTAATACCCCAGCTTCGAGCTAAAGTTTATCAATACCAAACTTCTCTCTTAACTCCCACTCGACTAAGACATTAGTCCGATCCCTTCACTTATATCCAAACTCCATGAGACTCTCGGGTGACTGTCCGAACACGAGACAGCCCGAGTTTACTCTTGTTTGGATCACGTGAGGTTCGGGTCTAACACATCTAGATGAGTCAACTCTACAAACCTTTCAAGATTACTTGCTATTTCCTGTTTAAAAACAGACTACACATAGTCACCACACAAATGGGACCTCACTGTATCTAGACAAACTCAAAAACCAGAAGTTAGAAAACCTGAACTAGATTAGCTTGTCAAACTCGACAAAGCTGAAAACCACTTCGAATAGTTACTAAGTCACGATGGAATCAAATTCCTCCATGAACTTAGTCTAAAAAGAAATGAATGAGAAACCCTGAACCCTGCATGAAAGAATAGCCTAGTCAGGGATCTGAGGTACCAGTCTAGATCATGCAAGTGATCACGACCATACAATCTTGGTACCTCGATCAATCCATGATTGGTGGTTACATCCACTGGGATACTAAGGCAATTAAACAAAGTACTGAATGAATAGCCACACAGCACCATAGGAAAGTGGAGGCAGGAGTGCCTACGGACCAGCATGGCACTCCTAGGCAATAGAAAAACCCATCGCCTCCCCATATAACTGAATGAATATCTCGGAATCACGCAATTCTTATAGAATAATTACTCATTGTTTGTATTACTATGCATAATCATGCTACTAGTAGTCTAGATAAGTGACTCCTATACCTAGACATAGAATACTATAAAATACCGTCACCTACACACACAACAGGAGGAAAGCATTCCCCTGTGTTTGTGCTAGTGGCCCATAAGCTACCTAATCAAATAACGGATTTAAGTGCCTGTCCTCGACTGAGTAATTTGTTGCTAAGTCACCCAATAAGAAAGAACAAGTAGTTGAAGTGAAATAAGCCCTAGAATGCTTTGAGTTCAAACAATTGAAAGAGTCAGCGTACTCTAGAGTCTGCGTGCTCTTTGCAAGTCTGTGTACTTGACGTAGGATCTGTGTATCCTTTGTAGAAGTCTGTGTACTTCTTTGTCTCAAGTCTGCGAACTTGTGTTGAGAGTTAGTGAACTCTAGAGCCTGTGAGCTCTTTGTAGAACCTGTGTGTTCTTTGATTGTTTGAGTTAAGAAGTAATCTAAACCAGCTATTGCTCGCCTAGACAACATTTGTTCTCTGAACTAGACCAGTTCCTACCTACCTATTAAAACCCCACATCGTTATAACTCATTATCTCGACTAGTGTATCTTGTGTAAACATCTTCTAGATCAGAATCAGAAGTAGTTTTTGAACACCTTACATTGAATTATCAAAGTCTAAGATTGTACACGAGTGCTTCTACTGTACTCAACCTCGAACTTACAAACATTGGTGATAGTGTGAGTGTTTATAGTGAGAGTTAGTCTCTAGATTTCTCATCTAGAGTTTAGTTTTCCTTTGAGCGCTGCCCATTACTGAGCACATCATCGGAAGGGTGTCAATGCGCTGGAAGAGCTTGCGCTTATTCTCAAATGATGGCTAAAGTGACTCTTTTATCTGAGAAGTATGTTCACGAAGCAATTTGCCTGTAAGAGAGAATGGTATGCACCACTCCAAGTTGTAAAAACATCTCCATTTCATACTGGCTAACACCTGCCTTCATCAGCCACTGCACCAAGTCCCATTCATCCCGACTTTCAAATGGCGCCCACATCTCTTCCCCCTTCTCCATTTTCTCATGTCTGAGATGCTGGAATGTTGTCTCCTGAGATCCTCGAGAATGAAGAGGCTCTCCAGTGGGACTAGGGAAGTCCTCAACCCATCGTTCAGGGCCATTAGAGATATCTCCTTCATCCTCTACATCTTTGATATGGGCCCTTTTGGGTGGCAGTGGAGCTGGAATATCTGGATTGGCATGGTGGGAGAAGTACTGCATGTCTGGGGCATCATCGGTATTGGCATTAGAGTCTGTAGAGTTAGCAGGTGAGGAACCCCATGCTTCTTCAACATTTTCTCTGACTTGTTTTTTGATATGACTGCATTTTGAGCTCTCCACCAGCTTCGTACCACACTGTGTTTGAGAGTAATGTGATGACAGACCTTTGTTATGCCTAGTCTTGAAGGTGCAAAAACGGCATTTGTATTGGGTTGGTGCCATGTGAGTGAGCAGAAACTTAGGAGTCAGGAACACCCTTTCTGTGGAACGTGCCCTATTGCATTATTGTGTGCTGAGTAAGTTGGCTGGTCACATTTTTTTTGTTGACTCCAATTCATTTGCAATTTTTGCCGCATCCTTGTTTACTTCCACCACCATTGCTCTTTGTCTTGGCCCATCTCTGCAGCATGAGCTCTGCAAAAAATGCGAAGAAACTCCTGGGACCTACAGCATGTAGGCAAAGTATGAAAGTACCAACACAAGTGACATGCCCAGCCACTAGAGAGAATTGTGTTGTCTCTGTGAAGCAGAAACAGCTTGGTATGCTTTTTTTCTCATGCATGGGCTGCACTTGCTGACCTCTCCAGTGTTAGATGTAGTAGCAGTACAAGACACACACAGACTATGTATTTGATATTTACTTTCCTTTTTTGTTGACAATGCATAGCCTCACATCTCAGCTTTTTACCAACAGCTGAGATGTGAGTACCTCTATGTATATTTGTCCTAGCACATTACTTATCATATTATAGTAACCACATGTTGTTCTATACAGGTACCTAATACAGCTTTTTACCAACAGCTGAGATTAACAACACATTGTTCTATACAGACAACATTGCTCTCAAATTTCTCTCGAGCTCCACTTTCCATTACCACATCAGAGCGCCTACCTTGATAACTCCAAGAGGTTATGGGCCCCGCTACCATAATGTCAACAACTGCCATAAAGTTGGTCAGCACAACAAAGCTTGAAGATGATGGAATGAACTGGGTTGCATTTGAAGAGAAAATCACCAACAAGTTTCTTGACAAGGGTCTTGGCTGACACCTACGAGGAACCACCCATGCACCCCCTCACCCAGTTGAGCACAAAGGAAAATTTTACCAGTCTACTGACACTGGATTTTCACACCTGCTCTCGGATGATGACCTGGAGAAGCTAGAGGACAAGCTTGAGGAGTATGAGCAGAAGGAGGCGAAGATGCACTGCATCATTTATGAATCCATCTCTGACTCTACCTTCAATGAGATCAAGGGTGAAGCAACAGCTGCCCTTGTCTGGAAAAAGTTTGTCAATGTCATGACTGGCAAGGGTGATCTTGTACATGAGCACCTCCTAACCTGGCTCAGCAACATGTCCTGCCCTGACGAAGGCAACATGCGGGAGCACCTTGGCCAGATGGGGATCCTCTGTGAACATATTGAGGACATGGGCTTGAAAATTGAAGATAATCAGTACACCTTGATGATCCAAAAATTGCTCCAACCTTCCTATGACCACATCCGCTGCACCCTCTCTGCTACCAGCATATTCACAAAAATACCCCTCACATCAGATGTCCTTATTGCAGCACTGCAGGAGGAATGGGATGAAGAGGTGGCATCAAAGGCAACAGCAGAAAATGTGGCAATGTTTGTGCAATGACAAAACAAAGGAAGAGGTCAAAGCAGTCAGGGTTTGAGGGGGAAAACAAAGAAAAAACCAGACAGGTCCCACCTTAAATGCATAAACCTGGCATGCGGCAAAACTGGCCACCTCATTGGGGATTGCTGGTGTGAAGGTGGTGGGAAAGCGGGTCAAGGTCCAGCTTTGAAAAAGAGCAAGGCTAAGGGAAAGGGGAAAGCAAAGGAATCAGCATCAGCAGCCATTGATGAAAGTGACGATGAGCACGTCATCGCAGTCATAGCTGATGACAATGACAACTCAAATGTGGCCTTAGTGTGCACATCGGACTACAAGACCGAGGGTAATGCTCACATAGCAATGGGAGAAGAAGTTACAGCAATTGCTGACTGTGGAGCTTCAAAAATGTACTCACCCGAACATTGGAGATTCAAAAATTACACCAACATTGACCCAAAGCCCATCAAGGCTGCGAACGGTGAAGTCTTCCATGCAATCGGCAAAGGGGATCTTCAATTGCCATTACCTATGGGTAAAGACAAAAAACCCACCATTGCAAGATTTCAAAATGCATACCATGCACCAAAAATGGCATACACCCTTATATCTCTATTGCAAGTCAGCTGTGCTGGATTTCCCATCCATATTGAACCCTCTGATTGAACCATGTACATCCATATGCCACAACCCAATGCTAGGATCATAGCCAAGATCCCCAAAGCCAGAGGCTTATACATCATATCAACTCCAGGCACATGCCAGCCTGCCACAGGAGCAAAACCAGATGTCGCTATGGTGGCTAGTAAGCTCAAAGTGAACATCACAGAGCTACACAATATCTGTGCTCACCGAAGCCATGCCACTCTCCGTTGCATGTATGTTGATGGCCATATTGAGGGAATCGAGCTTGACCTGGACTTGAAGCCAGAATTTTGCGAGACCTGTGTAAAGGCCAAGGCAAAACGCAAACTGTTCCCCAAACAAGGTCAATACAAGTATGTTGAAAATGCTGGTGACAAAGTCGTTGGAGACTTGATGGGTCCAATGTCTGTTATATCACTAGGGGGGGCATGCTATGCCTGCACATACCATGATCTACACACCCATGAATCAAAATCTGAGTATCTATCAAAGAAATCAGGTACCTTTGGATCATACAAGTGCTACAAAATCTAGATCAAGGACCAGCATGGTGTTGAAGTCATAAAGATCTTGGGCACGGATCGAGGGGGAGAATTCCTAAGCAATGAGTTCACTCAGTACCTCAAGGCAAAGGGGACAGAGTGACACCTTACAGTACATGATTCCCCACAGTCAAACAGCATTGCCGAATGCTCCAATGGATATCTGATGGACACAACAAGAGCATTTCTAATCAGTTCGGGATTACCAAAATATCTATGGGCTGAAGCTCACCAACATGCTGAATGGGTCTACAACTGCACCCCAATGAAAGCAATACCATCAGGGAAAACCCCATTTGAGATGGCAACCAGCAGAAAGCCCAACATCTCTGGCCTTCATCCATGGGGATGTCACTGCTGGGTCTGAGTCAAGGCACCAGAAAAGCTTGGGGAGCATGCTATTGAGGCTCGCTTTGTTGGAATTGATACTGAAGCGAAAGGTTGGAGGATTTACTGGCCTGGAAAGCGAAGGGTCAGCATTGAATGTGATGTTTACTTCAATAAAGAGGACCTAACTCCAGAACCCTTTGTTGTCAAGGGGGAGGATGAAGATATCGACTCTCCTCAGGTTCCAAAGCCATCTACAACCATCCAGCCCACTGAAAATCAACCAAATGAACCACAAAATCCCACAGAAACTCACCCAGAATGTCCAGAATCCCCACTCACAGACATAGAGTCTGATCCTGCTCCTCAGCCAAGCTGACCCAAGCACTCTGCAGCCCCAAAACCAGGACAACTTGCACTCCCAGACCTATGCAAACATCCCACTGCTGCTGGAATAGCAGTAACCATGCCTGAAGATGAGTCAGACGATGAAGATGACAAGCTGTTGAGCTCCTCACCAGTAGACTATGCCATGATAGCAGACATTGAACCAGTGACTATGAAGGAGGCACTGAGTGGTCCTGACAAGGGAGAATGGCGCGAATCAATGCTCACAGAAGTCAGGCAGTGTGGAAGGTGATGAAACAAGAAGACATTCCCATGAATGCAAATATCGTGGACATGAGATTCGTGTACCAGGTCAAATGGAATGAAACTGGTGAGCCTGAAAAGGCAAAGTCATGTTTTGTAGCTAAAGGATTTACTCAAGTTCAAGGTGTCAACTACTTCGACACATATGCCCTGGTTGTCTGCCTCCCTACTCTCCACATCCTACTATCCATGGCCACCTCTCGTAATGCAATAATTGACCAAGCCAATATCAAAAATGCATACCTGCATGCCAATATCACTGAGGAGATCTATATCAAGTTCCCAAGTAGATATGAAGAGTTCTTCGAAATCCCGGAACATCTTAAGGGCCGGAATGTCTGTGCCAGACTGCTCAAGTGTCTATATGGCATGAAGCAAGCAGGACAAGGCTGGTACCAAACCCTGAAGTCAACAATGATCTCCCTTGGGTGCACAGTTAGCAATGCAGATGAGGCTGTCTTCTATCGGATCGAGTCAGCAACAAAATACACCATCATCACAGTGGCCACAGATGACTTCACCATTATAGCAAACTCCCAAGAAGAGTCAAACCGATTTAAACGAGAAATTGGCTCTCATTTTGAGCTCATTGATCTTGGGGCTATTCATTGGCTGCTGGGTATGCACATCACTCGAGACTGAGCAAATCACACCATCAGTATTGGACAACCTGCATACATTGATCAAATTGTGAAATGTTTTGGTGTTGAGGACATGGCCCCATTTGCGACCCCAATGGAAGCAAATCTCAATCTGAACGCAGACTCACCTTCTATGTCCAAGGAACCAGTCACACCACGTGAAAAGGTGCTCTATCATGAACTCCTGGGCTCCCTCATGTATGTCATAGTTGGTTCTCGCCCTGAAATCAGTTATTTGGTCTCAGTGCTCTCACAATTTGTTGAGGAACCACACTCAACTCACCTAAAGGCCAGATTCCAAGTCCTTCGCTACCTCAAGGGTACACATGACCAACAGCTCACAATCAGTGGCATCAAAATCAACCCTAAGGGCTATCACGATGCATCATATGCTAACCAGCCTGGGAGGAAATCTATGTCTGGATTCATGCTGTTCATGGGTCAAGGTGCTGTTATGTGGACCTCAAGGAAGCAACCAATTGTTACCGTCTCCACAGGTGAATCAGAATATGTCAGATTGACCCCAGCATCGAAAAATATGATCTGGCTGCACAAGCTCCTTTCCGAGCTCTCCACATTCATCATGAACCCTTCCATCTATCCAAATGAACCCACCATCCTCTACTCCGACAGCCAAAATGCCCTATCTATAGCCAAGGATTCAGTATTTCATGAACGTATGAAGCACATTGGAGTCTGTTACCATTTCATCCAGCAAACCATTGAGCAAGGCCACATCAAGCTACAGTATTGTCCCACTGATGACATGATTGCTGATGTCCTAACAAAGCCATTGGCCCATCAAAAGTTCAAGAAGTTTATGGAAGCACTGGGCATTGTGTAAACGAGCCACATACATCCTGAGGGGGAGTGTTAGATGTAGTAGCAGTACAAGACACACACAGACTATGTATTTGATATTTACTTTCCTTTTTTGTTGACAATGCACAGCCTCACATCTCAGCTTTTTACCAACAGCTGAGATGTGAGTACCTCTATGTATATTTGTCCTAGCACATTACTTATCATATTATAGTAACAACATGTTGTTCTATACAGACAATGTTGCTCTCAAATTTCTCTTGAGCTCCACTTTCCATTACCACGTCCGAGTGCCTACCTCGATAACTCCAAGATCCAGTAGATACCAATGCAGAGGAATCGGAGATTGTGAAGCTGAAGAGGCTTCTGGTCCAGAAGGAAAAGGCTCTGCAGAAGCAAGGTGTTCTCCTTGATAAGACCAATGGTCAGTGTCTGTCTGTGATATTGTACCCTACCATAGCACCATTTTATTTTAGAACATTTGGAAGACCTTGAGCAGGAACTCGATGACAAGTATGCCTCAAAGTATAATGGTCAGTCCAGAGCTCTCCTGGAGAGCGAGGATGACGAAGACAACAAATCCAGTGCAGCTTTTGCTTCAGCAGTATGTGGACTTGTTTTTCCTTAGATGATGCTGATGCAATCTCTTCTAGATCAGAACAAAAGGTGTGGTTCCCATTGACACACCCAAGGCATTACATCGACAAGGTGATCCACATCAACCACCGACACCACAGTCATCAAGCCGACCAGCTAGCCCTAGTCTCAGGCTGCATCTGTTGACAACTCCCATTGATGAGCTTGTTGATTACCTGATGAATTCTGATGAAGATGAAGCCAATTTAGGAGTTCCACCCCCGAGCAATGATAACACCACTATCACCCAAGCCAGCATACACTCTCACAGCACCAACAGCCATGCTCCGTCTCCAGCCCCAAAGCGACAATGACTTCCTCTGCCAACTCTCATCAAGAATGCCAAAGGCAAAAACCTCCGAGATTATGAGGGGAAATGCCATGCCATGCTTCATGAAGCTATTCAGCAGTATGAATGTCATTTATATACAGTTGAACCCTTTCCAGATGGCGCCAAATCTCGTGAAATGGCTGAACAGGTCTGGGCTGAGGTCTGTGAAGATTATGATGACTTGTATGAGCTAATGACACCAATGGCAATGTTGGAATATGGCAATCTGGCATCGTGCCGATCTGTCTTATTAAGGAAGAAGATTGAGGAAAGGTATAGAAAGTTCTAGTAAACAATCCTTTAGTATATAAGTAGATACTGTAGTGTACATCCTCATGCGTTTGCAGAGCTCAGCCAAGCACAATACTATTGGCTTGAACACTATGCATACATACTGGGAATGAACTTGATCCCCCATTTTACAACACAAACACATTCCCAGTTTTAGTCATTTCATTGACACCTTGATTGGCCACTGGTTACCTGGCCGAAGTTCATCCTCCAGTTGGGATCACAGAACTAACTGTCTGTACCCAGTTCAGTATTTTGTCTACTTTTGCGCGGGTGATGTGCTCGGTAACAGCAAGTGGCAAAAGGACTAGTGAGCTGCAACAAACTACAACCAACACTAAACCTCTCAAACTCTACACTAAATCACCAATGTATTGAATTCGGGTGTTTTGAGTATGATAGAAGCACTCTGCAAACATTGATAACCTGGTAAGGTTGGGTAAAAAAAAAGACTGCTATTTGGTACTAGTGAGCTTTACAAACATAATACTCGTACTAGCGGGGGGGGGTTTATTACACAGGGTGGTAAAGTGATTTGATTTGAGCTGCTATGCTTGCTGGGACTATGACTGCTTTGAACTAGTGGTGCTCTTGGCCCTGTAACTGCTCCCTACAAGTGATGAACACTTGACTAGTCACACTCTTGGCAAACTAGTGGCACTCTTGGCCTAAGAATAACTACTATGACTTCTGAGAATGCACTTGAACTACTTCAAAACACTCTTGGTCTATGCTTGACACAACAGTAGGCTCAAAAGAACTTCAATTCACTTCAATGCTAGGGTGACTCAATGACTAGTGGTTGCCTTGTCAAGGTTAAAGCACAAAATCCTTTAATTGGGGCACTAGAATACTGACTAGTATGTCACAATCGCAGGGTAGGCTTGCCTGCCACATGGGTACTTGTCTGTCTACTTATATACTACAACCACCAGGCACAATCTGGAGCTAATTAGACTAGATAGGGAATACTATTTGTAAGGCTGTCTTGGCTAGTCATGAGAAATGGCAAAAAAGCATGCAATAGTCAGCCTAGGTGCCATTACCTGCTTACTAGGGGCTTTAGGGACTCCAATGGAAGCCCTATTCCACACCCCAAGGCAGTCATTGCCCTATGGTTGTCAAGGCTAAACTACTAGCCTGACAATTGTGCCTGCAACAGTAGTCGATCATAATCGGAACTGCTACCCGGCCATACTAGTGCCAATCACATGAGATCTATATCACACTAGCCGAATCTCCGGCTAGGTCGATCCATTGCTGCTGTATCTTTCTAAGTCCCATTTGAGAGCCTCATATGACTAGGTCTATCCTGACTTAGGCGTTTATGCCCAGATCAGTCACTAGTTGTTCAAATGCTTTGATATGTGTACCCTCTGCCTCCTTGTTTGGTGCGCTTTCCACTTCCTTGGTTTGCTAGTGGCTTGATTTGTTTTAGCACACTTGACTGACAGGATACTAGTGTAGCTGGCTGGTAGAGTTGGCCCGTCAAGGTCCCGTCTCTAAGTCCTGGTTTTTACTAGTGGTGTACTAAACTGACTATCAGTGCAAAGCCTCTGCTATAGTCCTCGGGTAGCACCTGCTAGTGGGTAGATTTGCAATAGTAATATTACAAAATTGCAAAATCTAGGTGTGAACGTGTAGATGGCATATCAGCAGAATTGTATTCTAACAGGCCATCTGTTACCACTTGCAGAACTGCTGAAGTGCAGCATAAGCCCTTGGGAGAAGGCAGCCAAATTTGGGATTGCTAGAAGTCCTTTTTAGGCAGGCAATCAGGGAGAAGAGTTGAAGAAGTTGAAGTCGTTGTAATCAGTCCTCTTTAGGTTAGTGCACATACACCGGAAGTCCTCTTTAGGCAGGTGAAAAGTCCTCTCTAGGCCACTGTAATTCCTCTCTAGGTTGGTGCAATATTTGAAGTCCTCTTTAGGCCACCATCAGTCGTCTCTACACTGGTGCAAATTACCTTAAAAGTTGTTTCTACGCCGCCATTCTGCCACTGTAATTCGTTTCTACGTTGGTGATCAATTGGTGATATCATTGGATGATGGGAGCCTCGAGATATATTAGGTCATGGGTTAATGAGCCTGATGCCATCTTGAGGGGGAGTGTTGGAATATGGCAATCTGGCATCGTGCCGATCTGTCTTATTAAGGAAGAAGATTGAGGAAAGGTATAGAAAGTTCTAGTAAACAATCCTTTAGTATATAAGTAGGTACTGTAGTGTACATCCTCATGCGTTTGCAGAGCTCAGCCAAGTGCAATACTATTGGCTTGAACACTATGCATACATACTGGGAATGAACTGGATCCCCCGTTTTACAACAGGCAATCATGGTGTGTACAATGTATAACAGCAAGCAATCACTGACTGTATTCTAGATGCAGAAACATGGTACATGAGCATGGGGACAGCTCAAGGACCACATTCGACCTCTCGTTGCACCGGCCTTTGGTCTCACATCTCTGGACAAGAAGAGCATGATTGCCAAGAATAAGGACAACTATCTACTTCTCACAATGAATGCGGCTTTCCATTACAAGGTAAGCACTTTGATTTCTCTTGCTGGTGGTCAAACTTTGATGGATGTCTCAGGATCTACCTACATTAAGCCATGCTTATGAGCACAAGATCATATTTTCCTCCATCTGTGTGGCCTGGTTCAAGAATATCAAGGACTTTGGGGTCAAATATTCTGACCGCTTCGATCCCATTCCGAATGTATCACTTGCGCTTGTTCTGACAGCAGTTCGTGTTGGTTTTTTCCTTTTATTCACAACTGATATATTTCTTAGATCAAGTTTTGCCTTGAAGAGTGGTCAACAGGGTCATACATTCAAGGCACCTTAAACGAGAGCGAAGATAAAGGCCATTACATCAATTTCTTGAAGGATGTCGAGGAATGGACTGGCGCTAATGCCAAGGTTACGAAAAACATCTGCAAGAAGTGGCATAACCGAGCTCGGTGAGTATCTATTACCTTTACTATCATCATACTTATAGAATTTGATACAGAAAGAACACTGGCACAGCAAATAGAGTGGTTGTTGCAGGTCATATGAATGAGGATGCCATCATGCATGCTAAGAAGGATATGGAGAATCAGACTGGAGAGACGGATAGTGAAGACGAGGGAGAGGGAGAGGAGGGAGCGCCGGGAGAACCTGCTGCAAACCGTGGAAAGGATGGCACTGGTATTGGTGGATCTCAGACTGCATTCAAGTCGGGTTGATGTAATTATATTTATATACAAATGACCATATCATGAAAGCATTTAAGCTACCTCTCATCAGTGCACGAAGTGGTGATACGACTGGAGCGTATCCACCTGTAGATTTCACGATTTGTAAATATCTACTTATCCAAATCTATACTGTACTTGACTTTTGCAGAGCTAGGGTTGAGCCTCCAGACCGCTAGCTAGAGCTACAGCATGGCATCAGAAAATATATCAAGTGGGATTAAGACTTAGGAACGATATCGCGATGAGTCTGACCTACCCACCTAATATAAACCGCAAAAACAGGCAAATATATGCCATAACAGTTCCTGTTGCCAGCTAGCCAATAAACAAGGAGTGGGTATAAACAAGTGAAACTGTGAATAGTTGCGATAGCAGACAGAGCTGGTATCCGGTATAGAATAGCCGACTTCATCAGTATAGGCCTGGAGAAGACAATCAAGCCCTGACAAGTCCACTAGGGTCACATCACTGATGTGAATATACTATCTGACGATCGATCTTCTTGGAATATTCTATGGGATTGTGTTGCATCAGAATAGTTCCATTGTGGAAAGCTTATAGTGGTCACCTAATCATGAATCAGCATGAAACCAGGCAATGTATGGGTAACCACGTTGTTCCTACGACACAGCATTCAGAATCCTGACTGTGAGATGACAAATTAATATATTGGTCTGGATTCTGGGAACAAAGTAACTAGAACAGGTTGCATAGCATGGTGATAGACTAATCTGCAACAATATTCACCAGTAGTAGTTTACTTTCTACTGTATGACTAAATATCCGAGATTGGACGGACTTGTAGTAGTATATAAGTACTGTACATACAAATATATGGGAGGCTTCGCCACCCCGCAGTTTTGACCATATAGCACAGCAGCTAAGGTTGGAGCCAGAGGTATTAAGTCGAGCCTCGGACGAATAGTGTATAGCTAAGTCCACCAATGAATAGAAAACAGATATATTGATTTAAAGTAACTTCACGAGTCACAGAGGCCGCAGTATATTCGAATGGAACCTTGAAGTGAAAAGGGCACAGAAGCCAATATAAGCCAGTGAGCTAAGGATAAGAGGCCAGTGTGCCCATATATCAGTCAGTGAACTGGAACATAAGGCAAAGAGCCAGCTAGCTTCGAGATTTTGGAGTATATTCAGCATTCTAAGAATGGAGTCAAATTAAGAAAGAATATATTTGATTCAATTACCCTATTACAAGACCACACCCTATATTCTGCTTTGTTGAAGTCGGATTTGGCTAGGATATCCCTTTTGTTTTTGTCTAGAAGATTGAATATTAAAGAGAGTTAGACTATTCGGTTTTCAGAGGCCTTCTATCAGTCTCGAAACACCCGAACTTACATATATTGGTGATTGTGAAGCGCAAGGATTGCTTGAGATTTAGTATATATGAGATACACTTCATATATATTGAGCTTCTAGCTATCGTCGTATGGTTACCGAGCACATCAGTGGGAAATACAACAACTATTTAGAGGTATATATTAATATGATACAAGTACAATATCAATATTGTATGTATACATTGAGGATATGATAGCTGTGCCATAGCAAACAGTGTGTAATACAGCATGCTACACACCACTACGTACTCTCAGGTGAGCGCTACAGGGTACTACATATGGGGGACTGTGCTACCACGCTACCAGGGCTACATAGACAATGTAGCGGAATGTAGCAAAGTGTGTTTTTCCTGATGCAGCTTGTCGTTAATACGTCCGAATGACTTAGCTGAGCCCAGATTCCTCTACGTTATCTGATTGATTAAGAAAACATCCTGACTTCTCTCTATGACTACTACTGCAGCGATGATGATGGCAGTATCAATTACCTCGCTTCTTCTCCCGCTTACTCTAAAATGATGATACCTATATTGGGACTGCGGCATGATCTGAGCTTATATTTCTTTCTTTCGTGTTCTTCCTTGCTTATCCCTCTATCGTCTTGCTTAGAATCATGGTGCATGCAGAAACTTCGTTTGAATACAACTTTAAACATTGTAGGTTTCTTCAACTGTGACAATCATGTCCCCTTTCTTTCAGATTTGCAAGAATAAATGTCTTCCGTGATGGGTATGAATCGACTACAGACTTTGATGTCACAACTAACACTAACATTTCCGTAGTCGCTGATATCGACTTGACCGGCAGCCTTCATCTGTTTGAATGGCTACATAGCAAGACAAGCACTGTCGATTTCAGTGTTCCATGACCAATAGTGATAACTCTCCAGTTAACTCGCCGTTCCCACTTCCTCAATAGGTTCTCTGCAACCAGCCAGCGGTCTCCGACTCCCGCTAATCAACAGTCCGCTTCATCGGTCACTCTACGGTCGACAGATATCCAAATCAAAGATCTTTCATCACGTTTCGTCGCCTTCCAGGTAAGAATCATCTAGAATCCAGATGCAGACCTGGATCTCTCCTAGCACTCACGCTCACGCTCAAGGGTTAGGTACCTACGAACCCTCTGTACAGGTTACTGACATCTTCTGGACACACGGTCCATCTGCTGTTCTTGATGAGCGTGGCAGATACCGCGTTCGGACTCAAAGGTGTACTTGGAGAGAACCTCTACCCGACTCCCAAGAAACGGGGGTTGACTCTTCCTGTGTTGCCTGAAACCGAGTATGTTAAATGAATACATCAGCAAATACTTTTAACTATCGTTTACACAGATATCGGTGCATCTTGAAGGCTGTCAGTGTGGAGTGAGTACTAACATTTTTAATAATCAGTTGCAAACGAGGCTCATCATTTCCTGTAGAAACCTTGACTGGGCAATCGCTTGGAGCGATATCTTCGATATCACACAACCTGAACGAAGGAAATTTGTTTTAGCAAGTGTTATATACTGTTTAAAAACAAAGATGTCTTTGCTAAACACACTATCTTGTTCGCATGGTTGCCCTCGAGCTGCTGGCTAGGCACGTCATCACCTTCTTTGCAGCATCGATTGATGCAACGTCGGAAGGTTCCTCTTCTGATTTAGGGGATGTCGAAATGTTCCTGCTTGTACCCTTCAGACACGATAATTTGATCAAAAGGATGGTAATTGATTATTACCCTACTCAGTGGTTCCTTTAGTTGCTCCTTCAGAGACGGTAAGTCATCAAACTTGACTTCTTGCAGGAATAACTATTGATTTGTCCTTGTCATGCCTCAATTAGTCCTGGTTTACAGTTTCCTGTAGGGCACCGTCGACAGTGAGAAAATAGCTGACTCAGTTGTGGTATGGACAGAGGCCCTCGATGAAAGGCAGTGATTGGCACGGCAAACTCCGTGGGGGGCGTATCGGATCAACACTTTGGCCACTTTCGGACTTGTCTGCCTCCAACAACCATTGTTTGCTTCTCCAGGACACATTCTATGCTCGCTTCTGTCTTATATGAACCCCTTGTGCATGTAAATGCAGACGCAAAGAAAACGAACATTTCACTGGGGCTACTGCCACCATGATGATACTGTTTTCTCGACAGCATACAAGGTTTCCTTTCTCGCGACCGAGCCACATGTAAAAATTGCCATTACCTTTGTCTTTTCGTGAAATCACATCTGACGATTATAGCAATCAACTCAGCTCCTCCTTATCAATCGCACAGACGCTTGAACCACTCTATGATCCTCAGCTTCCCAACATTCCCTATCCATGAGTCCCATATTGGCTGACAGTGGTTCCCCAACACCTGCTCGTACCCCTCCACCCCCGCATGATGAGGCTCCGTATACCTCGAGCCGAGCCGCCTCTGATCCTCCCTCAGACACTCTACTTCTCCCCACACCACAAACACATGCTTCGCAAGCATGGAGAAACCATTGAATTGGTCCTCGGGCGCCTCCAAGGGGTCAACTACAAAATGGATCTGGATGGGCAGTACTATGTCTTTGAGGAGGGTCCAACAGGCGATACGACCATACTGGGCATTTAGACTGTTGTATTAGTGTTTGGCATCGAGGATACGACTCCCTTCCTTCGTTCTACACAATATATGTCACCACTGTGCCTTTGGGCTCCACCATATCGAGTCCAGGAACACATGCCTCTCAGAGCAAGCTGGGATAGACCAACGACGTCTCCCTGCAGCTCCCGTTCCTCGTCTATGATGACGATGACGATGCATCATTAGTGTTGCCACGACTCGGCTTAAAGTCGCTTAGCCGATGAGCCGAGTCTTAATAAGCCGAGTCTGAGTCTTGATTTGGCTCAGACTCATTCTAGGCTCAAGCTCAAATAGGAGCCGGCTAAAGTCAGGCTTGAGTCGCTTTAGTCTGAATGACAGCACCTGATTTTGCCAGTGTGCTCTTGACCTATATTGTCCCCCAGGACCACATAAACTCCTCCTCTGTAAATGTAAATAAGCTTACAAAATGTATATCGGCAACGAAACACTCAAGATTCCCATGAAATCATAAAACAGAACAACTGCGGTTTGAGCCTTATAAATGCCGAGATCAAGCCTATATTTTCCCTAAAATGGTGAAGAGGCTGCAGTTCATGGCTATACTGAGGAGGCACTAACAGATTTGCAATTTGGACACCTAAATACTGTCAGGTATTCATTCTGAACAATTTACAAGCTATCTCGCCTCACAAAGAGCACCTGAACCTAGAAACTCCCTTTTTGGATCATTAGTTTGGGCTCAAGCCAACTTGAGCCGAAGTCTAGCTTAGCTGATATAATGGCAACAGACTCAAGCCGACTCGGCTCAAGGCAATTACCAAAGTCGGCATAAGCTTAGCCGAGTCGAGTTTAGCCAAGTCGCGGCAACACTACGCGTCATCGCCTACACCACTTCGCATCACCCCTACGCGTATCCGCCTTCCCTCTGCGCCCACCCGGCCAAGCCAGCCGTTTCTGTTACTGATGCCCCCGCTATCGCCGCTGCCACCTACTCCAACACCGACGCAAGATATGTTCACGCATACAGCCGAGACTTTGCTTCCAAATCTTACGACCCTGCAAGGCCCACCATCGCTTATTATCCTCCTGGCACCGTCAGGACTGATAGTCAACGCATCTATCATGATCTCTACCTCAGTGTATGCTTGGTTCCGTCCTACAACGACCGTCGAGTCCCTTCTTCCCTCTGCTCGCCACCTCCTCACATTCAAGTCTGTCGGCAAGCGCACGGAGAAAAAGACACTCCGTAGCGCCGTCGTCGTATCCCCTGCCATCGAAGAACTGGTAATAGAGGAGGGGATGCTGGCAACAAGTGCTGGTGTTCAATCGTTCCTCGCTTAAAAAATTTCGTGACCTTGTCATGCGTAAAACAGGAACATCACAGGTTCCAACATCGAAGGATGAGCTCGATGAGAGGTTCTCTCTCCCAAAGCGAGCGAGGACACGCTCACTCTGGCCATTCCATGGTCGTCAGTGAACGATCGCATGCTGCCCGTCTAACCAACGCGTGCCCCGCCCTCCAACACGTCGTCTTCCCAAACGGAGTCCAGTGGCGCCCCCCTTCTCCCTCGTTACCGCATATCCCCCGCTCCCGATCTTTGCCCTGTCTTTCATTCAACGATCTCTACGTGAAGATTAATCGCGATACTGTCTCTCCTCCGCTTCCCAGGAAAGTTGACCCTTTGACGGAGCAAAAGTTTATGAAGAGAGAGGAGCGCTTTGACCTTAATGACAGCGACGACGACGATTCTTTGTTCTATACACCGAGTCGGCGAAAGGAGATTAATCCGATACAGGGCTGTCACGAACAGGTTAAAGTAAGCGTGCGAAGATCTGGAAAGATGGTCATGGCGCTAGTCTAGGTAAAGGTGCGGGTCTTATTCGCTGTCCTTACTATTCGAGGTCCTCATTTTATCTCATAGATGCCATCGCCATCATTTGGATTCCGATCATTGTATATATCCTTATCTGTATCTATACCTACCTTCACTCCTATTCATGGATTTTTACCCAATTGCAATTCTTCGTGGACAGCACAATGATCACCACATATGCATAAGAGTCATTGCCGGTCGGGTGGACGTCCTCACCTCTGCTTCCAGTGAAGATGTTTTCTTCCATATCAGCACAGTCATCTTTCACGTACGTGTCTGACTAGGTATTTCAAGCAGTGGTTCATGAGGTGTTTTGACCTCGACGATCTCCGACTCTGACTCCTCTTTGCTCTTTATACCACATCCACATCGAGGTTGACATTCAAGTGCTATAAAGATAGTGTAGCGTAAGGGTACGTGTCTTCTTCTCCGTCCTTGCTGTTGAAACTCAAAGCTTTCTTCCGTAGATCTTCGTCATCAGGATACGTATCATTCATTTTGATCCCGCCGGCGAACTAGGTCTCCTTGCTCAACTTAAAAGACACATACTCTTAACAATGAAGATTTCAGACGTAGAGCAGCTGTGTCTAGCGGGGGCCAACATCAAGTGTTTGGCACGCCTATCTGAATGAAAGTCGGGATTATGATATCAACATAGTTTCCGAACAGAGAGGAGAAGTGAATATCCTTCTAGTTTTCGTGAGTATTTTCAGTCAGATATGTGTTACATCCCTTGATTGTATTTTTTTTCCTAGGCGGGACTATTCTTCGCAGTTGTAAGCAACTTCATTACAACATCATCAGACGACATTCGGCTGGACTATCAGAAAATGTCTGCTATGTTACTGTTCGACCAGATCAATATCCAGCTCGCGCTAGCTAACGGCACCTCCCTTGAAGGTATAATCACTTCCAATGCTGATCCTACAGCTCGTTTTACTCCGGACCCAGTTATGATCGCCATAAACGGGCTCTGGTTGACAAGTCTTACTCTCAGTCTTGTAGCAGCACTTTATGCCATTCTTGTGGATGGATGGTATGGCCATTATTTGTCGCCCATCCACGGACACCCCAAAGCTCAGGCCTTTACTCGACATTTTCGTTACAAAAGCCTTGTCGAATGGAATTTCCCCTTTTCACATTTGTGTTGGGCCTTTTAATATCTTGCTATGTCAAGACACCGCCAATTGTCCCTGTGATAATGAGCATTATAGTGCTTTTCATTGCGCTCTATTACTTCATTTTCAGTATCCTGGCTTTGATAGACCCAACTTGTCCCTGGAGAACGGCGCTCACTTATGTTTTATGTTCTTTCTGCGAATCCCTACCAATTACCGCAGTCCGCATGCTGATTTCATCGCGGAAAATCAAAGATATCTCTGAAGTCAATTCTGTGGAAACTTTGGAGATTAATGCTGCACACACATCACATATCGAAAACGAAGTTGAGGCGCTTCGTTGGTTGTATGGCAGATCATCGACTCTGGCTACCCGCCATCTCGTTATCCATGCACTTGCCGGATTATCCCCAGACCACAGAGCACATGTTGAGAAGAAATTTAGCTCATTTTGGGTTGAAATACATGACGAGAAGGAAAGAATGTTGACGGATTGTATGGAACTGACCCGAGATGGGACTACTCGGTGGATTCCCAGGGATATTCCCGACATTGGCAGTAGGATTGAACCACTCCTGCTGTCGTGCTAGCATGATGTGCTGAGTGATGGGGATTTTCGAGCGTGTCCAATGGAGTTTGAGTGGGTGCGGAGGCGGTCAATGTATCAGTGCCTCCAATCCCTGAATCGCCATTGAACGCAGGATCATATGAATTTTCGTCTTGAATGTCGGAGGGCGTATGCTCTTCCTTGAGAACTGTTCGAAGGGGGAAAGAGAAAGGATACAGCAAGAACAAGGGGACGGTTTACAACGCTATCCTAGTGTTAGCATGTTTATATATTAGGGAAAGCGGAACCATGAAGTCTACATCAGTTCACGAAACTTGCTATTCTATCCCAGCGCCTATGACTATGATCATGGAATAAAATTGAAGCGATTGGAGGAAACGAAAATGGAATGATATAAGATCTCTCTTCCTCCTCCATTGAAATCCAACGGTTCTGGGTCCTGCATTCCATTAAAGTGATTAATATCACAGGTGACAAGCGAGAGGAGCCTGTCAAAACGAGGGGACGGGTGAAAAATGCAATTCTTGACTTGTCATGTTAGGCATTAGAGAATCATGTGAACGACAGTTGTACAGCAGTTTATCAAACGAGCAGTTTATCCACATCGTTGGCGCTTGTTGGGCCGGAATCTCGCTGAGAGAAGCGAGCAGGAAGTGATGGTCAATTGCCCGGCTCAGGTTTGGGCGGCTGCGAACAATGAAGCATATGGACGCCAAGTATGGAGAGCAGTGTATGGATGGTATACATCTCTCCCTTCGCCCCCGGGCTATACATCGTGCATCACGAGCGAAGGCAAGTGACCTTCTAATCCCACAACACAGCTGATTATCGAACAAACATCGCAGAGCGCTACCCGTGAATGAATGTGAGCATGATTATCGATCTGTGAGATGACAGAATAATTTTGGCATAGAACATCTCGTGAAAAGGAAGTGACGAGGGCGCTTGCTCTACCTGTATCAAGGTTCGCCATGGATTCAATAGAAAGCGCTCTAGGTCATTACTCGTCTCTCCGAACTTCCAAAATTACTCGAGGCGACACGAATACATCTGTTTCAAACACAAAAATCAGCCCTCGATATTGAATCGCTTTTTGACAGTGCCTCCTAAACCCAACGTAAGAGAAAGAGTCAAAAATGTACAAGATTGGAGACCAAAAACTAATGGCGCCTAGCTATCGTTAGTGATATGAGCGTTCTTCTAACCAAATTAAACCAGATAGGACGTACTGTAGGCGAGGATCACGATGTCAACGTTGGAGGTATGAGCAGAATGTCACGATGTAAATGGAGCAACTCGTCATGTGTGCTCCTCCTAAATTGATTTTCAGTTGCTCACTCAATATTTGGTAGACCGATTACGTACCGTGATTCCCTCCCTCCGTTTTCTATTAATAAACAAGGCGCACCTCCCTCATCTCCCTCCATCAACCCTCCCGTTTAATGATAGCTTGACCCCATCCATCTATCCATCCGCACGCGCCGACGTCCATCCCCTCCCCACGACTGAGTCCATGACATCGGTTGCTCCTTCCTTGACTCTGCCGCACACTGAAACGTCCGTCAGCCTAGGTTTTATGTATTGAATAAGCTGCCTACTGTGAGCTTGACGTTGTACAGTGTAACCTCGCGCAAGATTGCTGACTGCGTAAACGAGTGAGCGTGCGTGGAGGGGGTGAAGGGACGGATTTACCATGCCCATTCGCAGCCTTCGAAACTTTCTCGTGTATTCCCCCATTTCCTTACATCTGACTATGCATCGCCCTCGCCCCGTTTGAGTCTTTAGCATCAAGAAGACGTTCATGCGACTAGGTACTGGTGGACAAAGATGGCATCCGACCCTGACTTCTCATCAGCGAGCACGACAGGATCAAGAACCACTCTACATACCGAATCTGGGCGACCATCAGCAAGAAGCGCGGGATGAGAAACGTGGCGTACATACTAACGCACAGTACGGACGAGTAGGCTGCTGATGGAGACGGTCATCCTTCGCGAGAAAGATCTAGATGCTGATCTCCCGGCTGGCAAGAATAAAGTCGAGTAGGACTGACCTCGATGATCGCCGAGGCTATCGAGTTTGAAGGTGTCCATACTGTAGTCAATAGTGAAAAAAGGAACCGAAGCATAGAAGAGACACGCTCACCATCGAGCCTAACGTCAAAGCGCCAATCAACATGGCGGACGACGATAAGGAAAAATAATCGGCTATTGAAAAGGGTATAACCGGACATAGTGGCAGTCACGAGACCACGACGCATCTATCAACGTGATACAGGGAACGTGCCGATGACTCTGCACAGTACCATGCGAAGTGAGCTCAACATCAACAAGGGCGGCAGACGTGATGAGAAGATCGGGCCATGTAGAGGAAGGGAAAACGGGAAAGGAGGGGTGAGATGTTGTATTCTCAGAGATGGGTACGTCCTGTATCCCTCAAGCGTTGTCTTGGCTACACTGAGATGACAGGACAAGCTGCAAAGATATCCATATGAATCGGCACGTTGTGCGTACAGAATCTTGGAAGGTTGAGATGAGGAGACATTTAACTCGGATGTGTCTTTGAATTTAACTGTTGCTGTCAATCAGCTTAAGCCAAAGATTCAATTTGAGTCGGAAAAAGTTTTACTTAAACCTTTTTTCTCTGCGTTATCCTGGCTCGTCATGCGAGTCTGCTAAGCCGCAAGACGCATGATTCGACCCGTAGGAGGATGTATCCTCATGTGGGATTGGGATTGGGATGGCGGAGACGCAATGATGTGGATGCGGATTGGAGGACAAGGCTCCCGCCGGCGGAGGCGCCTGCGAGGGTTGTCAGCAATAACCATCAAGCGGAACGGCGATATCGGGCCGATAAAGTCATACTCTACTTTAGGGCAGGGTTCCTTCGGTCGCTTCTTTTCTTTGTTCTGACACTCCGGCTTCCCTCAAACCGGGGTTTTAAACTCCAAGTTCATCCCTACTGATCTGTTTCTCGATCTACGAGGAGTTTAACAGCTATTGATGTATGTTTCTTTTCTGCCTGCCAAAGTAAACCTACTATTTACTATTAAAGCCAGGTTTAAAAGACGACAGACATTTTTATACAGCAGCGGCAGGAATGCTATAAAAGGGTGGACTATTTTCGAACTTTTGCAATGATATGATGGAAGAAAATGAGGAGAGGACCAGGCTGTCTGCGTCGCTGTTGAGTGAGTCATCGACGAATGATAGTCGCTTGCCCTTTGGGCTCGGACCATCAGTCAAGGCATATGAGAATTGCACGGATACTGCCTTCAGGTCCCGCTTCTCCCGGATCCCTGTGTACTGCCCCTCTTTTACTGCACTCTCATTTCTCCCATGAACGGCGATACCCACGTTCACTTTGGTCTCTCATGATTCTCTCTCCACAACGAAGGCTGTATTATACGGCGGCCTCGACATGCGGCATCATTGGACTAGGGATACACTACTGATTTCATCGTCACAAGACGAGTCCGTCTTTTGCGAGGCGTCCTCACTTACCTACGTTCGACGCCTGCATGGCCGTCATCACATACTCAGGCATATCGGATATAACATGTACCTGCCCTAATGGACAATCTCACTCTCTACCTCTCCTTTCCTTCATCGCATCCTGTGCTACCATCTTCCTGAGTTCTCCATCACATAGAGTTTAGTGGTACATGCCATGCCGAGCAGGTCAAGGCTGAGTTTTTCACCTTAGTCAACGGCCAGAATAACATCGTCTCCCTCCAAGTTCTCATCTCATGTGCGTCTCCAGGGCCCGATACGTCTTATCAACTTTCTCGCGCTATCTCCTGTCACACGTACAGGTACTCAAATTTTCTCTATGCCCAACCAAATAAGTCTCTTCCATAACTCCATCATCACTCCTCCTGCTTACTCCAATGCTGTCTCAGGAGACGTTCACGCATACGGCCAACACACCTCCCAAACGTACGATCTTTCATATCTCAGCGTCATCATCGCGTTTCACGTCCTCTCGTCAAGATGCCGATCTTGTGAGTAGGGAGGAAATATTGATGAAGCATGTATACCGGTTGGTGCTCCCTCCACGCCAGCAGCTTGGCTTGGTAGACCAAAAATCGATGTACTTTTTGTCCTGGTTCGGCTTGAACGTAGTCATAGGCACTGCATAAGCCGTTAAGAAACAGTGAGTTTGGGAAAGTGCTGTAGACTTGATGGTTCTGCCTTCCTTGACATATAAAGATGAAAGTGTTACCCTCGTATTGCAAACCATCCCCTTCTTTTTGCAGTATCCTCTGCAGTTTTCCCCTCTAAGCACTTGTCAAGGAAAGTAATATCCCTTCGGACGCTCGAGACGAACACCCCCACTATCCACAGTACAAGATACCAAGGATCGTAATAACCGATGAGTTAAACAACTCCACACCTGCCAAACTTCATCTTAGTCTCCTGAATATTCACATCGTTCGTCCCACCACACCAGTATGACGGGGGAAGGATCTCTGCACCCTCACCAGAAGAGGGACCTACACCACGGAAGCAAAAATTGAATGATAGATAGCATCTACCTTCCTCCTCCTTTGCAATTGAACGATCCTGGATCCTGCACTCCATTAAAATGATATTGTTTTAATATAACAGCTGACAAGACGGAGGAGACTGCAAGAGCGAGGACACCAATCTGGACTTGCCGTTGTCCTTCGTTTCTCACGATCGTTTTGATAATAGGCACAATAGGCACCTTGCGATATCGGTATGAACACCTGTACTGTGATGTGCGTTGAATCACCATGTTCGGTGGGAGAAACCTCCTCAGAATTTGCTGATTGAAAAATATGCGAGATAGTCGGGTCATGATATCGCTGCGTCGTGCTTCAGATGTGCTGCCCCAAATAATTTGTGTTCGATTGGGCTTCCTATTGCGATGTTATTCCCTTGCTTTCTCCCCTCTGACGGTGAGTCTGGAAGTGAAGGCAGTTCCATCAAGGGGTATCGAAATTCTCTCTGTATGATGATCAGATTCTAGGACTCGCTGTTGATCAAGTAATGGTTCTATTTTCACGCTTCGATCATCGGTGGACAAACTTCAGTAACTTTATTGAAGAAAGATCTCAAGAAGACAGCCAGTCATAGACCGAGGCTCCCAGATCGGAAAATCGGAAATCTCGAATGAACCAGTACGAAGTCAAGAGCGATGATTACTATATTGAGAGACCTCACCGTCGTCAAATCCGAACGCTTATTCCTCTCTACAAGCAGATTCAGTCTCAGGTGAGCCTAGATCTCATTGATTCATGATTTATTGCGTCTCCCCCAATGAATATAGCAAAAGTTTTCATTGCTTCCATCTGATTTGGACTTATCCGATACCGCCACGACTTAAAGGTGAGTGGTTTGGTGAAACAGAGAATACGCAAGTTCAAATCTGCGTAGCTTTGTGATACGTAGTGGTATACCACATAGACTTAGTAGTTGGGACACTCGTTTGTCTGGACTTCCGATGCCATATATCAAGCTGACGACACTGAGATGAGCTACACAGGAAAGAGTGTCCCTCATTCTGATCATCTACTCGGTGTGAGCTCTTGTGAGATATTTTCCCTTCAGGGCAACCGTGTTGCTATTCAGTTGCATTAATCACCTGTGAAATTTCGTAACTTTTCGATTCTCGTCGTTATTTAAAGCTTTTAATAGACTGAATGTATTGATCATTAGTATGACTGCCTCGGTCTTATTACGATTTTTACATGTCATTTCTCCGTTATAAATACATCAACTTCGGGGCCTATTCTGAAAGTATATTGTATACTAGGAAGCAAACATCCATCCAGCCTCAGTTGTGCCCAGAATAGGATGGTGTCGGTAATATATAATGGCTCCCTACCAGAATGTCGAGTTGTAGAACGCAGTAACCATGAACGATCTTCCAATAGATTACGCATCTCTCATAGGTGCTTGGTGTAGCTCTGTTCTATACGGTGCGTTATTATCCATACATACATATATCGAGTATGCTAATGACGGCCACGCTATTCTAGGCGTGAAGTAAGTAGTTGAAGCGCTCTCAGGCTTGAGAAGACCAGTTTTAACACCCTTAAGTCTGGCTCTATACTTTAGCTGCATCAACTTGCTTGTTCGGCGCCGCTGGTGGTGAGCTTGCTTACCAACAAATATTTTCTGCGATACATACCGACTTACCTTGTTTCTTTCTAGGCTCTTACTTGGGAGTGCGACTCTCCAGTTCATCATTTCGACAATCCACATCTCTGCAGTCCTGCGCTCCATGATAGAAGGCTTTATTTGGTTGAAGAACCCCGAACTCGCCCTTTTTTACTGGGCAAACCAGGGACGATTGGTTAATGTCCTCAAGGAGGCTGCAACAATCACGAATGTGGGTTATTTCAATTATAGAGAGTCACCATCATGACAGCGAACGTTCGTATAGTGCCTTGCGTGCGATACCATAATGCTTTGGAGATTATACGTAATCTGGAATAAGAGTGTGAAGGTGTCCCTGCCTCCAGTACGCTTCATCATTTCACATTTACTGCTCTCCTCGACTGATGTTACACAAACACTAGGCAACCATGATTATCATATTCGGAAGTCAGTCCTCTTTCTCCTTCTTATTTATGCTATTATCTTACACCTTCCGTTCGAAGTCTGCGGATATATTACTATATACCACTTGTCAACTCATCCTATCCAGCCGGAATCTATCGAAACCCTGTATCGGTGGCTGCAGGCTTCATATTCTTTGTCTCTCGCAACACAGCTTTCCGTCACTACCATGATTGCAGCTCGTATCTGGTGGATGTCTCAACGAGCCGGATCCTGTAAAAGTAGTACAACGTCGAAGTCTTATATGGACATTATCTGGATGATCGTCGAGTCTGGGGCAATATCTGCCATGACGTCGACGCTCTTCCTTGCTTTCTTCAATACAGCGGTTATGATTAGCATCATCCTTGGTGATTCACTGGGGCAGATAAGTGTATGTTGTTTTTCCTCCTTTATTCAGCTGGATGGCTCCGCTGACTCTCTGTGTAGGCTATCGCTCCAGCCTTGCTCTTATTTCGCATTGGATTGGACGCTGAAGTGAGCACTGATGTACATCAATCATTGTTATAGTCTTCCCTTCTGTCTCTCTACGGGATAGCTCCCCTTAAAGTTCTAAATTCTGTTTCAATTTTCGAATAGATGACTTCCTTCCCGCACGACAATCGTGACCATATACCAATCAATAGTTCTCTTTTCGTTTACCTCGATCCTTAGCCATTCTCACACAATACATTCTGAAAGATGAAGGAAGCATCCACCGCAGTAGCTAGTTAAACATTCATGTACTGCCTCGTCGATGCATGATACCTTACCATTCAATTTACCCTGCTTTATCCACCACAATACTTGAGTGATCTAAGGCAATTCGACCAGGTCATTGGCGGATATTCTGCTAATATGTACATTTTTTATAACACTTAAGTCTACTGTGAGTCGCAGGACATGTCGTTTCGAAGTGGCGCAGTACAACCACATGATGATTGAGCAACGAGCATGGGAATCGCGTGATAAAATGGATCCGATTCCCTGAGGAAACCATTTCATGGGTAATCACTGTGACCAGAATCTCAGTCGCGTTTCCACGGTCCTGAGGATGTCAGATACTGAACAGTTAAAGGAAACTTTAACTTTCCGGCTCTCTGGTATCTTTCCGTTAAGGATTGCTTACTAGCCGGAATGTTAAGAATGTCTCGATAGATCATCATAGCAAAATTAATGTATATGCATGTTTATCGAGACCCATCTATCATGAATCATGCTCGCCTTCCTAGCTCAATGTCCTCCTCCGTATCTATCGGCCTTCGCAATCTGGATTCATGGCAAGGTTCTGCCGAATTAGTGAGATAGTGGAGTGTTTTGGACAGCTACGGGAAAGTATTTGTATCACGATAGATTGAGAGATTTTTGTCATCCACGTACCCAATTAAGTCCATTCCTGCGATCCCTTTCTGCCTGAAGACACTCGGCCAGAGTGGATACAGTTGTCTTCATACTTTGCTTCAGACGTTCCTGATCATCTGACGGTGTGTCCCTGTCCAATATGTATTTCTCAAACGAATATTCGTCGTTTTCTGACAGTCTCCTCACGGTTCGATCCCATTCAGAGTAATTGGGATCGATTGATACCAGAGACGATAAGATACGGTGTCGGTGTCGTGGATTGCCGCTGTATGTGATGGTCGCACAAATGTAACTGATAACGTGCACTTGATGGAGGTCTTGGATGTGCCACTTGAGAATATCATCTGGTAGATCCCCCTCATTGGCTTCCGAGATCCCAGAGATATAGCCATGCAATACTTCGATGAGCTCTAAGTGAAGCTTTTTTTGCACAGCAATATCACCAAATCCATCTTTCTCTTGGAACGCTTCATACGCGTCTTTGGCTCTTCTAGGGAAAGCGTGACCCAATAATATGCTAACTGCACCCTTGACTGATTCGAAACGTTGAGAATCAGGGATAACGACTTCTGCGACGGATACATAGGATGCATTGAAGCTGAATTCATCCCGTATATCTCCAAGAATACTTGCCCAGAAGGGCTTCTTCCCCCATTTTGTCGGAGGCCCAACATCACAGTACTTGGGACCCATATCCACAAAACGTGCCATACATATAAGCGCGCAAGCACGGCATTTCCAAAAATCTTCTGGGAACTTTGAATCCCTGAATAAAGGAGATGCGATGTAGGACAGTATGTCCTGGAAAACCTCCGTCTGACGGCTTTTCAAAGAAGAAGGAGCGACGGAGTAGGTTCCTTTCCACATGAGACGCCATGCATTGCGCAGTACGTGAGAGTTGGAGATTTCAGGACCTTTTGAATGCTCAATCGCGGACTTGAAGTAGCTCGTGGTGCTACCCAAAACTGTTGATTCAAGATAATCGTCATCTTCACGTAGACATGGTTCCTTGAATAGGAATAGAAGACTTCGGAGAAGCTTTGGTTTGAAATATTGTACTGAGGCATGTGCCAAAGTACAGGTGTACGATGCAGAGGGGGCTTTTGATCCGGAATATAGTTCCGTGAGCAATCCTTGACACAGCTCATTGGAGAGAAAGTTTTCCGGGTCGTCGAACAACCTTTTCTGAACTATATCACAGTCCAAGATTTTCTTCCAGACAAGAGGATGGTGAAGACTGTTGTTCGTTAAGGCGTCCAAGACCACCTGCATCTGCTCATGAGGCTTATGAATATGCGCATCGTCGATGGCAGACAGAGTTATCGACAGGGTATTTGAAAGTTTCTTTGAGAAATCCAAATTATGTTCTCCAAATAATATAGATGGGAACTTCCTGCGCAAATCAGGAAACAGAATCTCCAGCCGGAGGAGCGGCTCAATCCTGTGGTCGATGTTAGGAACATCCTTAGGAATCCACCGTGCGGAACCATCTCTGAACAGCTCCATGCCATCCATCAACATTCTGTCCTTCTCCTGTCGTATTTCATTCCAGTGAGGGTGGAAAACGTCCTTGGCCCGCGCAATGTAGTCTGGGGGCAATCCAGCAAGAGCCTGGATAATGAGACGATTGATTGCTGGAGTTGATGATCTCTCGTATAACCAATGAAGCGCATCAACTTCATTTTTAATAATTGACTTTTCCGCGGCATTGTGGCTTGGTATGGCAAAAGATAACGAACCCAGGATGTATATCCCGGAACTCGCAAGCATCGATGTCGTGGTATTGTGAATGACAGAGGATAAAAGGACATACAAAAATAGGACGAGGGAAAAACTTAACAGGAGTTGTAGGAGGATAATGGAGGCCCGGACGCGCCAATGGATTAGACCTTTGTAACGTAAATGCCGGGTACGTGCACGAACTTTGAGCTGTCCAGTGATGGGCGACAGATAATGGAAATACCATCCATCTATGAGAATGGCGAAAAATGCAGTTAGAAGACTGAGAGTAAGACTCGCCAACAAGAATCCATATGCCAAAATGTCATTTTGGTCCGGAGTAAAAGGTGCGGTAGGGTCAGTGTTGGAAGTGATGATATTGTCAAGGGAGGTGCCGTTAGCGAGCGCGCGTTGAATGTTGATCTCATCAAACATTAGAAGGGCTACCATTTTCTGATAGTCCGGGTCAAGCTTTGCTGAAGGTTGTAAAAAGAACGCCGTGACAACCGCGGAGAAAAGCCCTGCCTGTAAGAAATTGTTTGATATAACTTCAGACACGTTTTCCGGAATGAGCTCACAAATACTAGGAGGATATTCATTTCTCCTCTCTGTTCTGCAACCAGATTAGTGTCATAATCCCGACTTTCATTCAAATAGGCGCGCCAAACGCTTGATGTTGGGCCTGCTTCTTCGAAAGGCGGATTGGGTGCATATGCTCGAAAGTCACCTAGAATAGCTTGTGAGTATAGGGTTGATGTTTAACGAAGCATCCATACCAGTTGGTACTCCCTCAGAGCCAGTAACTTGGCTTGGTCGGCCGAATACCGATGGATGTCTTGTTCTGGCTCGGCATGTCGTAGGTCTCTCCTCGGGAAAGGGTGTAGACATCCTTTCTCCTGTTGTGCTAGCGTGATGTGCTGAAAAATGGGAATTTCCAAGTGTGTCCAATGGAGTTTGAGTCGGTGTAGAGGCGTTGAATTGATCGACGACTCTAATCCCTTCACTGACGAACACGGGATCATTTGAGGTCTTGTTTTTGATACTAGAGGGCATATCGTGTTCCTTGGGAAGCGTTTAGAGGGGAAAAGAGAGTATTCTGCAAGAACAGGGTGATGGTTTGTAATGTGATTCTAATGTTGCCACGTTTATATGTCAGAGACAGTGGAACGATGAAAAGTACAGCAGTTTACGAAACTCGCTATTTCTTCCCAGCCCTTGCAGTGCTTACGACTGCGATCGCGGAAGTAAAGGGAAGCGGCAAGTAGGAAGCGAAAATGATGTGATGTATTACCTCTCTTCCTCCTCCTCCTGATTTGAACGATTCTGGCACCAGAACTCCATTAAAGTGATCTTATTGTAACATCACAGGTGACAAGAGAGAAGACTGCAAGAACAAGGCAATGGGTGACCATAAAATTGTAAACTTCGCATGCTCAGTATCATGTAGTCTAGAGCAACCATGTGTACAGGAGTTTACCAATGTTCCGAGTCAATTGTGTTATGAAAGATCATGATCTCTGTATCATTGGACTCAGCATCGTGTAAGTCATCGTCTCGAGCGTCAGGGGCGAAATTATGCTCTATGATCGGAATTCATAGGTCGCGAGGGAAGATAATGCGAGATGAGTCAACAATAGGACATATGGTTGTAGTGTTAGCACAAGTCACATCCAAGGTAGAATATAAACATCACGATCACGGGAATTCCAAGAATAGAATACAAATCAATAATGACTAACCAAACCTGTGAAGCACTTGTCAGCCTTCTCGTGGGTGATGGAAACAGGTGAAAGTTGAAGGCAACCAATGATTTATGGGGTTTGAAACTTGTTTCACCCCAAAATAATAGCTGTCAGCTCATCAAATGTGGCCATTTTTACCTGTCAACGCTTTCTTGAAGTCAGGCAATAGCTTGTGAGTCATTGGTTTATGTCTCCGAGTGCCCTCCACTGACCGTCTTGCTTTCAGTGTGTATATGTACCCTTTCATCAGAGAGATGACAATATCAGTATCATATTTAGCTCCGTAATTTTGGGGCAATTCGTATTCATTCTAAAGCGCAATAATTCAGGATCCCAGCGCGAAAGGCTACCCAGGAACTCGTTCTGGAACAGTATGGTTATCAAGCACGTTAGACGGTGATTTCCGAACTGTCTTGAATCGTTCGTCCAGTTTCAAGTACATCAATATCTCCTGCAATGGACGTGACGACTCTCTGGAGTGTAGACTACAGTAGTATTCCCGACTCAAACGACCACAATCCTTGCTGAATACAAAAAAAAGTATACCTGAAAGTCGATAGTTCGATGTTTTGGCTGCGCCTGCCAGCTAGAGGTATCGAGCCATCCATATAGTTTCAGTATACCCGCGAGGAACCTAGTTTGAGTTCATTCAAATATGGTGGAATTAAGGTGGAAGCACTTGGCCTTCAGGGCAGTATCACAGCATGAGGAAGTACCGTCGTGAAGTAAGTTTGACCCACCTGAGGCGTTGCAATGGAGGTCTTGAATAATCCTGCCAGTCAAACGGTAGATCAGGCCAGTATCTTGACTTTGTCCCCTTCTGAATGCCAATAAAGTGGCGCCTTTTCAAATAAAAAAAGGAGAGAATGAAATACAGGTAGCAAGTGGAGAGAAACAGAGATGACGGTACATGCTTTGAGGTAAAACCCCCATTGCCTGAGCAGGAAATACGACTAATATTGAAGGTGGATATAGTTGGACTGGTGGCACCGTCTTGTAAGGTGGAAGAGGAATAACGATTTGAGACCTGCAAAACACTACAGCAAAACGTGGACAACACGCGTCATCCGAAATAGAGCATAATCATATTTACTTATTTGAGGGCCCTGATAATGCATCAAATTCTGGGATGATTCATGTGAGTTCCATGTATACGACAGACGGGGTATTATTCTAAACATCACCTGGTTGAACCTTATCTAATTCTTGTAGATGCCTGACTGTTGTGACAGAGAGATAATCATCGACCAGCAATATCGGGCCGATAAAAACCCTAGGCACTTTAGGGCAGGGGGTTTTCATTCCCTTCCTCTTGCATCAGCGTTGTCATCGAATGAGTCCAGGACCTGCCTCTCCCGGATCCCCCGCCTACTGCCTGCCACAACCTCTACACGAGGTCCTGAGTTTTTTTCGTTCCTCCCAATACCGCTGGGGCTCTACCACCTCTCTGCAACACAGGTCGTATCAACCTTGACATATAGGATACAGGATATTTGGAATAATACCATGCCTCTCTCCCTCGTTACAAGGCGGGATAATCTTGTACAACAAGGGCTTACTCGTATGGCCAACCTCTACTCGTTTCCTTTTCCTCCATTTTATCGCTCCATGCCAACGCTGGGTTTTACTCTTGGGGCAAAAGCCAGAATAACATCATCTCGCTACGATTTCTCCCCTCATGCACGCCACCTCCCGTCACCCCTATGCGTACTCGATTTCTCTCCACGGCAAGCCAAACATGCCTCTTTTCCATGCCTCTATTATCGCTACTCCCGCCTACTCCAATGCCGTCTCAGGAGACGTTCACGCCTAGGATCAACATTCTGTCCCCCAAATATACGATCATTCATATTTTATCATCGTCTAATCAAAGTGTCGATCAGCTCACGCGTATACCGTTTTCCATCGTACGAGCAATCTTTGAGTTCTTCTTTCCATCCGTCGCCCGTCTTAGTCTTGTTTTCAAGTCTGTGAGAAATGTTCAAGACAAAAATGTTGTGCCAGTGCCATAGTCATATGCCCTGATATCGAGGAACTCGAAATAAACGGTGAGGCCGGCGAATAGTGCTGGTGATCTATCGTTTTATAATTCAAGTGTCTCCCAGTCCTCGTCATGCGTAAAACAGTGACAGAACCAGTCAACACGGTGAAGGAAGAGCTCGATGAGAGGTTCGCCGTCCACAAACGGACCGGAATACGCCCGACATCAGCCATTCTGGCCATTCCATGTTTATGAGCGAACAAGCGCCCGCAGCGCGTCTCGCCAATCCGTGCCCCACTCTACAACACGTTGTTTTTCTGCCAGTCTCCTTCGTTATTGCCTCTCCTTCTCTTCAGAGATACTCACCCTGTCTCCTATTCGGCAATCTCTTCGCGAAGAAGATCGATCGTGGCCTTCTTCCGCTGCCGCCGCCTCCGCGGAAAGTCGCTCATTTGACGGAGCAACGATTCATGAAGAGAGAGGAGTAACCCGACCTCAATGACAGCGACAATGACGATCCCCTGTTCTATAAACCGAGTCTGGACAGGGAGAGTAGTTCGAGAACAGGTCTAGATTCGTAAGGTACGCGTCTTCCTCACCTCTTCTTGTTATTCAAGGTCCTCATTGTCTTTGTAGAACCTTTGCTGTCGTCAAGAGTTTGCTCATCGATTTCCTCCCGGTTCATGTATATATCCCTATCTGTATTTATACCTACCTTCACTCTCCCAGTCATGAATGTGTACCCACTTGCAATTTTCGTGGGCAAAATCATTCGTCCTGATCCAGGGAGCGATCCTTACCCATCCATGGCCCCTACATACGCGTAACAATCAGCGCCGGTCTAGGTACCGTAATTGCTTTCGTTTCCACATGTGAAGTCGATTTCGTTCAAATCAGCGTATCCATCGCTGATCCCTTTGGCATCCCACCTGGGATTTCAAGCAGCGGTTCATGAAGTGTTTCGATCTCGACTCATCCTCCTCCCTGTCCTTCAAACCGAGGCCGAGAAAGGAGGGTATTTCATGCCACGAACAAATTGAGGTTGACGTTCAAAGCTCTGAGAAAACTTTGGTGTAATGTTATGTATGCGTTTTCTTCTTTCTTTCTTTCTATTGAAACTAAAATTTTCTTTCATAGATCGTCGTCATCAGGGTAAATCGATCTAGTGTCGATTCACATATATATTTATATTTATGTAACCTATGACTTTTGCATTTATATTCGTCACTCCAAGTTTGGACCTCAATGTCGACGTTAACCCACAACGTCTGAATTGGTACCGGAGTGTTCGTCCTTGTCCAGCAATCGTTTGAGATTTTCTCGCTGCTGCTCATGTTAGTGCCGGAATATACGAAGACCGGTACATCAGCTAGTCATTAATGCGTTCAAGTAATGAACTTAACTGCGTTCAGATCCTAGTTCAATTGGGCACACTTTCTAATGACTTCCTCCGTGACTATCGCCGTTGAAGATGGTATCATCATTACATATCTTCTACTCGTGGTTTCTCCTAGGTCTTGATGCCCATGTTCAGATCGCGGTATCATTCAAGCCTATCTTTCCTTCATATATTCCCATCTCCTTCTGCTTGTCGTCTTGGCCAGGAGATCATTGAAGGCAACTTTAAACATCGTCCGTTTCCTTCACCGTGATATCTCTAGTTCTCTCTCATAAGCAAATTATAAACCCGTTGTAATAAAGACTGAATATGAATACCGTAACTAGAAGCATATTTGTAAGTGTCAAAAAAATACAGTGCTCAATTGATACAATACTCAGTCTTTCCTTTAGTCACTCCTTCGGAGACGTCATGTCCTCAAATTAGACTTCCTACAGGAATAAACATTGATTTGTCCTAGTCGTGCCGCGGTCAGTCCTCGTTACACTGTTCTATAAGGCACCGTCCCCGCAAGAAAATAGCTTACCGTGTCGTAGGTAGCATGGACAGAAGCCTGAGAGTCATGACGTGTGATACGCGTCCAACGCAGTTCCATCGAAGGATAGATGTGGATACACGTCGGCACTTCGTTCCTCGACCGGTCACGGAAGACGTGAAAACGACTCGGAAGCCGCGGCTAGTGATTAGCACGACAAATTCCGTGAGTGGGGTTCCGGATCAAAATGTTGGCTGTTTCGGGACTTGCCTCCGTCCGACGAACATTGTTGATTTCTGCATGCTCGCTTATGCCTTATGTGAACTCCTTGCGCATGTAAATGCACACGCGAAGGAATAGACCACTTTATTGGTGCTATGGTCACCGTGACGACAATGCTTTGACCTCACCAGCATACAGGGTTTCCTTTCTCGCGACGTAGTGACGTGTAGAAGTTGCCGTTACCTTCGTCTTTTCACGAAATCATGTCTGAGGATTACAGATGTCAACTCAGCTCCTCCTTATTCGTCGCATACACGCGCGCAAACCACTCCACGATCCTCGGCTCTCCGACGTTCCCCATCCACGCCGAGTCCCATATTGGCTGACAATGAATCCCCGAGACCTGCTCGTACACGTCGATGCGCGGATGATACGGCTCCATATACCTCTCGCAGAGCCTCCTCTGACCCGCCCTCAGACACTCTACTTCTCCCCACATCACAAACACGCGCTCTGCGAGCGCGGAGAGTCCATCGAACTGGTCCTCAGGCGCTTCCAGGGAGTCGACGAACGGGATGTGGGTGGTGGGTACGTCTTTGAGGAGGGTGCGACAGGCGAGCCGGCCGTACTGGGAGCTGAGGCTGTCGTATTGGTGTTTTGCGTCGAGGAGGTGTTGGGGGAGTCCGAGGTCCTCTTGCATGGATACCCAGGGGGACATGAGAAATACGCCGCGGAAGGGTGTCGAGGGGGTGATTGGGATTGGGGGGACGGAAGGGAGGGGGTGCAGGATGTGTGTGAGGAGTTGAAGGACGAGATTTCCGCCGGCGGAGGCTCCTGCGAGGGTGATGTTTTGAGGTTTGGCTCCTGCGCTGAGGAGGGTGGAGATTGCGGCTTGGGCTTCGCGGAGTTGGGCTGGGAAGGGGTTGTCTGGGAGGAGTTCTAGGGCGGAGTTGTGAGTAAATTTTGAAGGGTGACAGAAAAGACGAAGGACTTACTGTATGCTAGGATCGCAATACTGGCGTGGACATTGTGCTGTTCGAGTTCGAGTTGGAGGTATTGGCAGAACGTCATGACGTTCCCGGTACAGCTCATCATGTACGCACCTCCTAAATTGATTTCGAGTCACGGACTGGCCTCTTGGTAGAGCGAGTACGCACCGTGACAGTACAAAATTACTTGATCGACACGTTTTGGACCAATCCACAAAAGGTGTGCGCCATCCGGGAGTTCGTCAACCGTTGCTTGTAAGTTATGTGATTGCGTCCATTGGCGGTAGTTCGTGAGCGAGGAAGGCATATTGGAGAGAAAGTCGGAGGGGGAGTGGTCGAGGGTGAAGCGGAAGGAGGCGGCGGCGCAAATGGTGCGCCATGTATTGGATCGTTCGGGGGTGAAGAATGAGTAGAGGACGCGTTTGAGGACGTATAACGCTGTGGGCTGATGAGATAGGGTGTATTAGTGGAATTGGGTACTCACGACAGATGAATCGAGAATCAACCTTCTCCATGGTTGTGGTGCGAAGGAGAGTGGCGGGGCACCCCACGTGAACTCCGCAGAGAGCAAAAATAGGCTTGTCTCAATGTGTGATGTCCCAGTAGAGAGAAATTAGATCACTTCGCCTGGTGATCAAAGGGCGGATCTGTAAACGGGACGTATGCCATAATGATTTCACATGGGCAAGTCACAAGGTGTGATGCCGTGCCCGGGCCCTTCAAAGCAGCAAGCAGACATCTCCAGCTAGACAAAAATCGGTGAAGACAGGTGGAGAATTGGACTCACCACGACGAGATGATTTCTAATGTGGAAGCGGACAAATTTTGTTGTGGGTTAAAGAGTGCGCGAGAATTGCATCTCTATTCCAATCAATTCCCGGGCCATGCATTTTGATTGGCACCAGTTGGTCACCTGCCAGGTGTGGCCTGATATTGACGCGTTGCGGTCCTGCGTTCAACGTCGCTCTGGTCTTGATATAATCGCTGTTACAGCCAACATATATGCCTGGTAAATGCGGCATGACGAAGATAGTACTGTACTCTTTCGATCGTAACTTCACGGGCTGTTACGCGCTATGCAATATGGCCAATTCACCGAAAGAAATGATGGAAATTCACTATATTTAGGGTATCAGGACCACGGGTAGAGTATTATAAAAAAAGGTCTACCTTTGCATCGCGTCGTCAGGCGTTACCCTTGACAAGCGTCATCTGGAGGTGTCCGTGATTGGTCTTGTTATTTATGTTAGGTACGGTTCTGAAGAATGGTACTAATTGGTGACTCTCACCGCGACTCTTTACGAGAATAATCGTCGACCAATAGCGACTTCTGTGAAACACACCTTGGAAAGTGAAGTTTACCTTCTGCGAAAGACTGGTATCAACCACAGCGAAAAAAGGAAAAGGAAGTACGGGATGGACCTTGTCTCCTGGGATTTCAAATGAAAGAGTATGTAATTGGAGTCAACACGCCTCTTACTAGCACCCGGCCGGGAAGGTGGCAGTATAGACGCTATGTTGTACTTTAAGAGGATGGCTCAGAAGGGCAGCATAGCGCCAATCTTCGTATCTTGTATATGGGATCGAGGATTCTGTATAAGATAAAGATTCAGATACGACGATAATTCGACTGGGAAGGAATACACACCAGAATGGTTTCGCCCTCAAGGAAAGGATTACTAACCGATATAGATCATCGTAGCATGTTCTGGCTCTTTTACATCTTTCGGAATTGGGGCCTTCGTCGTTGGCGGACACGTGAAAGACATAATAGAGGACGGCGGCAGCGACGGAGTAGTCGATAACGTGGAGGGAAAGATCCGGAGCACCGGCTACTTTGATCCGGTGAAAGATCGGCTTTCTTTTGTCCATCATCCCATTTGGCATCCACCATGACTAGAGGCGCTCACCTCAGTCAGGAATGTCAATATAGCTCTCCAGGGGACATCGACGATATCTACTTATGGCGACGGGAGATTGCGCGTGTTGCACAGATTCGCTACATGAGGTGATAAGCATCCTCTGTATCTACCGTGCAGTTCTCTAACGTTCCTACTCAGACCGGTCACTTCGACCTGAGGACATCGGGTTCCAGTAAATACCAAGATTTACGCTGTCGTCTGTATTACCCGACGTTATAAACATTCACACGTCCGCCACTGGGGCTTGGATGTGCAAGGACTGCAACCGCTTTTATTTCCTTCCCCCAATCATTGTACATGTCCTATATAAAGCCATACATGGAACTGTCCTCGCGTGGATAGGTACTATACTGTACGATAACGTCTGCCCTCTGTTACGAGTTCGTCCCCAGTTTGCCCATATTCTCCATTTCTGAACTCGTTTTTAGCTCGTCTCTCCGTAGATGTCGCGTAGGAGACGCCTACAGCCGTCGCCGCGACCCTTTTCGACTTCGAGGAGCCATCGTTTTTCTTCCTCCAGTGGCCAGTCCTACAAAGCCTTCTCCGATCTATCTGCGAGGACCCATTGTATTTGGATTACTTCCATGCACGCTGTCAAGTAATTCACTGCACCGTTCTTCGACATTATCAAGAGCGTACTTCTACTGCTTCCATTAGTCCCGCTCTGGATACGACTGAGTCTCATCTAATAAACTATCTTCCTCATGTGCTCCAGCCTTTTAACGAGAGTTCTTTGGTCATTCAGTCTTGTGCCTCGTCCACCGGGATAGCGTACCCAGGGTAGAAGTCGTAGTGAGAAACTGACACACCGGCGTCTGTATTGTAGAGCGCTGCAGAACTGGATGAAGTGACTCGTGACGTTCTTTCCCTTCCTTCTCCACTGTTCATGCACTAACACACGGTCTAGTCAACGTTCTAACTCAACCCGCACAAAGATTTCTCAACCCCCATTTCCCAGCCCATCTATCCTCAATTATCAGCCAATACCGTCGTCGTTCTGAAGCTAGCCACTTCCCCATTTAACGCCATCGTGATCTACTTTCTAAGAATTGGTGAACACGTACTATTGGATGATACGAGCAATAGATTTTCTGTACGAAACCCCATCACTCACGTAAATCGTTTGTCGTAGAAGTCTCTGAGCGACATCGAATAAGAACTCATGGACTATGATGTTACAAGACCGTCGTTATTTTTTATTCTGTGGTATCCAATACCACGTCATCACTATAAATCCTCGGTCTGGTATTACCACAGCGCACTAGCGATGCAGCCACGCAAGTAGAAGCGGGAGAATGCCAAGGAAGGTCTTTCCTTTTCGCTCGAACAAGCATCCGCAGCTGAACATGATCCGGTGCATGACCTTACTTTCCAGGGTCCGAACGTTATCTGTTTGATCTCATCTGCGGGACTTCTAATCCTAGCTCTCTCTACTCAGAGTACTTCTACAAACACTGTTGTCTGTGACCATGTTAATATCAAGATTGGATGTTTTTGTGATGTAGGTGGAATACTTCTGATTCGCACTGACCGGGACTGGATCTCACGCTATGGACTGAATTGTCCCTGCCACTATAGCGATTGAATGCCTAGCCATTGCGACGTATCAGGCATGTCCGTTCAAGAATGCGCCAAGGGCATGTTTCCTCTGATCTCCTCATCTGCATAATGGGAGCTCGAAAGACTGAAATGTTATCCTTGTGTTTTGGTAATCATATGTCCTTTTAACTCAGTGTGTCATGGACAAGGCTATTCATTTCGACCTTCGCAGGAGTTATGGTGGTGGTGGTACCGGGGTGATGGTGTGTTCATTTATAGCGTTATAGCGCTATGTCATGTGGTGAGGGGCTACCATCGGTAGCATTTTGCAGTTTAGGACATTCTTCTATTCCAGCAGTCACTTCCCATTTCAACCTCCTTGAATTGAACATTGTGACGTACGAATGTGGAACTGGCAAATCCCCGGTGTGTTTGGCCTCGGATAATGTGGATAGCGGTGAGATTGGTCCAGATCAGCTCTGTCTATGGGATCGGTATTCATTAACTAAGATCGAGATAAGACGACATCTTTGTGACGCATATATGAAGACGGTGGTAGGACTGGTATAAACTTCAACTCTCATCTTCATCCCCATCGTTGCTCACACTGAATCTTACATCGTTGGTCGCATATTCTGTCTATGCCAGGCATTCCAGCTCACAGTGTGGTCTTCCTAGAACATCATGTCCATTCTCGTTCGTCATCGAATTGGAGGCTGGCTGCCCCGCGACCATCAGGTTCTCCAGCGCTGGCTCGCCAGAAAGATCGCCCAAGTTGACGCCAACCCGCAACCGTTTCAGCCTGTCATTAAAGAATTCCAAGACCTCATCGAAAGGGACGCCGAAATTTACATGGACTTCCATCAGATGTTCGATCAAGTACCGACCAAGCCCCCTTACAACAATGATCCGACAGGGACATGCCAGGTGCGTACCCGACAGTTTTTTCTCTCGCAGCTCAGTGACTAAAATATTGCTCTATGTCTGACCCAGATTCGCGATTACATGCATATGTTAGCGTTATTCAATAAAATCATCACCGAAGCACCCGACTTTGAAGAAGCCGATTACAAAGTCGGCTTAGTCGGTTTCCCCATCAACGCCATCCTTGACTGGCCTATGGGTACACCCGCAGGCCTCACTGCGTTTGTCAACTACAAGGTGAACGCCCAGTTCAAGAAGATGTTTGACGTCTGGGCTGCCTTCCTCACCTCATCCGCTTCTTGCTACGTCCTCACCACCGACACAACTGGCTGGTTCGGTCCCAACGCGAGTGCCGCCATGCCCAACTTTACCCAGACGTACGTCTGTGATCCTACCGCACAATATTACGGATTCAAATCCTGGGACCACTTCTTCACCAGGCTGTTCCAACCTGGTGTGCGCCCTGTCATGTTCCCCGATGACGACCGCATCGTCATCAGCGCTTGCGAGTCGACCGTCTACAAGATGGCCTTCGACATTAAAGCGCTCGACACCTTCTGGCTTAAAGGCGAGCCGTACTCACTAAACCACATGCTCAACAACGACGTTCTTGCCCCTCAGTTTGTCGGCGGGACCGTCTATCAAGCTTTCCTTAGCGCGACCAAATACCACCGCTGGCACAGTCCAGTAAACGGAACGGTTGTGAAGACCGTCATGATCCCCGGCACATACTACGCCGAGTCTCCAGCTATGGGATTCCTTAACCCCGAGGGGCCAGACCCCGGTGCTCCCAACCTCTCACAAGGCTTCATCACCGCCGTCGCTGCTCGTTCTCTGGTTTTCATCCAAGCTGATAATCCAACTATCGGCTTAATGTGCTTCATAGCTGTAGGAATGGCAGAGGTGTCGACGTGCCAAGTCACTGTTCAGGAAGGCCAGGTGCTTAAGAAGGGTGACGAGATGGGAATGTTCCATTTCGGCGGCTCCACACATTGCCTCGTCTTTCGACCCGGCACGAGCGTTACGTTCAATCCGGACTACCCTGTCGACGCAGACGTCTCCCTTCATGCTCCCATTGCGACTATCGCTTCGACGTGATGTACAAGCGTAATTGGTTATGTGAGTTGTACGATACCTTGAAGTTGTGGATGCTTACCGGTGCTTAATGTCCCTGGTGAATTTCAATTCGTCATCTCGAAGCTTGTAAGAACGAAGTTTGATGGTTTGTATACTGTACACATGATAGGGCTGATGTATAAATTAGTTGTAATAAAGCGAAAGGCGTTCTTTCATGCAAATAATTGGTCTGTTGTGAACTACGGGAGACGATTGACGAGAAGTTCCTTAATTATAAATATCAGTGTTGCTCTAGAATGATCCTCCATCACATGTTAGGGAAAAGGACACGGAAGGACGACTTGAGCTTAATTATGTATCAACGATTTACCAAAAGAATAAACCACTGAGATATAAACTACATGCAAAGCCACTGGCACCCAGAATTCTATACTGGGCGTAAATATAATATCACTCATGTCCGATGTGATTTTTTTGTGGCCATCGACCACGCGAAGCGGCAAAATTCATAACGATCACCATAAATATTCCCAGAAACTGATATATGATAATTATCTAGAGAAAAAGTTCTCCAGATACGACAGGTCTAAATAAAGTAAATTAGGACACGGTGCGGCGGAAATAAGATTTCACAGCGGATCCCCCATTCTTCTTCGTCGTCTCTTTGTTCGCAGTATATGATTCCAGTAGGTAATTTTTGAGCTTTTGAGTAACTCTCTTGTCTTTTCGAAGGGTAGGGCTGTTGAGAATGAAAGCTATTGTCGCAGGACCCCTCTGTGGCTCGGGAGAATCACGTATTTCAGAAGATGCTTTTATGCATTCGTCGCAGCTACGAAAGATAAATCGGGCTGATGAGATATACATTGAGGCAGAGATGCAAACGCGCGCAGCTGAGATCGCTTGCCACTCTTCGGCTGTCAATTCAATGCCCCTAACGCAACGAGTTCAAGCTAGGTCTTCGGACAGAAAGAAGAAGAGACCATACTTCAGAGCTTCTACGAGTAGTTCGTCGTTGTTGAACATCTTTCGGCACACGGATGAGGTTGAGGAAATGAAGGAAAGGAATCTCAGCGTATATATGCATGTGCGTATATAATGCCACTTGCTACTCAAGTTACGAGAAGTGGTTGTCTATTCCAGCATTGTGCACAAAATTACAAGGAAAATATCTACGTTTTCACTCAGCGACCGTTGTTTTGGGTGCACAATACACACTGATTCAAATGAAGACTCGTGTCATCGGGGTGTACATAGTTACTGCTAGCCAGTTGCAGTCGCGATGCTATAGGGCTATTTCAGATTCACAAGGGCAAATTATAATGTTGGCGGGATGGTGGCACAACTTGAAGGCAATCAAGGCAAAATTTTTAATTAAGGATGCAGGAAGGATTGGCTCGGGAGTCGGCCCGCGCCCAATGAAGGGATCAGGATCACGGAGTCTGCCGAAGTTCGAATGCTCTCGGACATTTCAGTGTTGACTTTTCTCCTCTCTCAAGTCGGACGTGTACCTCCACGACGCACGTCAGTGCCAGATATACATCGGCCTCTACTTCGTATCCTGAACAGATAAAACTCATCGTATAGGCCCAGCTTGAGTCTCACCACTGGAGGCGTGTCGTTCAGGGCATCGCGATAACGACTTGTGAAACTTAGCTGAAGGTTTCGTCCGCTGCAGTCGCGGAAAGTGGAAGAATATATCATAGGCGTCCGTTCTTCTCAGAAGTTACTGTGGAATTCTGCCTACATGATTGTGAAGAGTACACCCCGCCGAACTACTGTGGAATTTCCTCATATGCCATTGTAGCATGTCTCAACATCGGTGGGCCGATCTTCTCAAGGCAATTTCGTCCATTCTACTACTTATCTAGGATGAACAATAGTTCTAACCAATCGTTGAACAATGATTTACACTGAAAAAGCTTCTTTTTTACGACGCGAAATCTACGACCGAGATCTATTCATGAAAATGATTTTGAAAAACAATATCAACAAAGACTGTTCACACTGTAATCTCTAGGAAGGGTTTCCAGTCTCAAGATTCCTATTAAAAGCTGGTGACGAACTCTACGCCGCTCACAGCATCTCTCCTTCCCTCAAGCCTCCAGAGCTCAACATTCACCAATTTACTCCACAATATTCTCCGCAACATGTCTACTTCTTACAACGACTGTACCACCTTCGTTTCGTGTGTTATTCAGATGCCACCTGCTTTCCTTGAACTCAACGACCTTTGCAGAACATACCCTAATGTTTCGGCTGGCACCGACGCGTAAGTCCATAGCATCACTTCTCCCATGCCTCTTCTCTCATGGTCGTTCCTTTCTGTTATTTCAGACCTAATATCTCGTTCCCAATTGGGTACGGCAACGAGTAAGCTGATTTTTTCTACGCCTATCTTCCCATTGACTTGCTTATTATTATAGACTAGCAGGCCTGGCTATGCCTCCGCCGAAGCGACTGAACGCCATCCTTTCTCAATACGATCCAGAATCCCTTCTGTTCGCCTTCCCATTCAGCCAACCGGAGGAGTCCTGGGTCTCCCCCGTCAACACCCTTCTTCCCAGCCCCCCATCCTATAACAACTCGGAGGACACGGATTCACAGGAGGACGACTGCGGTGATGATATGCCTACCGCATACGTCAAGGTCGTACAGCGGAAGTATCTTTTCCCCCCAGCGACTATTCTGGCAACCCCGCCCACGACTCCTCAGCGGCAACGAAATGGGAAGATTCGCTTCGAACCTTATAACGTTCGGGATGGCTCGCCCAGGCAGCCTTCCTTGAGTACTGCTTCTCGTTCTCCGCCTGCTCGGCCTACGTCCCAGTAAGTGTGACAATAATCCTGTACTGCGCCAAATCGAAACGACTGTCACTCAGATCTCCTATTTGTCGTTCTCGGGTTCGTGTCGACAAGGATGCATCTTCTCCTGCTGCTGTTTCCAAAACCTATCGTCTATCTAAGATGTCCGCTCCGTCGTACGTGGCCCCTCCTGATTTTAAAAGAGTAGGTCTGACGCGACCTACAGCTCCACTTCGGTGCCAAGTTCCACCTCAAGCAACGAAAACCTCGAAGCGGAGCCTTGGTGCGTTTTCATAACGTTGAAGTTTCATTCCATTACCTCATTATACATTACTACAGCCCGAGATACTGCGTCCAGCAAGACTTCCCGCCCAAATTCGTGCGCCAAGTCACCGAGAAATTCGGCATACCCTCCACCAAATCCTTTACTACCGAAAGATGGATGGCAACTTCCACTACTGTCCCCTGGACTGCGGGAACTATACCCTCGGCAGCAGCATGACGCATCACCTCAAGAAGCACCACCCAGACATCGAGGGTATGACCGTATCATGCTCCGTCAGGTCTCTCAAGGGCGAACGCTGCCTCCGCCAACCCGTGCAGGGCATAGAGTTCCTTGCGCACTTTGAGCGGGATCATTGTATCCAGGAGGCGTTGTGTCCCTTCTGTTTGAGGGTCACCGCCACGCCGAAGTTGATGGATCACTTTGAGGTCTGCGACGAGATTGAACACCCGGAGGAGTGCGAGCCGCAACCGCAGGAACAGGAACAGGCACAGAATCGGCGCGCACGGTCTGATAGAGGAGGATGGGTAACGAAGACTCTGCGTCGGAAGAAGCTACCTCTTCCGAAAGTACAGAAAGCACCCAGCTTTGTCATGAAGCTCCGACAGAAGAAACGGAAACCTGCTAGATATGCGTAGACTAACTTATTTTTTTCTTTCTTACTTCCACCATGTTCATTCCTTTGTCCCTGACTCGTCACATTTCTTCTGTCTTTTTGTGTCTTCCTCCTTACAATGCTCTTAACATAATTTAGTCGCTCTTTAGTCATCTCATACCAATTCTACAATTTTCATGGCGAAGTTATAGTTCAGCGCGCCCCCATTACAAGGACTTTGTAATTCTTCTACATGTCAGTACTAAGTAATTCCCACCCGTAGTTTATTAGCTCATAACGTACGTCGTCCTTTGACTGTCTCTCAGTGCTTGAGCATGTTGCTCAATGACTACGTATATATCTAATTCCTCCGATCCTGGCTTCCTATACATAACCCGAACCGACCGGTATTGCAAGAATTCCTCTTTACATATCGCGTCTCTGAAAGATGTACCTTCACACCATCCTTCTCCGCCGACAATGATACCCTTGTTCCACCCTACCGAGAGGATCGGTTACAAACCCTGCAATATCCGGGCCCGAGAGGTCTGTACGTGGATCCGCCAATCAACCACGCGGTCCAACTTAACGACAATCATCAGATCAATTCTAGCACGTACGTTCTCCCCGACTATCGGCTGCAGATCTCTGCACTCACCAGGGTCTGTATTAATGATCGTCCCTTGCAAGATCGCGTAAGATTCACAACATGGTCATGATTCACACTTCGTACGTAGCCAAAAACTACCTATCAGAAAATCAAATCAGAAATCGGCGTTAGATGGCTTACTGGAAAAACCCTTGTATTCTGTTCGTTTGTATAAATCAGTTACCGTCGCGTAGGAATACTACTACATCTTCACATTAAAGTCGGTAAGGTCGAGACTCATAGGCCGTCGGGCAGCATCTCATTTAGTTTAAAAACTTGATTTCAAGCTCGTTAAGACGAAGACAAGTCAATCAAATACGTCAAAGGAGAAAAGACTAGCATATAGGGATCGAACACGATAATGGATGGAATAAACCAAAAAAAAGAGCGGATAGAGATATATAATTGAAAGAGCCAGCTCCTTGTAACCGGAGGCGGACTGGGTGAGGGTGCGTGAAGCGTGAGGGGGTATAAAAAATGAGGATGAGAGAGAGGGAGCAAGCATAAAGCAAAAAACGAGAGACATATCATATAAGTAACACCACGTACAACTCACTCTTCCTCCTCTTCTTCCAAAACATTATGCAACGGCGCCCCATGGATATACCTTCCCGGGCTCGCTCGTCCCTGCTCCTCATCAATCACCGGCACCCTAGGCGGCGGCTGCACGTGCACCTCCTCCTCCCCTTCATCCTCCTCCTCCACCGGCGGGATCTCCACGATCTTCGGCGGCACAACCACAGATGCACTCGAAGGGATCGGTACCGGCAACGCCCTCACCGGCACCCCACCCCCATTCCTCTCCCTCTCGCGGTACATCTCAATCAGCGCCGCAGTCTTCCCCGGCACCCTCAACGGCGCTGTCGACGGCGACGGTTCCTCATCCAGATTGATAATTGGCGGGACCCTAGGGAGGGGCCGGACCCCACCAAGCCCCCCCTCGTCTTCGGAATCACTGTCGTGTCCGAACCGAGCTCGAGGGTCCTCCCCGGCGGGGTCGCCATTAAGTTGAGCTGGTCGTCGTTCGGGGTGGAGGTCAAAGTAGCCTGGTCGTTTCGGTGGGATGGAGGGTCGCACTATGGGTTCGTCCTGGTGCTCTTCGTGCTCTTCTTCCGCTAGAGGTACCGGCACCGGCTCGTCATCTTCCTCTTCGGATTCATGCTGATCATAACGTAACGCCTGAATAGACTGTTCAGCCGCCGAAGGTCCGTCGCCATCGTAATCCAGCGAATCGTCATAATACTGCGGTTGCTGCAAATCATCCACGAAATCATTCATAGCCAACCTCGAAGGAACCCTCTCAACTTCAATCGACTCTTCCTCCTCATCCCTCACAGGATTCCGCTCCGTCCGCTGGCTCTCCGGGCTCTGGCTCATCTTCCTGACGCCCTTCAGCGCCTTCTGCACTTCGAGACTAACAAGATCGACATCTTCCCCCCTCCCCTTCCCCCGCACCCCGTACTCCTGGTCAGCCATACGTCGCTCTTGCGTTCCGACGAGGATATCCACCCACGCATCGTCAGCGATCTCCCGATTCTTCAGCGCGCCGTCAACAGGCGGGTAGTCTTCATAGACATCCTCGCCATCGAGGCTCGCCAGACGCGTCTCAAAATCCACGCTACTGTACTCAGCAGGGGGAACACCGCCGACAAGGGACTTTCGCCCCATCACGGAGCCGCCATTCGTGGGGGAGGCTGAACCACCTAATCGAAACCGCCGTCTAGTTGAGGCGGGTGTACCCCCAGCGGTGCTCGCAGTCAGGGTGGAATCGTCACTTCGCGAGGATGATTGGTGACTCAGGGATTGCAGCATGGGGGGAGGAGATTCGACTTCAGTCGGGGAGCCAATTATTCTACTTTGCGTCGGCGTCTCCTTCGATCCAAGAGTGATCACTTTCGTCTTCCGGTTGCCGTCGCCCCTCAACAGACCTTCGAACTCGACCTCTTTGAATGAAGCTTTGGGGCTCAGGGCCCTGGGTTTCGACCGTTCTGTCCTGTCCTTCTTCGACTTCGTCTTTATTCTCGGTGACGCTGATGTGGCGGAAAACAGTGATGGAAGGCGTCGTCGATTCGACCCAGAGGACGACGAGCTTATTTGCTGCCGATACTCGAGGGGAACGAATTCTTCAAACAGAAGAAGCGCATTCGGTTGAAACTCGATCTGAGAATGCAAGAATATGAGGAGAATATATACGGCAGCCAAAGAAACGTACCAAAGCCCAGTTACATTCCCTGTCGCACTCGTTGAGATCTGATACCCCTGCCCAACCGCAAACAATATCACAGAAGACGTCTACGAACGCTTCCTCGATTACTTCTTCCTGCCCTACAACAGGTTCTGTGTCCCATCCAAACGCCGGTATATGTTTTGCGGCCTTTTTCAGCTTCTTGGCGTATTCGGCTGGTTGATAGGAGGAAATGGTAGCTGACATGGGGGGCGAGAACTGCAGCGTTGCGCTGAGAGGTGCGATATCCGACCTTGTGAATCCCGTCGAAGAAAAGTCATTCCAGCTAAGTGTTTGTCGTTTTGCGCTCCGTTCCTGCAAACGATAAGAAGACGAGAAATAGAGATCGCGATATATACGCACCGTCCTAGCGCTCTCGTTCAAATCAAACTGAAGCTTCTCCTGACCCAATCCCCCGAATCCCAGCGACTCGAATTCTCCCCATTTGAGATCGGTGAGACTCCGGAAACGATCACCGTCCTCTTGTCCTGCCTCGAATTGAGACGGCATATCCATTCGTTTCCTGTACCCATCAGAGTACTTCACAGGCGACCTGCCGACGATTTTCCCTAGATTGCACTCCCACGTCGAGGCAGACTTGACGAGATCCTTCGTGTACATCCGTACATTACGACGGACACTGAGAATACGAGACGTACGAGCACCTTTGCGTGGCTGGGGTCTTGACGACTGGTCGGCAAGCATAATTGGATATCCCTTTATCCACTCTTTGAGGCGCGTAGGGACCCCCATGGATGCCGAATTCGCCCTCGGTGTATCCTGGAAGCGAATAAAAGAGAGTATGATATGTTCCATGGCATTCGTAGCGCGTAGGTAGTAGACATAGGTGTGGTGGAAAGGCAGCCCCGGTGGGCCCAGACCGAAGAAGAGGGGCCCGAACAGCGGGGAAAGCGTCGGCGGCGTGTGTCCCGACGTCGACGAGTTCGCCGTCAAACGTGTGAGTACGCTGAGCACGGTGATGACGATGGAGCGCAAATGTGCAGGCAGCGGTGGGAGGAACGTCGAGAAATGTGTTGGTGGAAAATCTGCAGCTAGCTCAGAGTCGCGAAAATCAGTATAATGGTCCCACGAAATCAGCCCTCGCTCCTCCTGCCCGTCAACAATCCTCACTAACCGACCGAGCCCCCATCGCAACAGCATCCCGAGCTCGTGCGGCCCAGCGAACCGGGCCTCTTCCCGGAACCGGTGCTGCTTGGGGCTTCCGGGATCAGCACAGGCGTTGATAAATGTGTGCATGAGGCGCTTGGTCGACGACGAGGACAGGTCGAGGGCCAGCGACGAGAAGACAAAGGGCGTCGTTATGCCCCCCCGGGTGCCCAGCTCCTCGCTGACGACGTCGACGAGCTGCGAGACCTGCTCCAGGCCCAGCACGACGTGCCGCTCGTACGCGAGGTACCCATAATCAATCTCTGTCCCATCCTTCGGCCTCTCCATCGTGAATGGTAGGAACCCATCTGGTGGTGGCAATGGCGACTGCTGTGACGCCCTTGACGACACTCGCCCGAACTCGTCTGTGCCAGTAGTCGTGTCGAGTCGTAGGGTCTTCGGCGCCGTCGAGGCATTCCTTGACCGCGAGAATATGCTCGGCATCGTGCAGCGAGACGATGAGCTCGCGATTTTTTAAAAGAGCGTAAAGAAGAGGTCAGGGCATGCCGGCTGTTGCCGAATGCCACAACGGTGATCCGGCCCGGCGGGAGAAGATTACCCACGGTGTTCGTCGCAGACAGGGCTTCCATCGTGTACTTATCTCCTTCATGATGGCGGTGATACGGAAGTAAGTGGCCGTTCTACCCTCTCTCTGTGTCTTTAGGAGATGCTACTTGTCGTCGCTTCGCCCCCAGATCTCGCATAAGTTATCGCCTAAGATCGAAAATAGACGGTGACGGTAAGCGTCTGCTACGACTCGGAATTGTGACCTCCTTTAATCCGAGATAAGCCTGGAGCGAGGCACGAGCGCAAGGCTTATCGGAGGATAAGATAAGCCAAGGCGTAGCCACTCAGTCCACACGTAGCCAAATAACACGATTATTTGGGGATTCAACCCAGCGAAACTTGCTCCCCTCCTTCACGTCGTCTCACAAGTTTCCCTGGCCAATATACGGCCATCTTCACTGTTCTTTCGTTTCGTTCTTTCGTTTCGCTCTCGACATTTCATTCCTTTCAAAACTCGTTCCTTCGATGACCAACATCGCCGCACCCCCAACAACGACACCTACTCGGGTCCGTCGAACCCACAGATCGGATGCCGTCAGCGCGGCCCTTCGCACCCTTCCTTTAGAGGAGAGGCTCGCCAAGAACGCCGACATCGAAACGCGGAACGAGGCTCGCCACGTCAAGCATTTCAACCACGTCTGCGACCCAGTCACCCATGCAGACGACGCATCGGACGGTGAATCGGTCATCACGATCGACGACGACGAACGGATTTCTTTGCGCAGCCCGGCAGTTTTTTCGCTGTACTCGAAGTATCCCAAGTCGATAGTGGCTTGGCTGGCAGCGGAAGACGCGAAGGATAAGAAGAAGAGAGAGGCTCCGAAGTCGACAGAGGAGACACGGGAGGCCAAGCGTCGTTGCAAGGACGGCTCAGACCTGAAGCCAAGGGTGCTGGGCACGCAACAGCAGGTATCCTTTGCACAGATCTTGTACGATACTGACGACGCGCGAATCCACATCCCCCTTCCTTTTTTCACTAATAAGAGCCTGCACCACATCAACGTCCACGCCTCCATCCTGCCTACCCGTAAGGTCAACGCCCTTGAGAGCGACAAAAAGGGCTTCAACATCATCGATATCGAGGCGCTGACTCCCACACTCGGCAAGGAGCTCTCCATGGACTACGGCCTGCACGCTGAGGCCGCAGGTAATCTCTATAGGTTCCAGAAGTCGCGCGATCCGAAAGGCTCGCGTGGCTCCCATTCCTCGTGGTACGAGGCTCACATCTCCTTCTTCGACAGGCAGCCGGACAAGATCGAATTCTGGGACTCCGTCAAGGCTCTCGAGCTCGAACTACGCCTCGAGCGACTCAGTACCCCGACCGAGTTCGACCTCGAATACTACGTGCGCAGGTACGATGAGGTAAAGAACAATGCACGTCTCAGGGCCACGCTGAAGGAAGAGATGGAACGCGAGATCCAGGTGTCGGTGGAGGCACGCGTGCGCGACTTCAAGGCGAAGGAGCAGCGTCGCTTCCCCAGCAGCTATCCTAACAGGTCCTCGAGGCCCTTTTCAGCAGGCAGCGGGAGGCCAGGCTCGGCGCCTAGCTGCATCGTCTGTGAGGGCCCCCACATCGTCACCAGGCATTATGACGGCTCTGTCTCCACCAAGCCACGTTGGGCGCAGATCCGAAGCAACGACATCTACACCCCGGACGGTCGCCGCATCTGTATCGCCTACAACCTCCGTTCCTCCCGCACCTGCACCCACGGCGCCGAACGCATCCACGTCTGCTCGCTATGTGGACGATCCGACCACGAGGCACTCTCAGGCGCCTGTCGCTCCACATCTACCTGATTTCCTGTCTGCTGCTCTGCCACCTATGCTCGTCTATAATACCATTGCTCCAAAGATCATTCGACGACCCCCATTGCGCCCCCCGACCACGCCAAATGCTTATCTTTTCCCTCTCGTCGTCCATCCCTACAATACTGATGCTTTCGAACGACTTCTCGACAAACATAACTTGACGCCTGCATACCCTGATCTCTGCAAACACCTCCGAGAAGGCTTTCCCCTTGGCTGCATGCCCGAACTACCTCGTACGATAATCATACCTAATCATCCTTCCTGCTTCGCTTATCCTTCTGCGGTGGACGACTACCTTCGAGAGGAGACAACTGCTGGGCGCATGTCGGGCCCTTTCTCCAAGGACGAGGTGGAGCGCATCCTCCGAGGCCCTTTCCAATCCTCACCACTTATTGTCGCCGTCCAAACTCAGGCCCCTGGTACCCCCGATAAGCTACGTATCTGCCGACACCTCTCCAAGGGCACGAAGCTTCACCCTTCGGTGAACTCGTTTATCAATAAAGAGGATTTTCCCACTCGTTTCGATACTGCTGTTCGGGTCGCCGAAATTGTGAGTACTCTCCCATCTCAGTGGCAATCTGCCAGAGTCACGCACATGCGAGCTCGTCCATCAGGGGTTGCCATCGCACCCAGAGGCTCGCACAGGCGACCTCCAGTACTCGCACAGGCGTTACTGTCTATTACTATCCCATCTACTATCATCGTCAGAACAGTCTGGCTGATTCATTACTATCAGATTGCTTTGGCACCGCCAGGCACGCAGGCATGTACGTTGGACATTGAAAAATTCCATCGGACGTGTCCTGTCAATCCCCATCACAAGCCTTTCCTCGTCGTCCAAGGACGAGATGGACAGTTCTGGATCGACCATGATCACCCGTTTGGGGCGTCCTCAGCTAGTAGCAACTCGGGTATGATTGCCAACGCCACCGTCGATATCTGGCGTGGCGAAGGCGTCTGCCCAGTTCTCAAGTTCGAGGACGACCTCCATCCCTTTCGATTCCCTTCGCTCACAGGCCCATTCTGTGAAGGGGGATACCTCTACGATTATGACCGGGAGGAGATGCTCAGGCGGATCGCCCCCCTCCAAGTGCCTTGGCATAAGGAGAAGGGTGACAAAGCCTTCGTCTTTGTGACGACCTTCATCGGTTTCCTCTGGGATATCCCAAAGAAACTGGTGTCTCTCCCCGAGATTAAGCGTTTGAAGTTCCATGAGCGAGTACGAGTCTTCCTTCTCAAATTCCGGAGCCACCGTTGCTCCCTGCTTGAAGTGGATAAGATCCATGGATCCCTCTGCCATGTCGCTTTCGTCTACGTTGAGGGTCGTTCCCGACTTCCATCCATATCAAATTTTTCAGCCTCGTTTAGCGGAAACGAACTGACATTGCGCTACCCTCCTCGATCCATGCTCTCGGACCTTGAATGGTGGCTTGAGATCCTGTCGAACCCATCTCTTACCAGGGAATTGCGCCCTCGGGGGCCCCTTGTTGACCTCGGCATCTCCGTCGACGCCTCCACATCATGGGGTATTGGTGTTGTGATCGGCACCCAATGGGCAGCATTCCAACTTGTTCCAAATTGGAAGACCGGAGGTAGGGACATCTGCTGGCTCGAGACGCTTGCCATAGAGCTATTGATATACATTCTAGTAGCACAGGGTCACCATGACGTGCACATCCTGGTCCATTCGGACAACGTCGGTGCTATTGGAGCACAGACGAAGGGCCGCTGCCCGAACTGGCATATCAACCTGGCGGTACGGCGCACCTACTCAACCCTAGCTACGTCAAACATTGTCCCAACCTATGAGTACATCGAATCAGCTGCGAACCCGGCTGACCCTATCTCGCGCGGAGAACTTGGGTCACCGGGAGATCGTCTTCCCATCTCCATTACGCTCCCGGGAGAGCTCACCGATGTGCTCAGGCATGTTTAGTGCACCTTTCGGACCATTTGCGGAAGCCAGTTCTTCCGCGGAGCAGAGTATGGGGGCTGGGCCTACAAGCCCATTCCCACCGCGCCGCACCCTGCATCCAAATTCCAGACCCGGAACCCCGGACCCCCTCTATCTCCTTGCATCGCCACGACCGATTTCCAGACCCTCGCCGCGACGTCGACGTCCATCCCTTCCCTCACCACCACCCTCTTTCCTAAACCTATGCCCCCACTCTCCTCATTCCCCGCTCGTCTCCCATGCCTCGCCTCCAGCCCCAAGCCCGAGTTTGCTCACAGCCATCTCCTTTCCCAACAATCCACGTTTGTCGGACTACGAGCGCACTGCTGTCCCACGTAGACCCCGCCCACAGAACAGGATTGTGAACAATCCGTTGCGCCCCCACGTTGCAGCCACAGATCGTCTCTTTTGCTGGACAACCCCATACGCCATTGAACACAATCAAACGGTTTTTGCCTCGCTCCCCCCAGAGCTCGCAGAACGTGCACATGCTGCCCTCCGGGGAGCCCATGCTCCCAACACGAAATCCTCGTATGCCTCTGCCCTGCTGCGCTTCACCCAATTTTGTGACAAGTGGAAGATCCCCGAACCCGATCGCATGCCCGCGTCGCACGCCCTCCTCTGTGCTTTCATAGGTGAGCACAAGGGTTCCGTTGCAGGAGGAACGATTAAACTCTGGATGTCAGGCTTGAAAGCCTGGCATGACCTCAGTGATGCTCCCTGGCACGGCGACCATCGCTGGATACAGCTGGCACGAGTCACCGCCTACAAAGAAGGTACTATGCACAAGCGTCCCCTCCGGGCTCCAGTATCCATCGAGCATCTCCTTGTGCTTCGTGAGGCTCTCAACTTAGCAGTTCCCCATCACGCGGCGATATGGGCCGTAGCAACCATATCATTTTTTGGTTGTCGGCGACTGGGTGAGACCACCATTACAACCATCTCAGGTTTTGATCCCAAGTATCACGTATTGCGTGCAGCTACGTGAGGACTCATATTTCTATCACCAGACATTCTCTAATCTCGACTGTAGGGTCTCCTTTCGTACGCTGCGCGATGGTACAACATCAGCAAGTTTTCGCATCCCATGGACCAAGTCCTCCAGGGACCTTGGTGCGAGCGTGATACTCACTGGTCGTTCCGACACGCTATGCCCCTGCGCAGCTCTCCAGAACCACCTGAAGGTCAACAGCGCCATTCCGAAGGCAGCATCCCTCTTCGCCTACCTTCTTCCAGACGGCACCTGGCGACATACACAGAAGCATTCCTTCATGGAATTCTGTATGGATGTATGGTCTCGTGCATCCTTGGCGCATGTCCTGGGCCACAGCTTCCGTATAGGCGGCGCAGTTGAGCTACTGCTTGCCGGAGTTCCCCCCGAGGTGGTCGCTGCTACAGGTGGTTGGACTTCGCTTGCCTTCCTCCTCTACTGGCGCCGTATGGAAGAGATTCTACCAATGAGCACCTCACGTGCATACAAGAAATCACATATCAACGATCTGGCGGAGATTTTCGAGCAATTCCGCATCAACAATAACATCCCTCGCTCCCTCGTCGACACCTCAGACGGTGACCTCGAAGTTTAATGTATGTTTCATCGGCCACATATCTACGTCGCCTGACTATTTTCCAGTTTATCAGCCCTCCAATGACTCCCGCACGTTATCCTCGTACCATACACACAAATTTGCTTATATGAATACCGATACATTGCAGCGTGCAGACCCAGTTAGTTACATACCATACACACTCGAATTTGCTTAAGATTACCCATACCTCACCTACAATAAGTGTCCAATGAAATATGTTCCGCTCATCTCTGCCAGGGGAATCAGATCTGGCTCCCCGCCGAAGCCAAATCTGTTTCGTTGTGAGCTTTGCTCCACTTGGTGTACCAGATTCGGCTTCTGGCTTGTTTCTGGTTCCCAGGCGCTCAAGACTTGGGCCTGCCGCTTCGTTTGGGTTCCCATTTCGTCGGACTGCATCCTGAGCTGACTAATCAACCTATATCCAGGTTGATCTGCTCCTCCCCGACGTTTACCCAAACTTGTGGCTCCGAAACGCCCTCGTCTTTCGACAAACCACTCAAATACATTAGTATTCGAGTGCCCTAATCAGCTATACTTCATATTCGTATACCATTCACTCTAGCCTAGGCGAACTAGCTTATCATCGTTTCTTCAGTGGGTGCTGCGCCGTAGTCCAAGGATCACGAAAAGGCAATCACAGCGGTGATGGCAAACGCACAGAGGGGGAAAAACAATGGGAGTCATTAACCATTTGCCTTTAAATTTCCCCGCTCTCTCCAAATTATTCGCTTCCGTCCTAATGCACCTCCGGAATTGCATTGCCCTTGCTCCTCCGCACTTTGAAAGCGAATGGCCGCTGTCCATATTACATCTAGACTTGCATGCTCCCCAGTACCGTTCCCTCCTAATAAACGGTCATACATCATCCCCATCAAGACCGAGCTAGCCATCGCCACCCATTATGCTTGACAGCTCGCATCCAGCCCAGGCTTCCAAACACGATCACCCTGACAAGCCGGCCTTATGTACACATTCATGTTTCTCCGAGCATCACGTCCCTGTCCCCTCGCGTTATCCCCACGACTCACGTCCGTCTGAGGATTTGCGCCGGCCGAGGATTATTACTTATTTATGAATCCCTCCTCCGAGTCCGTTGCAATTTCGAAATACCTTTCGTTGCATCATGGTGCCTTGATGTGACTCAGATTTACACGCGGAGCGAATCTGCTCATCACGTTTGGATACAGGAATCAATATCTGCTCAAGCTAAACGAACATCATCTCGTCATCTATAACACTTCTCTCTCGTCACCTTTCATAACTCCAACGATTGATCAAAAAGCAACGGCACTCTGACATATACAGCGTACCCAACTTACACATCGAGGCTTTTCCTTCCCACTCCCTAGCCACAACGCGTACGAAAAACCACCAATACGAGAAAGCTCGACTACTAATACCACCTCACAAAAGAAACACTCCTCTTTGTCCATTTATTCCCTTCGCACCCAATTACATGTACAGACCGCAGAAAACCTTTCACCGGTCCAACAGGGCAGCCGGACCGGTTATGCGATCGTATGACCGAAAACACACTTCGCATCGTACCAGCTTGTAAGCAGATGCATAGGAGCCCTAGCTTCCACCTCCATCTCCCAACAGAGGGGCATGGCACGAACAATTACCGTACACCTCTCTTCCATCTCTTCGAATCACCACAGGAATATCCTCGTCACTGGTGGGAATCGAACGTCGGCGCGTGAGCCGTGAGAACCGGGATCACACCCTTCAAAAATGCCGAGGGAGCCAATACCGCGTTAAGAAAGTAAGTACGGCATTCTCTCTCCTTCCTTCCGTGCAGTACATAACTGATGAGAAAGTGTCATTAACTAGTGCACGCCCGTTTCCTGTTCTCGCCTATCCAAAGTCGGCATCTGCGCAGAAGCGAGTCTGGGGTCGCGTCCAGCCCGTGTTTTCCAAAGTCAGAGTTGGAGCGGGCGGTACAAACAAACAAGTGTCGTATTATGCTCTTCCATCCCTCTGATTCTGTCGCTTCACGTCACAGAATCAACGTCGTCACCAGACTTCAATGTGTGGGTACCCGTCCAAAAAGCCGAGTACCGCATTTGCTATCCTTCTATGAGATATATAAATGTCGAGGAGGAGTACATCTCCTCTCGTAATACAACACTGTTTGAGTCCGGGGTCGCGTTTTACCCGTCTTTGACAGAGTTGGAGCGGCCCATCAGGACTAATCAAAGAATAATCTATCGACTTTTTTAAATCATTGTATACCGCTCCTCCGGCGTACTATCTTCGTCGTCCCACATTGCTAGAGAACAACACGTACAGGTATTTTGGCCTAACGCATTCTACGAAAACCAGAGCGACGTTGAACGTGGGAGCGGAGCGCGCCGATATCAATATCAAGTTCACTCCTGACAGATGACTAACTCGAGTCTCGCACCAATCAACATGCAAGTTGAGAAAAATAGAGATGGAAACTTGACATGCTCTTCCAGCCACGGCAAAATTTACCGGTTTTCATATTAGACTCTGTTTCGTCGCAGTGGATCCAAGTCTCCACCCGTTTTCACCGATTTCTCCTGAACTTGAAAGAACTACTTGCTGCTTGAAGCGCACATCATGACGCCCTGTGACTTTCCCATGTGAGATCATCAGGGCATACGTCCTATTTACAGATCCGCCCTTTGATCACCGGGCAAAGTGATCTGATCTCTCTCTACCAGGGACATTTATACATACTTCCACCAACCTATTTATGCTCTCTGCGGAATTCATGTGGGGTACCTCACCACTCCTTTGCCTGACAACCATGCAGAACGTAAACCCCAACTACAGCTATGTCGGCATTGTAATCCTCGCATACAGCAAGTCTTGTGTCTTCTCCGTCACCCTTCAAGATCTACCCACAAGTTTAATCTAGAACACCTCCCAATGATTAGAGGACTGTTGTGATAAGGCTGGAGCACATGAGGAAGGTAGGCCTGTGTTATAAGACTCAGTCATATCCAGAGCGGGACTTGAGTGAGACTGATGGAAGCAATAGACACAAGAGGGTTCCGGAAAATCATATGCAGACCTTGAAAGGGCTGGTGACAGTGTGGGCATGCAAGTGAGACACGAACACTAAACCACTACACTCAAAACACTAACCTGGCATGTTTGTAGGGGTAGAGGAATGTCTGTTATGTGGGCTTTTGTACTTTGATAGTTTTCTGGGAATGCAATATAAGGATTTTAAAGGTCTTGATCTGACCAGGTAAAGATTTACTATGAGTCCCAGCAAGGGCACCATATGTTTAAATACTCAAACGATGGATCCAAACCATCTAACAATATATATTAAAAGCCGCATCCTACTGTGCAATGGCATGTTATATCACTACCATCAGGTGGTCACATGACTTATCAATTACCAAATACCTTGCTCGTTGTCGTGCCCATCGCCCCATTGCTTGTAATAGTGTCCACCCCAACCCTTGCCCAACCTTTTCTAAAAAGTTCTGCATCTATAAATATCAATAAAGTCAAGATCTCTCATCAAAAATGATCCTTCACCTGATGACTCAGATGCCTGCCCTCAGTACCTCGAGTGCCTAGATCAATCACTGGCTCACCATCACTTGCCAAAAAGGGTTGTATCACACTTCTGTCTGCCAATCCTACTCATTTTTTCATGCAATCACATGTTTGTCATTCTACACATAACATACTTGATGATGGCAAATAAATTGTGTATATATTCTACTAATTACATGTGGTCTAATAAAGTAAGCATGAAAGCAAGACAGCAAGAAAAACAAATTCTGGGGCTCCAGAGTGAAAACAAAAAAACGGCCCCCTGGCACAAAAAAGGTGCTGCTGTCATACCAAAAGCAATTCCACCATTACCTGGATGCACTTGTCAATGTCTGCCACCATTTCCTTCCAAAGCACCCTATCTTCTGCCTCGAGGGTACCCTGTCCCCACCACATGAGGCCTATGAGGATGGTCACCATTCTATTTTGACCCCCTTTCCATAGGTTCTTCTGCAGTGACCGATTGTACACTGGTAATAATAGAATGCCAGCTTTGTTTTGATGCCAAATGGGCTGCATTGCATTCCACCACTTGCACAGCTCAGTTGAAAAGCTGACCAGAGGATTTGGATATATGTTGTAGTGCCAGTTGGTGAGCCAGAGCGATAGCACTGATGGTCTTGATGACAGTGCACCCATATGTCCCTAAAAGTTGAGTCTATAGCATATACAGTCAATGAATGGAGGTGATGCTTACCTTTCCAGGAGAATGACCTGCCACCTGTGACATGTGCCCCTCGAGGTCCTGCCATTTAACAAGAAACTCCTGCCACTCTAAGCCCAAAGCTGGATCTGTGAGATACCCCAAAGCTGAGGGCAACCAACCTGTTGTGATGATCCCACAAGGGCCACAGGGCTTACAAGCATGCTTGCTTGCCCTCACCTCTGAGTTTACTCTGGTATCATCTTCTTCAATGTGGTATTGCTTCCATTTGGTGCTCTGGATGGTGCTGATGTGTGCCACAGCAGCTGTACTACCCTCATTTGATGATGCACCAGCACCCTCTTCAATGAACGGTGCCCCTGGTCCTCCCTCATCCTCAACCTCATCCTCCAATTCAGCTTCGTTGTGTGGATCAGGTAACAGAGGCAGCCGATTCAGAGGGAGATGAGGATCCTCCATATGACACTGCTGTAAACTGCTTAAAAAGAAATCAAAATCATTGACGAGATGTTCATTGAATGGCGCTGTTGTTTTCAGCAGTGGCGGAAACATTGCCGATGTAGGGAGGAACACAGCTGAGGGAAACAAAATTGAGGGAAACACCTCTGACATCATTGGATTTAATATTGTAGACAGTGGTGGAGAGGAAGGGGTGACTGGTACACCAGGAGAGATGCATGGTGCTGCTGGCAACATTGAAGTCGCCAATGAAGGAGAAGTGAGGGGTAACAGAGAAGCAGGAGGTAACAGAGAAGTGGGGGGTGCAGGGAAGAGCATAGGCAAAGAGGAAAGAGGGGGCATACTCAGGCCAGCTTGTCCTTTGTAGTCAGTTGTATTGTTGAGAAGGTTGAGTTGCCCTTGGGAGAGAGCTCACTGAGCCCTCATTTGGGGGGCTGAAATATACAATAAATGGATTAATCTCGCCACAAAAATGGGGAACTTACAGAACAGTGTTTTCAAAAAGTGGCCATATGGTACAATTATGCTCTCATCAAACATTTGACACTGACTAGCTGGGTCGTCTGGGTCCATGGAGAAGGCAGCATACTCATCAAGAAAATTATGGCCATGGGTGGTTTCACCAATATGAAAGCTATACATGTTTATCAATCAGAACCCATCCCAAAGACAAGAATCACACAGCACTCACCTACGGGTATGTATATTCCTGTTGTCTGTTGGAAGAGGCCCCTCTGTGATAACCAAAAACCACCAGCCCATCTGGGCTGCAATTTCTCACAGCAAACACTGTAATAAAGCTGGTGCCTGGTCAATAGCTCTGGGCAAAAAACAAGGTCAGTAAACAGTCACATTGACATGGTAACCACTTACTCAAGGTAGTCTGCTGGTGATTGCTTTGCCTCCACTTCCAAAATTTCCTCATGTACCTCTTCCATAGCAGCCAGTATTTTCTCCTTAATGGCATCCATCTCAGCCTCAAATTGTTTGGCCATAATGTGATTACTCAAATTCAACTTTGCCCTGTGCCCCAGGGGTTGCATATTTGCCTTCAAAGTTTGGTTGACATAGGGCCATACATGAGTAGGAAAGTAACATTGGGAGTATATTTGAACTGCACAAAGCTGCTGTACAGGCTTGAGGTTGAACAATAGTATTTTCTTTTTCATCAGTACTGCTGGATTGCCAACAAGATTATTGGTGACCACTGCAACAGTGGCCTTGTGATGCTTGTTGAATTTCTGTTGGATTTGCTGTCAAATGGTGAGTTCCAAGTATAATTTAGGTACACAGGCCATTACTCACCTTTTTCTGTGCTTGAAATAATTCATCCTATGCCATATGCTTGGCAGTTGCCTCAGGGGAATCCCCAGTGACTTCCTCATAGCCAGGGTACACCCATTTCTCATTGAATTCCTTTGTCACTTTCTTCATGTATTCTCCTACTTGACTGTCCAGCCATGCTTGGTTGTATGCAGCTCATTGGACAGAGAACCACTGGTCCTGTTCCTTGATCACCCATTTCTTCAGCATCTAGAACCTACAATTAATCACTACATCGCAAAGATACATTCTAGATCACACCTTTTACTTCTGATATCTGTAAAAGAAGGTCATATTAATCATTTTGGGTGACAAAGGAAAAATTCTGGATCATACCTTTTTTCTAATATGAAGAAGTTTGACCTAATCTTTTTGCCTACCTAGCTGGTGTGGTGGCTTGCTGCTCATGCTGGTAAAGGTAAATTCCACCACTGTACAGTTTACCAGTGGCTTCATTATCTGTGGGATTTTCAACATACCAGTCCAATATCTATGGGGAAAAAATGGATCAATCGCCTCCAGCTCCCGCCAACCCACTCTCAGACTACAGCACTGAGCAGTTAGCTGAGTCAATCCTCACACTCCAACAGCTGGGATTGATCACTTTGGGTATTTCTTTTTCCACAGGGCTATATTTCAGCATTTTTGCTAATGTCACCCTGTTTCAGGTCGTTAACATTCATCTGATTCTGTAGTGCCAGGCACCAACAGTGAGCCTAGCCCCAACCATGCACTTTCATCCCTTGGAGACACCGGTGGGGCCCCTGGTGATGGAGGCATCACTATTGCCAGTACCATGGCTGCAACAGGAATCATTCCTGTAGTAAAAAAAGGTGAGTCAGCCATATAAATCTATCTCGTGCAACTATTCACATAGCCCAGAACCTACCCTAGCCCCTCTGACAGTTGCCAAGCAGCCCCTGGCATCCCTCAAAATTGTCCCCACCAGGCTCCCTGTGTCATCCCCCTCCAAGCTCCCCCAGCTCTCCTCAAGTTCGCAGCTCACAGCTTCTGTGGTACATGGTGACTGTCAGCTATGATGTCAGGATATTCCAAGGCTGGTAAGTTGTCATTTAGGTCTTGCTTCATTTGCTAATCCATCCTGAGTGTAGGGATCAAGTTGCTCCCTTGGTTCTTGGAGTATCGGGCACTGTCTTCCAACACCACTTGTCTCTTGCCTCTGTGTGTGCCCATTATGTCAATGCATTGAGCTGAGATGATGTTGAGGTGGTCCCTAGACCCAGTGATGATGACTATGACAGCTACAATGACAATGATGAGTAGAGGCTGTCAGGTTGGGTGGAGGGGTTTTTTTTTTTTAGAAAAATTATTATATATGTCTTATCTACAATGTTTCCATGTGTGAAATACATTGCCGTTCGCCTGCTTCATGACTTAGAGGGAAAATGACAAAAAATTATTATCATTTCAAAACTAAGAGCTCACTTGCTTCATGACTTAGAGGGAAAATGATCAAAAAAAAAAAAAAAAACCTTGAAACTAAGACACAGATGAGTTTACCAGCTGATAGAGAAGTTGGCGAGATTCATGGGAGCAAAACAAGACCTCCACACCTTCTGTAATACCACAGAGAATATCCTCTAGCCACTGCTGGACTTCTTCCATGTGATCCTGGTACTTGTGTGCTTCCGCTAGCTCTGGTCCCACACCGGCAAGATTGAGAATTCTTGCTTCATACTTGTTGATGGTGTCAATGAGTTCACCAATCTTAGTAATTTTGGTGCATATTGGGCTGTCATCTCCCTGAGGTTTATCTGCAGTGACTGAGGTCATGAAGCCCAAATAGAGTTGCTCAGTGTATGCATGTGGTTGTCACTGCATGAGGGTCCCTGGAAATCAAGAATATAGAAGAATTACTACTTTGCTGTGTCAACCAGCATCTTGCCTTCAAGTTGGCTGTACCAACCTCCAAGCTACCTTTATTTCATGAATCTTTGAATGAATGCCATGTAGGGGAGAGATTCGCTGCTGATGTTCCATTCATGCCGGGGTTCCATGAACCAAGGATGGATGACCACTTGGGATCAGTGGTTCTTTGCATGAATTATAGGTGAAAAGTGAGGAATATAGCAGCAAGATTGCATGCTGGCGCCTTCTGATCAATAGGAGGAATGATAGGATGAGTAGCTCAAGCAGTCAATGGAGACAATGCTTGTGCTAAACTGTTCAAGGGGCATTTATATGTAGTGAGCTACATTTTCCACTTTGACATGCTTCCAGCCCCTCTGTCAGGGTCAGAATATCTGATTACAGAAGGATCAATGATTGAAGAACAAATAGCTCTACTAGGGTTCATTGTGGGAAACACACAGAAAGGTTCCTATTCCTTACTTGCCACCATTTGGACTCTATGTTGTTACTTGAAGGGCTACATACCATCAAGAGTGGATGCTGAGAGTGGAACAATTAATGCAGGAGCATTGGGACAACATCCTTAGGGGAGTAGTGGAAGCATTAACCAAGGAGGAATAGAGTGATTACATCAGACAGAGGGACCAGTGAAATATAATAAGAGACATCTATGGCTATGACCAGTATGACAAGGACTACAGGATGGATTTGTTTAATATTGCCTATCCATCCAACTGGACAGCAATCCTGTTGAGGAATATAGCAATCCCAGAGATTTTCCAAGGATATACAGTCAATTACCAGAGCCTCAAGAGTGGGGGGGCTATGCAACAAGTTGTAAATTTGGACTTACAAGTCACTATGAGTTGGCATTGGTCAAGATGAATGTTAGTGAATTAAGTATATTAATAGATAGGATGATTCCTGATGACTCTAGGTTACTCAGATTATAGTATATATACAGCTAGAGTATCATGAAATAGATCAATCTTTTTACCCCCAAAACCCCTCAAATGTGATATTCTTACTTATTGAACCTGGGTCAGGCCAGAGAATATCACAACCTTGGGATTGTGGATATCAAGACTTGTATCCTTCCTAGCCATACCTACCTTACCTATATCAGAATACTCATCAGCACACCAGTGACATTCATATAGTTGAAGCCTATCTTATCAACTATATCTCACTAGGTTCTAATTGAACTTGAAGCATCTGATTGCCTACTATGCTTCACAAACACCTTTGTAAGTACAGCTTGTCATTTAGTTTGTATTTTAATTTAGTAATTCAATTTATATTCTGGACAAAAACACATTTGCAATTACTGTATGTGTTTTTATCTGTCATATATGGATAAATACATGAGTAAAAATATGCAGTAATTATGACCAGTATTTTGGACTAGTAATTTCCTCTTCCAATTATAGTATCATTTCCTCTGTGACACTCCATCCCCTGTATCCTGCACATGTCATATGAGCATGCCATCACTTGGCACTTAGTCAAATGTCTGACTGGGACCCAGAATTGGGTAGCACGTTGACATGCCCCCAGGGCGTTTATGCGTGTAATTTTGTGTTATTAGGCATTGCATACCTAAAATAGAAGTCTGTGAATGCAATAAGAGAGAATATACAAAGAGCGCAATGATATGAAGCAAGTACAATGAATATTGGAAGTGACTATTGGTAGAGTGCCTGCTCTAGCTTAGAGCAATACTAGATAAGGTCAATCTAAGTATGAGGGCTCAGTGCTTGATACTAACTGCACCAAGATAACATTGCGTAGGTACCAGAATATAATAATTAGAGACACGTGTGATACTAGACGAACTACGAGAGACATTGATCTATGATGCACAAGGCATGGATCGACCGGCAACTTGCGTGCATATTGATATAATGGCTACAAATGAATAAAACCGAGAAGACTCACTTGGGCCAAAGAGCACAAGGCCTAGATGAATACTAAGTAATCACAAATGACAGAGACACTTAGAGAAATATGAATAAGTCAAATTGAGACTTGTTTGATAAGTGATGTCTCCGAGGATATAACTGGAGACGTGACCTATCACTGGGGACAGTGTTAACTGATGTCACAACCATGCATGCTACAAAGTCTGGGTCTGAGTCAGGTGTTTGACTAAGTGCCAAGCGATGGCATGCTCATGCAGCATGCACGGGATGCAAGGGATGGAAGGCCGTAGAAGAAATAATACTATAACCGGTTGTATTAATTTGTAGATTGTAGAAAGTATAAATACAGTAGTATAGAAGTAGTGTACAAGTTTTGGACCCCCAGTGTAATGGTGCAAAGCTTTTCTGCCACACGCTCTAGCACTTGGAGTTGTTTGTAGCTTCAAGCGAGAGAATATAGACATTAGCTGAGACTTATTGTGTGATATTGAGTAGCACTGAAGAGCTGCCTGTGTGCACAAGCTAGAAAATGCAACAGAGTCAAAGACACTGATCACACCCACACCTAACACTACACACACAAACACACTCAAGTTCATTGGGGGATTCTGATGCGATAGAAGTAGTGACACAAAGAACTGTATTCTCAATATCTCTAAGATACACATATAGCAATAGTGCTCGTATCATATCTAGACTTCTCTAAGTCTAAAAGCTTTTCTCAAACAAGAGGAGCAACATTTGTCGCTTGGCCTCAAGGCAAAGGGGTTTAACAACAACTCTGTACATTGATAGACATAACCACAACTCTTCTAAAGTCACGCGCTATTCAAAACAGACACAATGAACAACAGAACTAATTGCTAGACACGACTCAAAGCACAGCGCTCCAAGCAGAAACCAATACACTAACACAATTCACACATGCCACAGGGTCTACACCTATGTGCTCAAGCTTCCTAACCGATCATAGATCCACAAGGTTCCAACCTATGCGATCCAGAGAACACAAACTAACACAGAAAACCCTGTCTGACAAGCCAAAGGGTTTGAACCTTTGCCAACCTGCAGAAATACAGAAAGCAAGCACCAATCAGACCAAAGGGTTCAAACCTCTGCTGCCTGTAGTGCCTTGCGTCACACAAGAACCTCAAAGAAGTGAGAAAGTGTCCACACTGACACTCAACTTGAATTCTCTATAGGAGCGCAAGTCAAACAATGACCGAAACCTATGCACAAAGTGCTGCATTAACTTTCTTTGTCTAGTGCGTTACTCAATATCACACAATAAGTCTCAGCTAATGTCTATATTCTCTCGCTTGAAGCTACAAACAACTCCAAGTGCTAGAGCATGTGGCAGAAAAGCTTTGCACCATTACACTGGGGGTCCAAAACTTATACACTACTTCTATACTACTGTATTTATACTTTCTATGATCTACAAATTAGTACAACCAGTTATAGTATTATTTCTTCTATGGCCTTCCATCCCTTGCATCCCATGCATGCTGCATGAGCATGCCATCACTTGGCACTGAGTCAAACACCCAACTCAGACCCAGACTTTGTAGCGTGCATGGTTGTGATGTTGGTTAACACTGTCCCCAGTGATAGGTCATGTCTCCAGTTATATCCTCAGAGACATCACTTATCAAACAAGTCCTAATTTGACTTATTCATATTTCTCTAAGTGTCTCTGTCATTTGTGATTACTTAGTATTCGTCTAGGCCTTGTGCTCTTTGGCCCAAGTGAGTCTTCTCGGTTTTATTCATTTGTAGCCATTATATCAATATGCATGCAAGTTGCTGGTCGATCCGTGCCTTGTGCATCATAGATCAATGTCTCTCATAGTTTGTCTAGTATCACATGTGTCTCTAATTATTATATTCTGGTACCTACGCAATGTTATCTTGGTGCAGTTAGTATCAAGCACTGAGCCCTCATACTTAGATTGACCTTATCTAGTATTGCTCTAAGCTAGAGCATGCACTCTATTAATAGTCACTTCCAATATTCATTGTACTTGCTTAATATCATTGTGCTCTTTTTATATTCTCTCTTATTGCATTTGCAGACTTCTATTTTAGGTATGTAATGCCTAATAACACAAAATTACATGCATAAACGCCCTGGGGGCATGTCATATCCCCCTCACTAAGCTCTGGACCTTCCACTGTCCATCCTGTGGGCTTCTATGGATGCACATGTGTCCTTGTTGCTGCGGCAATGTCTATTTTTAATTAAGAAGCTATTGAGTCATAATTGACGCTTCTTCTCTCATGCTCATGTGAACTTTATTAATAATGGCCCAAATTTACATCAAGTTGGGATATTTAAGCTTGCAAAAGCCCATTCCCTTCCTTTCTTTCTGCCTTTCATCCTCTATGTCTCACTCCTCCTTTTATTCTTGACTCGCTCCACATACAATGGCTCTCAACACCCAACTAGTCCTGGCGCATGATGCTCCCCTTGACGATATCTGCCACAACTTGATCCAAGTGTGCACTGCCATTGCCCAGTACCTCGATGCCATTTCCCGCCATTCTGTGCCTATTGGGGAGTTCATTAGAGTGGTTACTCAGGTGCACGGTTACTTGGTATGCCTCCTTTTCTTCTTTCTTGTCTTTTCCGACTTTCTTCTCATTGCTTTGCAGGACGTGCATATCGACATTCTCCACGATTTCGACTTTGCCGACTCCCACTATGGGTTGGCACTACGTTCACAAGTTTACATGATCACCTCACATATCCCCGCTGAACACCGCCGTCTTCTCTGGAAGAAATGGTATCTGACCGATGAGGAGGCCCTTCATCATGAGGTGCGCTATCATTTTTCTCCTCCCTTTTGCTTTGTCTGATCTTTCCTTTTCAGTACACCCTGGATGATGAACTTCTCCTTCCTGGAGAAGACAGATACAAAGTGAATGGGGAGGGCTGCATCGCCGAAGCCGACATTTGGCCCTTTTGTACGGTGGAACTTCCCCCACCTCGCCACCCTACTGCGACCCCTTCTCCCAAGAAGGCACCCGTTGTCATTCGTGACCCCACGCCTCCCACGTGAGTGCTTTGTATTACCCCCTTTCTTGAGTTAAACTATTTTCTTAGTCCCAGGAGACCCAAACCTTGTGCTGCTGGGTCGCCTGAACCTCCGAAAGAGCTTGGTGCGTACCGCACATCTATCTTTTCTTTATTTTACCTTCTAATTTGCCATTTACAGCTTTTTCCGTGCCAGGCAAAAAGTTGATAGGCATTATCTTGCCCCTGGCCGGTTCTGCACTGGTCAGTAACTTTTTACCTTATCTTTCTCTTAATGCACCTGACTATTTCTTTGTCAGGGAGGGCCTAACACTCGTAAGTGTCAGAGGGAACAGGCTGCCATCATGGAGACACTGATTCCTGTTTCCAATGTTCAGTGAGCACTTCTCTTTATTGTTTTACAACACTTCTTTTAAATTATTCCGCAGTTTGGAGCCCGAGGAGCGCCCTTCGTCTTCAGTTAAGCCTGTAGCTCAAAAGGCAGGTCCGAAAAGGAAGGCTGGTCCAAGCGTGCCCATCTCTCCTACACTTGCTACTGATCCCGTGCCTTCGAAGGCTAAACCTCATAAGACCTTCCAGAAGTCCCCTGCTCCCAATGCTTTCAAGCGTGTTTGCACAGCAAAGAAGCCTCATTTCTGTAAGCTTTCCCCTTTCTTGGTTTGCCTTTTTCATCCTGATGTTTATTACTCCTAGCCCCTTCTTCCGAAAGTGAAGTTCCTGAGTCTGAGTCTGAGGGCGAGGGTTCCCTTAAGCAGAGAGAACCCCTCTTCTTCCCTAGTGATAACAATCCAGCTAGCGACAAGGCCGCACCACCACCAGCTAAACGCGCATGTGTTGAGTCTCCCATCCCTGAGGAGCCCTCTTTCTCAGTACCGCATGCATATCATCCTTTGACTGGAGAGCTGCTCTTCAACCTTAGGTATGTTAACCTTTTAGCACCTTCTCTTCATGAGGAGGGTCTTTCTTCCAAGGCCAAGCACAAGCGCAAGGCCATGCCTCCATCATCTCCTGTTCCAGCGTCTCCTGCCCCCGAACCTCCTACCAAGAAAGGCAAGAAGAAACAGCTTCCGGCACCTTCTCCCTCTCATGCCTCGACGTCTATCGCTGCCCCTACTGCTGGTCCTTCCAACACCCGAGGTCGTCCTCCCTGAGTCATCGACAATACTATTTATGCTCGGGCATTCCATCCTGATGTCAATGTCCATTTCCATGAGCCTGCCTCTCGGGATGCCCTTGAGCACTTAAAGCTGTCAGCGCTTCCCACCGCACCAGCTTCCCTCACTAAGTTCATCTTTTCTCTCTTGTCGTGATTATCATGCTTTGCACACTAATCTCACTTGATTTCTAGGCCGGTTAGTCAGTTCAGAAACGGTCGCAAGCATGTGTATTGATGCCACTCAGACCATAATCCGTACTTCATTCATCCTCCTTCTGTATGTCACCTTTGTTTCCTTCTTTTATCTACTCTTATTTTTGTTCTTTTGTCTCGCTTAACTGGCCCTGCTTTAACTGCACACTCGCCGGTATCCCTGACGAGTGTGTTCGAAGGAAAGATTGGTGAAGAGCGGTGCACCAAGTGCAAAACCAATCGGCATGGTCCTTGCTCGGCTCAGTGGAACGCAAACCAATTGCGTAGTGCAGCTATGCTTCTCGATCCACTCACTCTGAGTGGTGATGGTGGTGCATGACCTTTCCTGCTTTCTTTCTATTGTTTGTCTTACTATTTCTCTTAGCGATTGCTCGTGGGCTTGCATGGTGTTGCGACTGCAAACATACCAGCCGTGTAATTTTGCGATTTATTCTAAATATAACTGGTAATACAGTATAGGGAAGTGAGTGTACTTAAAGAATAAGCGAGCGTACATAACCAGTATGCAAGGGCATCATAATTGTATGCACCAGTGACACCTGACGCAACAGACATAAACCAGAGCTTAGTTACAGCAGGTACTTGACAGGCATGCTTGACAGAAAGTTCACAAAGTGCTGTTTGGCCATGGGTAGTTGCACTTACTGAGTGAGCTCACTTCCATAAGCAGAGAATAAAGAAGATCGTAATTGAAAAGATTGGCACGCTCACTAAATTAAAAGTGACGTACTGTACCTGAGAAGGCCAGACTAAACCTCATGCGAGAGATAAGATAAAATGATATGGCTAGCACGTGGCCTGAATAGGAGCTTCAGCCAAGTGCTGGTAAACTGAGTAATTGGTTGACAAGGATATCCATTGCTGTGCAGAATTAGCGAGCTCACTGTGTGCCTGACACTAATCTAGAAGATTATACACATAGCACGAAGGGCTAGACATGGAGTGACATGTGGTCAAAAGGTGATACACCCTCAGACTTGTAAATTGGTGTGTGCCTATTGGGCCTTAGCGAGCTCACTATGGAAATGATGCTATAGGAGGAAATACCGAGCTGGACACAAAGTAAGGCTGCGGCAGCAGCAGGCTATGTACATAGGAGTCTAGTTTACCTGGGTATGGCTGCAGTATTTGTAATTAACAATGGTTGTAGTATAAGTAGTCAGTAGTCTGGGTTAGTATACAAGTTTTGAACCCCCAAGTTACAGTGTGTGCATAGAAAGCGAGCACTGTGATAAAGGATTAGTTTGTAGCTTTGAGCATTGTATAGAAATAGTGAGCTCACTCCGAGGAATAGAGATAACTTCAGAATCTGACATGTGTGCTTAAGTTCTGAGTGAATAAGAATCAGTGTTCTGGTTCTGTTCCATCTGAGTACTGTTTGGAGTCTGTTAGAGTATGAATTGAAGTGAAGTTTCTGAAATCTGTTCTGTCAGTCTGTTCTGTTCTGTCAGTCTGTTTCTGAAATCTGTTTCTGTTCTGTTCTCTGAGTTGTTTCCGTTCTGAATCCGAGATCCATAGAAGGATTAGAGGTTGTTCTCGTCGTTGCAGTCAGTTCCGTTAACCCTATGCGCCTGTGTGTAGTGAGCTCACTAAGTTTGTACTTGGGGAGTGGTTAAAAGAGCGAGCTCAGTGTCGTTGTGACCTGCAGTGTGTCCAATTGTGTTGTAGGATGAGTGTCCTAGTGTAGTTTTGAATATTATACTTTGCCTGGAAGGTTGCACCTTGAAGTGTACCTTCTTGTAAAAGTTCCTAGCCTTAGGATCAGTCTGAAACAAGTAAAACACTGCATAGCATCGAGATAATAAGGTGCTTTACTAGTTCTAAAGTACTAGTAGTCACAAGGTGATATAATCTTGTCCCCCCATGTACTTACAAGGGTGATTGTATAGATTGAGTAGTTGTGTGAGTGTGTGTGAGGTTTAGTGTGTGTAGCACACTGTTCTGAGCACTATTCCACAGGTGCCCACAGCCAGCCTCTTCACCATGTTGCAGTCAGGTTGCTGGGTCTCAAGGTACAAGGGCCCAGCAATTGTGATGAAGACATGGAGTGGAAGCTTGTATCCCTTGTGACACGTGCACATCATCATAGTGTGTGGAGGCCTGGCCCTTAGTCAGAGACCTATCTCGAGGCCAAGACTCTGTCTCTTGCATGATTGTGACTCTGCTAGCACTGCCCTTTGTGTGTTGGCATATCACTCATCATTTCCTTGGAGGATACCTAGAGTGACAACTGGTCATACAGGCTGTATCCTATTCTAATATTGGTCTTATAGGTTTCTCTGGTTGGTGGGGGTACCCACACTAAGCCTAGGCACTGTGCTCTATGGACAAATTGGGTTCTCTCAGAGTTATCTATACTTAGGCATTATTTCATAGATGTGTGCAGCTTGCTGATCGACCTGCACCCTGTGTGTCATAGATCAGTGTGTCATAAAGTTCTCTTAGGATCATGCATGTCTTTCATCAATGCTTTAGAGTGCATATCCTGTCTGTTTCTAGTGCATTCAGTATTGAGTGCTGAGCTCTTGTACTTAGGGTGTCCTCAATTAGTATCACTCTAAGTTAGAGCATGTGCTCTACCAATTGTCACTAAAGACTGTCATGCACACATTATTATATCACATGCTATGGGTATGTCACTGCACTTTGTGTGTTTAACACTGCACTCCACTTGGTATAACACTGTGCTCTATGTCTATTCTTTGTTATCTCAGTCACCAGCCATTATATGATGTATGTATTGATACATATTGCACAATTACATGCATAGACACTTTGTGAGCATGTCATATCCCCCACACTAAGCTATGGACCTTCCATGGTCCATCAGTGGGTCTCTGTGTATATGTGCAGGTCTTTGTTACTGAGTTATCCTTCTCTTTTTATATAGGAAGCTATCAAGTCATTCTCAATGCTTCTGTTCTTGTGTGTTTGAAATTGCATCAATAATGCTGCAATGTACATCATGTTGGAACATTTAAGCTGTGAAAGCCTGTTCTCATTCTTTCTTTTTGACCACCACCTTATTGTCTCATTGATATGAATACTGAGGGACTTATCCGCATGCAACTGCATGGTACCTCAATGGTGCCATGGTATACCTCATTCTGTCTTGTGTGCTTCCTTAATCCAACTCTTCCTTGTTGTGCTCTTTATGATGTGATTGTGCATGAAGTCTCTAAGTTCTTGAGCAATCAGTGGCTTGTCAAGGTGTCCCTTGCTAACCATGATTTGCATCTTCCTGACTTTCACCAGCCATTGATCAGAACTTTACTTCATATCTTCTACTGGTTGGACTCTTCCAGCTCTCATTTCACTGCACTCTAGGCATAAGTTGGCTTGTATCCATGGAGGTATTCATATACAGGTTATGTGCAGTGTAATAAGTGTTATTCTCTAATATTTCTCCTACCATGTCATGTACCATGGTTTTTGCTCCTGCTCTTTTCATCTCTTTTTGCAATCAATACCTGCCTTGTGCTCTATACATTTTGTTGTAATCACAAAATTTATTGTTCTCTTGCAGGTAATATGTTAATACCTTAGGTATACCACTATATTCCCTCCACTAAAAGAATCTGACTGTCCTCAGTCACAAAACCATACATCTCTCAATAGACTGAGATATGTCATGTGGAATAGGAGCTATTCCCACAAGCTTCTTGTGCTCTAGTATAATATCTGTTGGATATGTGAGGGAGACATTGCTTCCACCCACATACACCCACCCAACTCTTCTCTGTTTATCACAAGTACTGTAGCTAGCACTGTACATCCTGTCTTGATTTTCAATGATATGCTCACAGAGTGCATTACTTCATTGTGCACTAATCCTTGTCTAAGTTAACTGTCCCAGAAATCTTAGGATTGGCCACTTCTTCAAACTCCTCAGTGAAGTTTGCAGGCCATTTATTCTTAGGTTCTGGTGAGTCAATAATTCTTCTTAATTCTTTTGAATCCTTGTGCATCCAATGCCATACTCTATCATTAATATGTATCGCACAATGCATGAGGTAAGGGATTACTTGGAATGCAGCTATCTTTGAACCAAGAAGTGCCCCATCTAACTCTGTGAGGATATAATTCCCTGTGCTCAGGTGATATATGACAACCAGAAGTCCCAAATATCTTGGTTTCATCTTAGTATTTAGCATGCTCTCGATCTGAGTATTGCACATCAACACCAAGTCACCTCTCTTGAAGTTATAGGACTTAATCTTATTTGCATTCCTGGTAGCATATTTTAAGGTGTCTGTCTCTTCTGTTCATCCATATTATTCCTCATCTCTGCTACCTTATCTGCATGCTTCTCTAGTGCTATTGCATGCAAGCCATGCAGTTCCCAGTCTTCTAACATTCTTCTGGGATACTCAACAAGCCAGGTTGCTTCAAGCACATTGAGCGGTAATATAGGATGCACTCCAGTAACTGCAAAGAAGGGGAAGCACCCCATTCTCTTTCTAACAGTAATCCTGTCAGCCCACATTATTAACAAGAAGTAATGGTGCCATTTTCTCTTGTTCCCTCCACAAGCCTTGAATAAGCTCTGCCTCACATCCCAGTGTGGTCACTCTATTCTGCCATTCACTTGCAATTTGTATGGTGAGATTCTAATCCCCTTAATTCCATACTTTCTCTCTAAATACACTACCATGGCTTTAAATGGTTTCCCATTATCAGTTACAATCAAAGAAATACAACCCCATCTACACATGATATCTTCAAACAACCATTCTGTGATTGCTTCAGCTGATTCTATTGCTAAATTTCTCCCTTCTATCCAACTTGTTAGTGCACAATTTCCATGTACAATATACTTGTAATGGTTCAAAGCTTCCAGCATATGCATTGTGTCTGCATGTAGTACCTGGAAGATCAAAAACATAAATGTAATGGTTGGTGGAGCTTTTATAATGGTTTTCTGTCTCTGTTGGCATATCTCACAGGTGCTAACAAACCAAGAGATATTGTACTCCATTTTGGGCCACCAAAATCTCTCTTTTACTAACATCTTCAACACATACATCCCTCGGTGTCTAAGTTGATCATGTGCAGCCTTCATTATATACATACAATTTTCTGGATATACAATGCACTTGTATTCAGACTCTATGTCTCTTCTGTATAGTCTGCCCTTATCAACCATGAAGTTATGATACTGGTCATCCTTGAAACCCAGTAATTGCACAGTAGGATTCTCATGCCACTTAATGATAAGAGATAACTGGTGATCCAGCATTTTCACATACCTGCTCCTGTGCTTTTTATGATAGTGTTCAGTAACACTATATTCTGCTGCTTCCGGTAGGAGTGGTCCCACATTGTAAAAGACTGAGTAAGTTTCACCATGCTCTGTTGCCTCCTGCATTACTTTATCCTCATGAAAGTCATGCACTGCTCTGTGAATTGTTACAAAGTCATGCCTCATGTCAATTCTCTCTTTGAAGTCTGCCATGTCTTCTACTTGGTCCTCATCTTGTGGACCATATTCATCTTCTAGGTTTGAGTATTCCTCATATCCTAGTTGAAAGCTGTGCCTTGACAACCCATCAGGAGCATGTCTCTCTTCTGGAACATGCACCAAGGTAAAGTGGAACATTAATATTGATTTGATCCACCTGTTTATTGCTGCATTAGGGACTTCATCCAGGTTCCTAAGCATCCCAGCAATATACTTTGCATCTGTCTCCACTATGAGTTTCTGAACACCAAACAACCAATGTTGACATGCAGCACTCTAAAGAGGCCATACAACTCCCATTTGGGCTGAAAGAAACAAGCTTCATGCTCATTTAAAATAATAGACCCAAACCACACATATCATCTTCATTTGGGGTTATCTGGGTCTACTTGACAGATATAAAAGCCTATCACAGGGTACAATGTATCCACACTAAGTATTACATCTGTGAGTAACTCATTATCAATTGGCATTAAAGAAGGACAGTCATGCAGTGCCTTTTTAAGCATCTGCATCGCTTCCTCCTGATCTATACCAAACTCAAAGGGTGCCTTCAAGGGCATGAGCTTCATTAAGGCATCTGCTTTCTTTGCATAGTCCTTGATGAACATCTGATGTACTCCTACTGTTCCCAGGAAAGAGTGCACATCTCTGAGATCTTCACAAGGACCCCATCTCAATATGACTCCCACTCTATCTGTTTCTGGCTTTCTACCTTCATAAGTGCAGCAATGTCCCACAACCATTATCTCTGATGTGCAAAGTACAGCCTTATGACCAGAGAAGGTACCCCCTGCATATTTCATGCACTGTACAACACGGTTCATATTCTGGAAGTGCTCCCACACAAATCATCATATCCCTGCATTCTCCAGTATCATTTCATAGCCTCCACCCTTTATCTCATAGCGCATTTTTGCTCTTCATATAGGAACATCATCTACATATGGTATGGTAACATGTGGTACCTCATCTTGCAGAATATAAGTCACATCATTGTGAAATATTGGTACTGAGTTAGTCCAACCCATCAGTAATGTCACAAGTTGTAGTGCTCCAAACAGTGTCTGAAATGTTGTCATATCTCTTGAGTTTTCATCTAATGTTCTCTCATCATAGCCTACATACAAATTGAGAGTACCCCCAGAGGAGTGTCCCACAAAATGTTCTGGAAGCTCATCAGTCACAGGGGGCACACCAGAGTGCTTTATAGTTACTGCATTCAATGGCTCCAAGCTGTGGACAAGTTGTAGACTCTATCCATCCTTCTTAACCACACAAAACCATCACAAGTGATACAAGGAATTTGATGGCTTGTATACTCCAGCTTCAATCTTGGTTTTGATGATCTTACACACCTGGTCAAATATTCCTGGTGGAATAGGTATGTTCTTCTGTATCTAGGGAGTATGTTCTACTTTCAGAATGGTCACAGGTGGGAAGTATTCCTCCTTAAAATGACCATGTTTTGTATCGTCCCATGTGAATCCCTTGTTCTGCAAACTCATAAATTCATGCATAAGCTTGCACTCCTCTTTGCAGAGGAATTCTTCACCACATACTCAGTCAATAATCTCTTTGTGCTCCTGGGTATAATGTCCTGTAGGTGTAAACTTGGGTGGACGTGTACTTAATTGAGGCATATCCTTGAGTGGATTACCTGTTATCTCATGCATAATCCTTAATTCTGAGGGTAGACTTCCTGTAATAGGTCAGACCTTCTGGGCAACTGGTTTGTACTTGGTTGCAAATACATCTCTTATGGAACCAACTGTGGGTTTCTTGCCCTTTCTGCCTGTTTTCTCATAAAAGTAAGTTGTGTTCTTATCTCTAGTAACTGTTTTAGAATTGCATGCAGTCTGGTTTTCTAATCTCTTTTATATCTTTTAGTGCTCCAAAATATGAGGACACAGTCCCACATGCAGGCATATCCTCACTACACACTGTTGAGCTAGCGACAGCATACACTGCCTGTAATTCTCCCTTGTTAAATGTCTGAGATCCCATGGGTTTTGCATATCCACTGATCACTAGATCTCCATTCTGATCAGTTTCTATTATTAGTGCTAACTCTCCTTGATCTTTGATCAAATCATCAATCACTGAAAACCCTCCTTAACCTCATGTGTGACAAACTTCTTTTGTCCTCTAGGGAATGTGGGTATCATAGCACATCACACCAAGTTAGGATCCTTTATCTTAATTGTCTGCCCACCATCTGTGGTGTTGTAAACAGTACTTGTAGTGAATACACCAAAGGGTTGACCTAATAATACATCATAGGCTGGATCCTTGATAATATGAACCTGCAAGTAGACTGTAATATCTCCAAACAAAAATGGGATATTCTTTGCCATTCCAAGGGACTTCTCAACTTGCTCGTTAGATGATTGCATGTTGATCACTTTTTCTGGGTCATATATTAAACCCAATCAATCTGCAACTTGACTTGACATGGACACAATTTGTGAACCAGTATTGTACAAGCTCTCAAAGTGCTCTAAGCCATTTATGAAAGGAAACACAGAGCGCAAAGCTTGTGAGTCCTTTGCAACATAGACTTGCTTCAGAACTTCCCCTTTCTCTTCTGCATCATTCAAATACTGCTTGAAGGGGTCTTTCCAGACAAGCATGCCTTTGGATATGCCATTCTTAGCTTCAGTGGTCACAATGAAGGTCCCAACAAATGGTATCTGCAATAAGTGTATTGCTCCTGTTGGTAATCCATTATTATCATCCTCCTCTGCTTCTTCTGCAAAAGGAAACACTTGCTCAGTAGACTCTTCCTCTGATTCTGAACTTTCTTCAATTACAAGTCCAAACTGTTGCTTCCCAGTTTCCTTGGACTTCTCCAGAGGTACACACTTCATACTCAATTCTTGCCTTACTGCTCCACCTATATTAGAGAGTGTGAGTAATTCTCCAACCATAACAGATATGGGGGACTTTGTAAGTCTCTCCAATACCTTGGGTGAATTTCTTAAGCCAGGATCTCCTTACTGAGGTAGTAGATCCTGAATACTGATATCTATGAACACATGTACTTCAAAAATGCATCAATCTACAATGGACCAGTAACCAAGAAGTGTGGACTCCCAGCACATTGTCATCTCAGTCCCTGGGTGATCTTAAATGACAACCATTTTACTTCTCTACAGGTGCATCAAAGGTCTAGAAAAGTAGATGTGCATGGTCAACCAAGCCCATGTGTTCCTTGCGTGTTGGATAGCACTGTCCCTTTAATTGCTTACAGTGATGGCAGGTAAAGAAACATCAATACTTTTCTTCTTATACATCAACATGTGATACCACTACAATATGAGTACAAGGCAACATCTAAAAGTCTGTTGGAAACCACAAATCAAGCAATCATGCAGGACAAACTTAACCCTTGAAACATCTTGCTTCAGCATATACAGCACTTAGCTGGAAATAAACCCCACACACATCCATTTCCATTCCGACCAACTACACAAAACCCATAATCATCATCACCACACCAACCATCAACACCACCTCAGGGACTCTCGTAATCCTTGCGCCCCCCATCCAAAGGCACCTCCCATTTGGCTTCATCCCCCCCCCATCCACCATCCTAGCAGAAACCACAACCTCTGTCATACCATTTGGCACCACACTCTCTTCAGTTGATGCATACACTGGTCCCACAATCACTGGCATATACATTGCTACATATTCCTCATAGCATGGTGCCTGGACAGGGTTTGCTCCAGGGAGCATTGAGAGGTTACCCGTAGCTATGTCCAAGGGTATTAGTAAGGGAGGTGGGAGAGAAGGTAGGGAAAAGGATGTACTGATCTCATCAATGGTATTCAAAATGAAACACCTTGCATTTTGGTCAATAGTGAACATCCCAGCTGCCACACAACACAAAGGGTCACCATATGGGTTACAATGGCACTTGCTGATGGCCTTCTGCAGGACACTAGACTCCCAGCAATTGGAGAAGTCAGTGTGGTAGCTGTACCCTGTGGGATTGCCATTCAAGAACCTATGAGTTTTGTCAGAGTGAGAAACCATGGAAAGATGGAGGTGGGAGACTCATATGAAAGGCTGATGGGGCATCATAGCCTCAGCTCACTGATCTTGGAATCCCTGCATCACCCAGTAGACCTAAGAATATAAGATAAGTGTCAACTTAACTAAGCAGGGGAGGCATATGTACCTCCATGAATATCCAAGGAATTGTGACTGGGTAATTTGGGTCCTCACACATCCCATTGTCTGGACCCATTGAAGGAAACACCACATGGGATTTATGATCCTCCAAATCCATGTTCTGCTTCACATCAGTCAAGTATTCTTCTGAGGGTGGAGTAGATGTACATTTCCATCCTAACAGCTTGGAAATTTCTGCTTGCAGTTTAGTAAGCTTGCAAATTGATTGTGAATACAGGATGTAAAATTTGCAATTGTATACCAGACGAGCAGTCCTGGTTAATGGGGAGCTCATTATACTTGGTCGACACACTGTTGAAGTTAAGGCAAAGGAAGGTTATGGCTTGTTGTGTGAAGCTCGATGCATTCAAGGTGTGGCACAGATTTGGATCCCCTGCATGTACTGTCAGGGCTTGGAATATCAGCAGCAATATGATGTGAACCAGAGATCATCCTGAACTGCAGGGCCATGTCAGCAGATATCAATACGAGGAGAATGCAGAACTAACATCATCAGGAAATGGGGTCATCAATGAGGAGTTGTCACTGAAAAGATAGTCTGCACACGTCTTAGTGGGGGGTTTTTGTGAAGAGAAATTGAGAGTACATCTGGAGCAGGTGTAAAAACAGTAGGTGAATAATATCAGAGAGCACATACATCATGGCACTCCCACTGACAGTAACAAATGTCCCATCTTTCTTCCTATATACAAACCATCTGAGCTGCATTTGGGCATAATGAGGATGTGGGGGCTTACTGCCAGTAAAGATCCTAGGCATGTAATTAGATGAGACTCAGAGCACAGCAAGTAGGAATGCACCAGATACCAATAACTGCTCTTATCCTCCTGTACAGGTATCAACATGCAGTCACTCCCCCATAGATCCGCTGTTGATAAGTTCAAACTGAAATTACTCCCTCCCAGCACTGAGCATATTTTCAGAAACACCTCTATAGTTGAAGGATGGAGATCCATACTGGAATGAACATGCAAGCTGACTGTGCCTGGATATTGAATGGGATCCATGCATTGAATTGTCAGAACATTATCTACAGTCATGGCATGAGCACATGGCATGTCACAAAAGCTATATCAAAATGGACTTGCAGCCATCAACCAGTATGACCATACATTTGGGATCCACAGGCAGAGAGAAAGTCAAATGAATGAGAAAAAAGTCCTAGACATGACCAAAGAAAAGAGCAAGCTCAGCATAGCACAGAAGGCATGGTGCCATTACTCCCTAGCAGTGCATGGTAACCATGCAGGATGAATTCCAATGGCTGCAAATGAGGATAGTGCCTTAGAATGGTAGCTAATTCCCATGCATAGCCACCTATGGTAAGCTGTTGAAGGGGAGTCTGCATGCACAGAGCTAGAAATGCACCAGCGTTGAAGACACTGATCACACCCACACCCAACACTACACACACAAACACACTCAAGTTCATGGGGGATTCTGATGTGATAGAAGTAGTGAACCAATATAACTGAATTCTCAATATATCTAAGATACACATGTAGTGACAGCGCTCATATAATATCTAGACTTCTCTAAGTCCAAAGGCTTTTCTCTAAACATGAGGTGCAACTTCCATCACCAGGCCTCGAGGCAAAGGTTGTATAACAATACACAAACATCGTTAAATGTATCCACAACTCTCTAGAAGTTGTGTGCAACTCTAATAGTCACAGCACACAACAAATAACACACTAACCACGACTTAAAGCACTGTGCTCTAAGTAGAAACTGAATCCTACTAAGCAATCTACAAGAACTGCAGGACTTTCACCTACACGCTCGAGTTTCCTAACCAATTGTAGACCCACAGGGTTCAAACCTATGCGATCCAGAGAATACAATAAACACAGAAAAACCCTGTCCGACAAGCCAAAGGTTTTGAACCTTTGCCAACTTGTGGAAATAACACAGAGTGAGCACTAATCAGACCAAAGGGTTTGAACCTCTGCCACCTGTAATGCCTCGCATCACACAAAACCCTCAAACAATAGAGAAAGTGCCTACACTGACACTAAGCTCTCAATCTCAACACAGAGCGCAATCAAACAATCAATGAAACTTAAGTATGGAGTGCCTTGCTAGCCTTCATGGCCTCGCTCGTGACTCGGATCTCTCTTGTTTATATCAAAGATGGTCTATATTCTCTCGCTCAAAGTCACAGACAGCTCCAAGTGCTAGAGCGTGCAGCTAGAATACCTCACACCATCACAATTGGGGTTCAACACCTCTAACTCACCACTAATGGACAGAGCACAAGGTTCAAACAACTCCAAAGGCTAGAGTGCATATCCAAAAAGCTTGTCACTATTACACTGGGGGTCAGAAACTTATCTACTACATCTACACTACAGTATTTATACAATATTACATCTTACAAACTGGTACAACATCATATAGTACTGTTAGAACCTTGGAACATTATCACTCGCAACGCATGCATGTTGTTATAGTGTGCTGGGACTTGGTGCTTGGCCTGAGGCCTGTCTCAAGACTAGACCCTGTTTTCCTCATGGTTTGGACTCCACCCGCACTGTGCTCCATGTGTTTTACACTGCGCTCTATGTGTTGGCATATCACTCGTCATTTTCCCAGAGGATACCCAGAGTGACAATCATTCATACCGGTTGTATCCTATTCTAACTTGGGTTTCTAAATTTCTCTGGTTGGTGGGGTTACCCACTCTAAGCCTAGGCACTGCACTCTATGGCCAAATAGGGTTCTCTCAGAGTTATTCATACTTAGGCATTATCCCATACATCTGCACAGTGTGCTGGTCAATCCATGCCCTGTGCATCATAGATCAATGTAGTTCTTTTAGTAACACATGTATCTCTCATCAATTCCATAGAGCGCATATCCGATCTGCTTCTAGTGCATTCAGTACCAAGTGCTGAGCTCTTATACTTAGTGTGACCTTACTTGTATCATTCTAAGTTAGAGCATGCTCTCTACCAATCGTCACTCAAGACTGTCATGTGTGTGACTCTATAACATGTGCTGCACGTGTATCACTGTGCTCTATAGCTATAACATTGTGCCCTATGTGAGTACTGCACTCTATGTGTTTATCACTGAGCTCTATGCATTTCTCACTGCGCTCCATGTCTATTCTTCATTATCTCAGTAACCAGCCATTATATGATGTAGGTATTGATACATATTGCAAAATTACATGCATAGACACTTTGCAAGCATGTCACTGTGGAGATGGCCATGGGATGTCTCTCACATTTGTCCTTCTCACTCTTGTCTTCACTTTCCATATTGATGCAGGAGCTCCACCAGTTCATCCTTGTTCCCTGAAACTCAAATCATGGTGGGATGAATTGGCACTGTAAAGCTGTCCTTTGCCACCAGCAATTGCAAGCATGACCCTGCACCAAAAAACAAACCTTTCTCCTTTCTAATCTCGCTTTGTTGCAAAGACAACCAGCATTGGATTGGGATGATAACCTGCATATGATTCTTAGTGCCTTGGACCACATGATATGATGCCAAGAAATAGCAGTGCCAGCACTTACAACCATGCAACTTCAGTGTCCATTGTTGGTCTCAACTTACCCTTGCATTTGTGACCTTGTACCTCCATAAAAACTTTCTTCTCTGTCTCTTCCATAAGGGCCTTCCTATGCACATCCTTTATCAAGTTCTAATTCCCATTTCTAGATGGCTTCCAATGCAGAATGGATGTGTGAGCTGTACCACCTCCCTTCAATACTGCTTCCAGGCACCATCAGTGACCCTGATACCCTCTACTGCCCAAACCCAATGCCCACTTCATAATATACCCCTGCTCCCCTCCACAACCTCCTCCATGCAACCAATGCATGTACACTGAAGAATCACTCCTCCTGGAGAAGACTTCTGGTCTGTACCTCACTTCACTCTCCCACATTGTTCCCCTTCTGTCCTCAATCAAGCCTCTGTCCATGCTGACCCTCCATGAAAAACTGTGTGGGGGCTTCCACAAAGAATGTGTCATACATGTCCGGACTGCCACTGTCGACTCCCAACTGGTCATTGCCAAAATCTTTGATCCCTTATACTTCATCAACCCCTATGAAGGCATGGACCCATTCCCCCTCATCAACCTCTCTGTCTCCTGCAAAGATGAGGCTTACTGCCGACTTGCTCATCTTCAGGGCACACAGATCCTGTGGTCCCTCAGGCTCTTCATCTTGCTGTTGCCTATGCAGGGAAACTGCACCGTACACATCCTCCTACTTGAGAATGTCACAGGCCAAGATGTGCACTACCTTGTCCCAGACTCCTTGATTCCCCCCCTCTGTCTTGCTCATTGCACTGCCATGGTCAATGCCACCATCACTGTCTTCTATGATATTCTCATGTGTGGTGTTAAGCAATGCAACATGGCTCCCTGCAGTCTCATCATATGTCCTCCTAAACATGGTGGTGCTTCTTTCTGTGACAAGGGAGACTGTCCTGTACATTTTTCCATTGACCCTGATAATGTCAAGAGTGTCATGATTGACTTTGAGGGATCAGAGCTCTGGGATCCAGATTGTGATTTCTATGATGAGCAGACAAGGGCAAGGGAGATGTGCATGCTGAGGGAGGACTACATGGAGGATTGGTGGTATGGGAAGTACAGGATATAGATCACATCAGTTGTATGCATTGTGAGTAGCTGTCCTGCTCTGGGCCTGAATTATAATAACCAAAACTTCTGTGTAGACCTCCATGGCTCACTCAAAATTTGTATTGTGACTATCCAAAACCTATCTGTCAATGACTGCCATTGTTGTTGAGGTTAGGGATTGAAATGAGCACAGTGTAAAGAGTTGTAGCACACCAATGGCTGGGATAGTGGAATTCAATTATCATTGGTTCGAAAAATTCTAGTTACATATATACTATTAATAATATATTTCTACAATGTTCTACAACCTTCTGACAATGTCTACAAGTTTCTACACTCAGTCAGCAATGAGCTGAACTTGGAACTTCAATCATCTCAAAGATTCTGGACTTTTCCAGATTGATGCCAAACCTGGCATGTCTGATCGATCTTGATCTCAACACTCCCCCTCAAGCCAGTAAAGTCCCAATCCCCTCATAAATTTGTCATGCTTGGGTCGATGCAAACCTTTGGTAAAGATATCTGCAATCATATCTTCAGTTGGACAATATTCCAGCTTGATGATATCATTTTCAATCTTTTCTCTGACAAAATGATTCTGCACATCAAAGTGCATCAATCTAGCATGATATGCTGGATCACATGCAATGGCAATGACAGATTGGTTGTCCTCATAGAGTACAGTAGCTTTGTCTTGAATGTACCCTAGCTCAGTAAATAAATTCTGGTTCCAAATTGCTTGCTTTGTTGCATGTCCAAGGGCTGTATATTCTGCTTCTGTTGAAGAGAGCACTACAGTAGACTGTTTTTTCAAGCTCCATGTGAAGGCAACCCATGGATGCCACAGTGACCAAAGGTTTCTGTCTTGCTTCTTCCCCTTCCAATCCTTCCCACTGGTCTGTGGACAAGTCAGGAACACTCCATCTTGACAATTGCATCTATGTCCCAGACTCTGTGGATCTCCATCTTCATGTCCTACAAAACAATCATGATCATATCTTGGCAGGTCATTTCAGTCAAAATTGGATGCTTGAATTAGTCTGATGGAATTATACCTGGCCACAGATGTGTGAATTTGTTCACCACTACATCAAGTCTTGTACTACTTGTGGTCATAACAAAACACCTAGACACCATCCTTTTGGCCTACTCAAACCTTTGCCTGTACTGACACATCTGTGGGATTCTATTTCCATGGATTTCATCGAACAACTTCCAGACTCCAACAGATTCACTGCCATCCTTGTCATTGTCAACCATGCAAGCAAACAGGCCATTTTCATAGCCACTCATGATACCATCAATTCTGTGGATCTTGCACAGCTTTTTGTTACCCATGTCTTCTCCAAGCATGGTGTTCCTAATCACATCACTTCTGACTGCAGCTCCAAATTTGTCTCCCAATTTACACATGCCCTTGCTAAAGCTCTCAATATGGAACTCCACTTCACTTCTGGTTATCACCCAGAAGCCGATGGACAAACCAAACATGCCAACCAAACCCTTGAACAATACATCTGTATCTATTGTTCTTACCAACAAGACAATTGGGATACCCTATTACCCATTGCCAAATTCACATATAACAATGCTCCTAACACTTCCACCAGAATCTCACCATTCTTTGCTAACAAAGGGTACCATCCTAACATCATGGTATACCCTGAATGTGATATTGCCTCCACTCAGGCCTGTGACTTCATAGTCAACCTCAACAATCTTCACCAATTCCTTCACAACAAAATCTCCCATGCTCAGTCCCACTACAAATTCCAAGCAGATAAGTGATGGTCTCCAGCTCCAGATTTCAAAGTAGGTGATAAGGTTTTCCTTAATTCCAAACACATCAGGACTACTTGTCCTACTGCAAAATTCTCAGAGAAATTCCTTGGACTGTTTGACATCATTGCACAGCCTGGATCTCATTCCTTTACTCTCAAACTTCCCATGGATCTCTGTTCCATCCATCCTGTATTCCATGTCTCACAGCTGGAACCCATGGAATCCAATACATTTCTAATCATACCCAACCATCTCCACCTCTAGTTGAAGTCGACGGTGAAGAACAGTATAAGATTGCACAGATTCTCGACTCCAAGCTTGACCATCAGTTCTGATGCCCTCTCATCTATCGTGTTCAATGGTTGGGTTACAAAGGTACTGATGAAGAGTTTGCCTGGATCCCTGCTACCAAATTCTCCACAGACGAATACATTGAAGATTTCCATCGTCATTACCCTGATAAACCAGGACCCCTATCCAAGGTCACTATTCAAAAAGTCACTATCAAACCTTCCTCTACTATTTCTTGATTCATGTCCCTGCCGGCTCCATTTGGAAAACATTCCCCAAATTTCAAATATGATTCTGGAAAACTATTGCAAATTACCTTCCTAATTGGCAATGGACTCTGCCAGCTTCTTTCTTGACTTCATCTTATTTTCCTCACTCCATTTCAGACATCAAGAAAACTACATTTTATGCCCCTACTGGGTGCAATGCACTACTATCCTTGTACAAACATACAGTATATAAAAAATTGTTCAAACAAAAGGAGACTAGATGGCTGCAGACTCCCCACCTTCCTCCATATCTACATCATCCTCCTCTCCCATGGCCCCTGCTTTGACTTCTACCTCCTCATCCCCACTGTCATCTTGATCCTCCTCCAAGGCATCTGCCTCTTCTCCTTCAACCCTCTTCACCAACACTCTACCATCCTCATCCTTACCCTTAATCTCATCCAATTCCAGAAGCCTGGTGGTCCCTGCACCTGGCACCATTATAGCCCTTACAGGCTCTTCCTCCAATTCCCCATCAGAATCCTCTACCAAGTACTTGTCAGTACCATTCAGGAACTTTTTCCAAAGTCCCCACTCCATCCGATTACCTCCAACCTGATAAAATCCTTCCCTTGCCTTGCAAAACTTCATGCTCGCATTAATGGCATCTGTCAATGCCCCACATCTGTGGCTCCCGATCCAGAGCTCCATGTTTGCCAGCTCAAACAGGTCCATGCCATTCAAAGTTTCAGGGTTGGCAATGCACAAATGCTAAACCTGGGCAACATCCTTGTCCAGTTGCATTGACATCACCTGCCAGAGCACCTTGGGGTTAGCACCCTCCAAGTCTTGAAGTTCATGGAGGGACATGGCCCATTTGTCCTCAGATGCCTTCAGGACAAATGGGCCATGTCCCTCCATGAACTTCAAGACTTGGAGGGTGCTAACCCCAAGGTGCTCTGGCAGGTGATGTCAATGCAACTGGACAAGGATGTTGCCCAGGTTTAGCATTTGTGCATTGCCAACCCTGAAACTTTGAATGGCATGGACCTGTTTGAGCTGGCAAACATGGAGCTCTGGATCGGGAGCCACAGATGTGGGGCATTGACAGATGCCATTAATGCGAGCATGAAGTTTTGCAAGGCAAGGGAAGGATTTTATCAGGTTGGAGGTAATCGGATGGAGTGGGGACTTTGGAAAAAGTTCCTGAATGGTACTGACAAGTACTTGGTAGAGGATTCTGATGGGGAATTGGAGGAAGAGCCTGTAAGGGCTATAATGGTGCCAGGTGCAGGGACCACCAGGCTTCTGGAATTGGATGAGATTAAGGGTAAGGATGAGGATGGTAGAGTGTTGGTGAAGAGGGTTGAAGGAGAAGAGGCAGATGCCTTGGAGGAGGATCAAGATGACAGTGGGGATGAGGAGGTAGAAGTCAAAGCAGGGGCCATGGGAGAGGAGGATGATGTAGATATGGAGGAAGGTGGGGAGTCTGCAGCCATCTAGTCTCCTTTTGTTTGAACAATTTTTTATATACTGTATGTTTGTACAAGGATAGTAGTGCATTGCACCCAGTAGGGGCATAAAATGTAGTTTTCTTGATGTCTGAAATGGAGTGAGGAAAATAAGATGAAGTCAAGAAAGAAGCTGGCAGAGTCCATTGCCAATTAGGAAGGTAATTTGCAATAGTTTTCCAGAATCATATTTGAAATTTGGGGAATGTTTTCCAAATGGAGCCGGCAGGGACATGAATCAAGAAATAGTAGAGGAAGGTTTGATAGTGACTTTTTGAATAGTGACCTTGGATAGGGGTCCTGGTTTATCAGGGTAATGACGATGGAAATCTTCAATGTATTCGTCTGTGGAGAATTTGGTAGCAGGGATCCAGGCAAACTCTTCATCAGTACCTTTGTAACCCAACCATTGAACACGATAGATGAGAGGGCATCAGAACTGATGGTCAAGCTTGGAGTCGAGAATCTGTGCAATCTTATACTGTTCTTCACCGTCGACTTCAACTAGAGGTGGAGATGGTTGGGTATGATTAGAAATGTATTGGATTCCATGGGTTCCAGCTGTGAGACATGGAATACAGGATGGATGGAACAGAGATCCATGGGAAGTTTGAGAGTAAAGGAATGAGATCCAGGCTGTGCAATGATGTCAAACAGTCCAAGGAATTTCTCTGAGAATTTTGCAGTAGGACAAGTAGTCCTGATGTGTTTGGAATTAAGGAAAACCTTATCACCTACTTTGAAATCTGGAGCTGGAGACCATCACTTATCTGCTTGGAATTTGTAGTGGGACTGAGCATGGGAGATTTTGTTGTGAAGGAATTGGTGAAGATTGTTGAGGTTGACTATGAAGTCACAGGCCTGAGTGGAGGCAATATCACATTCAGGGTATACCATGATGTTAGGATGGTACCCTTTGTTAGCAAAGAATGGTGAGATTCTGGTGGAAGTGTTAGGAGCATTGTTATATGTGAATTTGGCAATGGGTAATAGGGTATCCCAATTGTCTTGTTGGTAAGAACAATAGATACAGATGTATTGTTCAAGGGTTTGGTTGGCATGTTTGGTTTGTCCATCGGCTTCTGGGTGATAACCAGAAGTGAAGTGGAGTTCCATATTGAGAGCTTTAGCAAGGGCATGTGTAAATTGGGAGACAAATTTGGAGCTGCAGTCAGAAGTGATGTGATTAGGAACACCATGCTTGGAGAAGACATGGGTAACAAAAAGCTGTGCAAGATCCACAGAATTGATGGTATCATGAGTGGCTATGAAAATGGCCTGTTTGCTTGCATGGTTGACAATGACAAGGATGGCAGTGAATCTGTTGGAGTCTGGAAGTTGTTCGATGAAATCCATGGAAATAGAATCCCACAGATGTGTCAGTACAGGCAAAGGTTTGAGTAGGCCAAAAGGATGGTGTCTAGGTGTTTTGTTATGACCACAAGTAGTACAAGACTTGATGTAGTGGTGAACAAATTCACACATCTGTGGCCAGGTATAATTCCATCAGACTAATTCAAGCATCCAATTTTGACTGAAATGACCTGCCAAGATATGATCATGATTGTTTTGTAGGACATGAAGATGGAGATCCACAGAGTCTGGGACATAGATGCAATTGTCAAGATGGAGTGTTCCTGACTTGTCCACAGACCAGTGGGAAGGATTGGAAGGGGAAGAAGCAAGACAGAAACCTTTGGTCACTGTGGCATCCATGGGTTGCCTTCACATGGAGCTTGAAAAAACAGTCTACTGTAGTGCTCTCTTCAACAGAAGCAGAATATACAGCCCTTGGACATGCAACAAAGCAAGCAATTTGGAACCAGAATAAGACAGAAACCTTTGGTCACTGCAGCATCCATAGGTTGTGCTTGCTTGATATCAGAGTAGAGCTTATCCACATACATGATAGCACTAGCACAGAGTATGGGACCTTCAAGAAATGTAGTGCAGAGAGAAGTAGAGAGTTGTTCTGGAGTGAATCCAGGGCAGAAATTCTGAGGATTGACTTGAGCATATTGACTATCCCCCTCTTTAGGGTAGACATCCCATTGTCTAGTGACTATGACTGGTTTCCCACCAAGTTTCCCTGGCCGGAACCAAATAATGAGGTTGAACTGCGAAAGGAATTCAGACCAGCGCACCTGCTGTTGGGTAAGAACCTTGGTAGTAGAGAAATACTCAAGGTTCTTTTGATCTGTAACGACATCAATGGATTCCATGGAGCCTTCAAGGTAATGACACCAGTATTTAAAGGCTTCAAAAATGGCTACAAGATCTTTATCATGGGTATCATAGTTGAGCTTGGCTCTGTGGAGACTTTGGGACAAGAAGGAAATAGAGTGAATCTCACCATCCTTGAGGTAAATAGAGAGGATGGCGGCAATAGCATAGTCAGAGGCATCAGTTTCCACAACTAATTGATGGTTGGGAATCCAGAGGGTAAGGATAGGAGCATGAGTGAAAGCCTATTTCAGCTCGTTAAATGCAGCCAGGTATTTGTCATCAAATTTCCATGGAATACCCTTGTGAGTGAGATGTGTTAAGGGCAACACAATCTCACTGTATTCATGGATAAAACAGCAATAGAAATTAGCAAAACCAAGAAATGATTGGATATCTTTGACCTTCCATGGGACTGGCCAGTCAACAATAGCTTTGACTTTGTCTTCAGCCATATGTAAGCCTTCAGGAGAGAGAATGTAGCTGAGGTATTCCATGGAATCCCAATGAAATTCACATTTGGATCTCTTGCAATAGAGATTGTTGGTTCTAAGTCTGCATAGCACCTCTCATATGTGTTGTCAGTGTTCCATGGGATTGTTGGAATAGATGAGGATATCGTTGAGGTAGATGACAATGGAAACATCAAGCATATCTGCAAAGATGTCATTGACAAAGTGTTGGAAAGCCGCAGGAGCATTGGTAAGGCCAAATGGCATGATGTGCCATTTGAAAGACCCATAGCAGGTGTGGAATGCAGTTTTCCATTCGTCTCCTTCAGCAATACAGACAAGATGGTAGGCATGGCAGAGGTTGAGTTTTATATATAGATGCACAGAATGCATGGAATCAAGAAGATCAGAAATAAGAGGAAGTGGATAGCAATATTTTTTTGTGATTTTGTTCAAGCCAGACATCAACACAGAGCCCGAGTTCACCAGTTTTCTTCTTGACAAAGAGTACTGGGGCTCAGTGGGGAGAACATGAGGGAGAGATGAAACCATTATGGATGTTATTGTCAATAAACTTGCATAAGGCTTTCAGTTTGGATTCAGAGAGGGAATAGATGGGTCCAAGTGGAGGAGAAGTGCCTTCCTCAAGACTGATTTTGAGGTCATAAGGGTGATGCTCAGGGAGTTTCTCTGAGAGGGAATCACTGAACACATCAGCGAATTCATGGTACTCTGGTGGGACATCTGTTAAATCCATGGTGGCTGTGGATGCAGCTTGGCCACTAACACTAGGCATGGAAGGCTGTAACATGAATTGTTGGGCACCTTCTTCTGCACAAGCTCATATGAAAGTGGCCATGGAAATAATTGATATCTTGGGTGCAATGGAAGCAGTGAATGATGGGATGGAAGGATATGAGTAGATAGGCTCATAGGGCAGTGGGGCCCATTGGGATCTCGAGGGAGGTTTGGATGGAATTAGACCTGAAGGGCCCAAGTGGTGATGAGCCTCTAGGCTCTGTACGCTCAGAATTCGCGATTTTTGTCATTTCTAAGTGACAACGACTTAGCACCAGTTATAACGATAACACCAGTGTGCACGCACTATTATAGGACCTCTTTGACACTTCAATGGCCGGTTATAATGAAGAATACCCATCCCAACTTGTTTCGCGACCTAACTTGTCTGCCATCATGAATAGGCACAGTATTGATCGATCAGGCAAACCCCAGTGATAAGCAAACTACACATCACTGACGCATCAGGACCACATCACCAGTGCATCATGGTGTAATGGACCGGTGTTGATCCTTTCATTATATGAGGTCATACCTGCTGACAATTGTCCTACTACAATAATCATTGAGTTCTTGTCATCCAAACGACCGGCATTGATAATATCACCGTGCCCAGCTCACTAGAAGGCGTTATTCCTTTCATTCACCTCAGTAATTCCACCATACCCTCACAGTCCACAGTCCAAACAGCACCCCAATAACCCCGCTGTGACAACTCATGATATAGCGAATTTATCTGTCTTCAGTAACGCTAAGGATTAGCTGTTACAACTGACTACAGCAATGCATATGGTCGTTTGACTCGTTAAAAAGCCGCCGCCTTACAGCTTTACTAAGTCTCTCTATTAATAAATATCTTTGGTAGTATAAAATCCATAGAAAATCATAGAAGTAAGGGAGACCTATCTACCTGCTACTTTGCTACTAGCACTCACTATACCGCTCACAACCGGCTATATTCTCATCTCTATACTCTTGCTATGCTCATTAGCACCGGTTTAAATGACCATATTTCTCACATAGCGCAGTACACGAACAATAGCATTTGTTTGCACCCCATATGCTCACTATAAGCAATGGACTGGTTTTACACCATCTTTAGCTTTGCACCCCCTCTGTTCTCTTTGATAAACATGCTCTACACCGTGATTGACCGGTGTTAGCATTATCTTCGGTCACTCGTAGCACCTTTGATTGCACTCTGTCATTCTTGGTTTAATACTCGCATCTAGTGTGTAACACTGTACGCTTGCATCGTACATCGCCTCTTTTTGTTTTATAGGATTGGATTGTCTTCATCTTCATACCATAGGAGTTTTATTTGGCTTTACTTTCAACATCATTTATCGCAGCCCACTTGGGTAGTCTCTGGCAGACTTATAGGAATCAACATCATCACATAGGATTGTATTGGAGTCAACACTGGTTTACACCATCATAGGATAGGATAGGATAGGTTTGCACACATAGGATTAACATTGACATAGGATAGGATCGTCTCCAAGTAGACTCAGCTTTCAACATCAACTTCAGTATATTTTGTCTTGTATAGGACCAGCACTCATCATCACCATGCCCCACCAGACATAAACTCATTTTCATGCTCTTGCCACCATTAACTGGCATTATTAGGATCGCCCCCTTCAGTATTTCGACACTACACCAGCTATAAACTGTCTGCGACACACATAGCTTCATTATCGCCGTTATTTTCACAGGACATTTGTCTAGAGACCTCGTCTAGTCATTTCTCCTTCTTTTACACTGGACCTGTGGTATTCATGTCATACCCTCTTCCATTCTATCTCATTATCGAGATTATCACCGGCCTACAGCCAAAACCTTTTAGTACTCGATCACTTGAGTACTACTTGCTTGACTGAAAAGTCGCAGTATAAACTCGTGTCTAGAGGAAGTGATTAGGTCGCACGGAGGTGCCCCGAACAACTCGTACAACACAGTACCTTTATAACCGGTCTGCACTGTCATTAACCATTACTCTTCAAGTTTTTGGTGTGCCATTGCCATGGAAGTCAAGGTTCCTCAGCGGTGTGGCACTGTTGTGTCGGAGGCCATGGAAGCATTAGAAGGGATAGAAGCACCAAATAGCTTTGAATGGAAAGTGATACTGTGATTTTCCCAGTCAATCAACAGATTGTAGCAGGAAAGCCAGTTGTATCCCAGAACAATGTTGCAGGATGAATCAAGATGAGTGATGTAGAAGTCAATGAGGATAATGTCGCTCAATAGAAACCATATGGGGAGCAAAATGGGTTGGGAGATGTGAGATCTGGCAGAGCCATCAAGAAGTCAAAGTTGAACAGGAGGAATGGAAGTGGTAGGGAGATGATGGACCTCAACTTATTTGGAATTGATGAAGCAATGATTTGAACCAGAATCGATGAGAGCAAGAAAACAAAGGATAATAGAAATGGGAGAGCTGTTGGGCTCTGATCCAGAACTGACTTCAGAGGATAGTGATACAGTTAGAGAATGATTGGAAAGAGTGGCAGCATTGAGGGTTACAATCTCTGAGGTGCAATGACAGTCAATGCAACCCTGTCCTTGCACGGAGGGCTGCTCTCTATTTTTCTGACTCCATGGGAGCTGAATCAGTAGAGGTGGGAGGCTCTGAAACCTCAGCAGCATGGCCACAAGTGGAACTCACAGCCTTGCGCTTGTTACAGTCCTCAGTCTTATGCTTGTTGCCACAGAACATACAGAGGTTGTTCTTCTGGCGGTGTTCCTTTTCCTCAGGAATGAGTTTGCCATCTTTGCCTAGCTTATCAGTGTAGGGCTTCTTGGCAGACAAGGAAGAGCACTGATAGGTGGAGGCAGAGCCTGTGGAATTGGAACCATAGGATTTGGGTGCCATGGAGTATGAAGAGCTCGAGTTTGAACCCAAATCCTTAGGTTTGGAGGAAGAGGATGACGAGGAGGAAGGTTTATCATGATTTTCATGTGAAATTTTGGCCTTCTGAGTCCAATAACAAGCATCGAGTTCCTGTGCAAGGGTATGCATGTCATGGAGGTTATCGGACTTACCATGGTGGGCCATATCATCTTTAATCCACAAGCAAAGTCCATGGTAAAAAGTGTGGCACAAGGAATTGTCACCATAGCTGACAATGGAGGCATGTTGATTGAAGCAGACTATATACTTCATAATCTGGTCTCCATCACACATCCAAAGGTTTTCCAACTCGTCTTCAGCATCTCTGATGGCATCAAACAGACCAAAGTTAGTCTGGAGTTCCATGAGGAAAGCAGCATAGGAGTATGCCCAAGCAGGAGGGTTAGCATGGTTAGGGTGGAGTATATCTGGTTCAAGCCAATCAAGGGAAACACAAGAAAGGAAGGAGATGGCATAGTTGACTTTTGAGGCATCAGTGCAGAAAGTGTCAGGCCTGTTGTTGAAGTTCAACTGGAGGGAAACAATGAATGCCTTCAGTTTCCATGGGTCCAAGCTGTCAAAAGTATCAGGCTCCTTGACCTTGGTGCCTATTGGGTGTTTTGGAGGGTTATTTACTTGGTTGGCGAGGCCGTGGAGAAGGTTAAAGAGATTCCTGACCATGGCTTTGTCATTGTTAGGAGGGTTAGGAGGATTGGGAGGATTGGAAGGATTAGGAGGGTTAGGGGGGTTACCTCCAGGACCACCAGGATTAGGTGGGCCACTGCCAGGTCAGTGATTGTCATTGCCCCACAGAAGGCATGAACTGTGGTTGCTAGGGGAGTCAACATCATCCTCGGAATCACTGCCAGGTTCTTCCTTGTTTTGAACAGGGAAGGTGTGGCATGGGTTAGAGATCGGAGTCCATGGGGGATCATTTTGGTAGCTGCCATAGCCACCTAAAATGGATTCCAAGGGTCTGGGGGTGAGGTTGAGTTGAAGGGATCAGGATTGATTCCTGAGGTGGTTTGTCATTGGGTGAAGCTATTATGGGTGTAGGTTTCCCTACAGGACCGGCTGGTGGATGTGGAGTCTTCACCAAAAAGGTGTTGATCTCCTTTAGAGGCAGATTGGGGAATATTGTTCATGGAGAAGGTGGGTTTGGGGTCCATGGTGGACTGAGTAGTCTTGGTTTGTTTGAGAAGGACAGTAGACATGCCTAAAATTTTGACTCAAGGGTTTGAGTTTGAATATACTGTTAGGATCATGCCAATAGAAAGAAGTGAAGCAGAATGCATGTGGGCTTGGCAAAGCTATTAGCAACATCACCCCTGGGTCAAACCCCTAAGATGAATATGGATGGAGTCCATGGAGTAAGACAAGTAGAGAGATTAAGATGAAGTCACATGGAGTCAGAATCCGTGGACTTGTAGAAGAGACTGAGATTAGGCTTGAAGGCCAAGTAGTGTGAGTGTGAGAGTATTGGGGTAAACCAATTTGATATTTGAACTGAGGTATGTACTACTAGTTCTACAGTTTATATACTAGAGTGGAGTCCAACAGATGGAGGCTAGAATAAGTATGGACATGGCTGGAATAATGTAAGTCTGGAATGTTCTGTATCTAGAGGAGTTGAGTATTCCATGGACTCTGATATAACACCTACTTGGTACCATTGACAGATTCTAGGTGTGATAAATGAATATGTGAAATTAATATGTGAAATAGACATATGAAATATGGAATAGAAACCGGGAAACAGAATCTGTCAGATTCTGATAATGAGTTGGAGCTGGTGGGTTGGTTGGAGGTTGATGTCCATGGAGTCCACAGCATGCTTGCTACAGAAGCGCCAGCTATATTGGTATCATTTAGAGAGAGATATGACCCTACAGAATCATAAGGTCCACATCAATGATGGGAATATTCTATCTGTTGATCAATCTTGCAGGAATATTCAATTCGATTGTGTTGCATCAGATAGTTCGATTCCAAGTGGTTCAATAGTTGCCCTTAATTGTGAATAACCCTGACACTAGGTGTCATGGAGTCGCTATGTGGACTAGACAACTGAATATCCTGACACTGTGCTGTGAAGCAGGTAACTAGTGATATTGAGCTAGAACTCTGGTAATGAACCAATAGACCAGGTTGCCTAGCATGGTGATAGACTAGTCCGACCTAATTTTCACCAGTAGTAGTTTACCTTATATTGTATGACTAAATATCCAAGATAGCATGGACTGGTATTAGTATATAAGTACTGTACAGACGGGTATATGGGAGGCTTCGCCACCCTGCAGTTTGACCCTATAGCACAGTAGCTAAGGTTGAATTAAGAGGTATTAAGTCGAGTCTCAGGCCACTAGCATATCACTAAGTCCACTAATGAATAAAAAGCATATATTTGATAGAAGTAACTTTGCAAGTCGCAGAAGACCACTGAATATTCAGAAAGAAACTTGAAGTGCAGGCACAGTAGCCAATATAAGCCAGTGAGCTAAAGATAAAGGCCAGTGAGCCATATATCAGTCAGTAAGCTGGAATAACAAGGTAATAGCCGTCTAGTTTTCAAGTTTTAAAAGTTTATTCAGTATTCTCAGAGGCAAAGTTTTGCTTCAGAATGAATATATTTGTTTAAGTACACTATTGCACAACCCACACCTTATATATCTGCTTGGTTGAAGTCCAATTGACTTGGATATTCCACCTGTATTTGGCTATTTAGCTGAATATTTGTTGATAAGTTAGACTATTCAGTTTGCAGGGATCTTCTATCAATCTCAAAACACCTGAACTCATATATTTTGGTGATTGTGAGCACAAGGATTGCTTAGGGGTTAGTATATACAAGTTACACTTCATATATATTGGTTTCTAGTTATAGTTTGATGGTTACCAAGCACATCATCAGTTTACCAGCACTCAGCCAAACCTCCTATTCAGGCCACATGCCAGTGTTATCATTTTATCTTACCTCTCATGTGAGGTTCACTCTGGTCTTCTCAGGTGCAGTACATCACTTTTAATTTTGTGAGATGCTGATCTTTTCAATTATGATCTTCTTTATGCTCTGTTTATAGAAGTGAGCTCACTCAGTAAGCACAACTACCCATGGCCAAACAGTGTTTTGTGAACTTTCTGTCAAGCATGCCTGTCAAGTACCTGCTGTAACTAAGTTCTGGTTTATGTCTGTCACATCAGGTGTCACTTGTGCATATAATTACAATGCTCTTTCATATTTGTTATGTATGCTTGCTCCTTATACTGTATTACAAAGTATATTCTGAAGAGATCACAGAATTACATGGCTGGAACATCTGCTGTGACATCAAAGTCTAGCAAGTAGTACCCTTTAGCAGTCAAGTACTATGATGTAGGCTATATGCTGATATTGTCTCAAATAAACAAGAGATGACAGAAACTGGTATGATGTGAATACCAAGTATTTGTGGAAACAAAGAGAATAACACTAGACAATGTCTCTAGGCAATGATCCTCTGGGAGAAATCTATAAATGAAGGGTGTAGAATATTCAAGAGTAAAAACTGAAGGCAGTTTTTGTAGTCAAGAATACAAGAGGGAAAATGAGGTCCTATGTCAAGGGTGGGTTACTGATCCTATACAAAACACTGTTACTGAAAGTCAAAGTCAAAAACTGAGTCTACACAGGGACTATCCTATCCTATCCTATGGAAAAACTAAATGAGAACTGGTCAAAATGATCCTATGTTGATGATTCTGATCCTACAAGTCTGCTCAGAGACTTCCCAAATGGGTGGCAATGTAATGTCAAAAATGAAACCAAATTAAACTCCTATGTGGTGAAAGTGAAGACTATATGGCCTAGAAAACAAAATGAGACATGATATGGTATGCAATAGGCATAAGAGAGCTCAAAAGGCTGATACCAAAGCTATGGCAAGGAACTGGTATAAAACTGACCAGCAGTTGAGTGTTCAAAGCTGGTGGTGGTATGTGGTCGAGGGGTGAATGATAAAGAGATGAACGAAGCTGTTAGACAGTGTAAACCAGTCCTAGGCTTATAGTATTGTGCATAAGATGCAAAACAATTGATTTGTGGTGCATTGATGTGCTTGGTAATGGTGCAGAGACTAAACTAGAGTGAATATACAACAAGTGAAACTTGTATATACTCAACCCAAAGTAATCCTTGTGCTTCACAATCACCAAATATATAAGTTCAGGTGTTTCAAGATTGATAGAAGTCCTCTGCAAACTGACTATTTTGGTAGAAAGATCAAACATTCTGCCAAGTGCCAAGAGGGTTCTATCAGAACAAACTGGGACATGAGGTAGGGGGGGGAGCGAGCCCTTAAACATGTAACCGACATACCAAAAATTTTAGGTATGTATTGATGTAAATCACACAGTTTGACTGTAATATGGAATATGTTGAATAGAATCCTTGCTTTCCATGCCATTTTCCACCTGGAATTGGGTCAGGAACACCAACTTTGAACCAAATCAAGAATTCACCCTGATGATGTAACACTTGACACATCAGGCTTTGTGGACCATTGTTCTGATCTCTGAGAATCTTGATGGCAAAAAAGGCCAAACAACCCATAAGCATGTCATTTACTCAATCTATGCCACCATAACTCTGTGTCTAGTCCGTATTCAACATGTCCAGCATGCAATTCTGTCTGCAATGACAATGTGACATAAAAATTGGTTTTGGTGGTGAAGAAAACTGGTCTATTCACCTTGACAGCCATGGACATGCTAAGAATGTAGTCAAGAAACCCGATCCAGTCAAGAAACCTGTTCCAATCACAAGCTTTTTCAAGCCTCAAAATTCCCTCAATAGCCTAGCAACATCCTCTGCCTCTGCGACACAGTTTCAGGCACCTAAACTACTTCTGTTGTGTGCAAATCTCTCACCATTGGACCCTGATTTTCAAGCACTGACACCGGGCACTGAATCATCATGTGTCAGCCCCATAATGACCACAACACAACCAGCTGTGCTGTTGGACCCTGGGCAGGCCATACTCCAGAAAATCCATGACAGAATCCCATTCTTACCTGATTCTGTGGACTTAGGTACACCAGATGACATGCTCACCCAATTCTCTGAGAATATATTTCCAGAAATGGCTGGCAGGGATAGTGATGTGTGGACATATGTTCATGGTGCTCTCACCCCCTTTTTTGGCTATAACATGAGTATTGAGAGTGTTCAGACCTTGATTTGTCAAGGGAGATATGGTATTGAGGGATTCTGTGACTGGATAGAGTCCAGTATTGTCAAGCTCGGAATAAACGGAGCCTTGCTCGAAGGCAAATTGTATACAGTTCTTCAAGCAATCAATGGATTCATGTAAGTCTTTCTTGACTATGAGTTTGATACACACTTACCAATAATGTAGCCCTGTGTCACCAAGCTTTGCCTTGGGTTCTGATGGTGTGAACAAACCTGCAGATATTGATGATCAATGTGAGATCATTGATATTGATTCCTTCAAATCCATGGATGTTCCTACTCTGATATCCATCAGCTCACAGACCAAAGAAGCATCACCTACTATCACCAATGGCACATCAGCTGGGGCTGTATCTTTGTTGTTCTAACAAGGTTTCTGTGAAATCAAATGCATGAGATACAAGCTCATCTTTCCACTTAATGACTTGCCATTGACATTGCATCCCTTTGCTATTCATAAGAACAACCACCTACATGTACTGTGGTCTATTTCTGTCATGGACAATGCTATTATTCTGTGATCCCATATGTGCTCATGCAATGTCATCATTCCCATGTCAAACAATGACAAACCATGTGTGTCCTGTACCAATTTGCACAACCACACAATTGTTATGGGAATCTGGCACTGATCGTTTGATGGTGCTGATGAATCTACGCCATGGTCCTATCTTGCGCATGACCACCTAATGGCACTCCTTCAAAAAAAGAATGAAAAGAATGATCATCTGCAGCTCCATGCATTGAATGCTGCATGCAGACTTAGCCTCCATAACACCCAACTCAAAGCATGGAAGAGATTCTTGGTGGCCATTGGAACACATGACATCCCATGGCTTCGTAAACTGATTACCTCAGAGCTCAAGAGAGGTGGCAGTGTGTTTGCTGTACTCACCAAGGTAGACTGTGCTGTGCAGAAGAATTACAGTCCTAGAGGCTACAAGAGGACTGATTTTGAGTGTTCCTATTTAATCTGGAAGTTAGGTGGAGTTTCTAATGCTGAAATCACATTTCGCATCATGGGACTACTGCAACATACATATTCATCAATATAATTCCTCTACATGCCTCACCATCTGATCCAACTACTTATGAGATTGAATACAATCTCAGAGCAAGTCTTTCAGGTTTACCATCCCTCCAGGCTCGGAAAGAGACCTCAGCTGCCTTGTCCAAAGCCTATGTTGGTGTGGTAATGGCGATGGACAAAATAAAGCTTCAAGAATGACTTCAATGGGATGAGAGGACCAATAATATCCTTGGTCTGTGTCAGGAGCATGGACATAAGTGTTCCCTTCAATTCCAATCGCTGGCAGATGCAGATGCTATTTTGGACACCATTCAGTATCAGGAAGCCCACTTCACAAGCCTGGTAGGTTCTACAAATGTTATGACACTGTTTAATTGTTAAATAATACAACAGGCCACTGTAATCAGATACTTCATGCTTTCCAAAAGCCCACACGTGTATTGCTTCACTCCTTTTGTTATTTATGGTACCTGCTCTAAGGGAACTGTGGATATGCAACAGGCCTTGATAGAGCAATGTATTAAGGCCATAGACATCCTTCAGAGGCCGCTTGGATGACAATTATATTTGGTAGCATCAGATGGTGACTCTCAATGTCGAAATGTGTTTGCCAGAGTAACACTGGTATCAAACTTGGAACCACAGTCCACCATATTCCCAATTCTCTCCCTTCTTCATTTATTCAACCGCTGGTGTGGTCCTGATGATCTCATGTGTGATTTTGACTGGAAGCACATCCTCAAGAGATTTTGTAATACAATTCTCCACCAGATGGGAATTACTATAGATGGAACACATATCAGCATGTCTATTCTTGAGAAGCATCTCATCAATTGTGGACTCCCATTACAACAGTCGAGATTATACTTGCACCAAATGACTGTCAGGATGTTGTGCTAATGCTTCAGCTGCTCAACAGCATCTTGCAGGTTCCTTAGGCAAGCGCAGATGATCCTCCTTCGGTCCTGTCATCCAGACAAATTATATATCTTCTAGGACAGCTATACTATCACCTCCTCAATGCATACCTTGACATCAGCCTTTCACTTTCAGAACAGCTGTCACATTTGAGTGCTGCTGCCCATATCATTCTTGCCATTTATTCTTGTGACAAGGGGAATTTTATTCCAGTACAGCTTTGTTAAAATACTCAGAGCATGATCAAGAACATCTATTTCACTGTTGCCAAGGCACAGTGGGACAGACCATCAGGGAAATGTCATATTATTCTACTGGGAACCGATGGTGAGGAAAAGGTCTTTGGGAAATGTTGGTCCATGAAAGGTGGAGATTTGGGAAACAACCAGCTCCAGCTCACCAATCAACTCAATGGCACAGAAAACTGTGTCAAAATCTTGGAGGAGCACCCAGACTGGGGTGGGCAGTCTCGTTGGTTGAAAGTCCAGACACTGCAAAATCAAGGAAGTGAAATTGCATGTATTATGGACCATTTCAATCCATGTTCATGGCAGGCAATGTTCTGTTGTGAAATGTAACCCTGTTGAGGTGCTGGAAAGAAGGAAGATACGAGGTGGAGAAAGACTTGGAAGCATCAAGCCTTTCACCACCCTTTGAAGGTATGGAGGAAGCAGGTGGATTCAATGTTCTGTGTCCCTTTGGCAGTGAGAAAATTATGCTGATTGATGGAGCTCTGTCTGCAGTTGAATGTGACAAAGCTGAGGACGAAATATCCATTACATCAACTACAGCCCTTGATAATGACATTAGAAACTCATTGGACAATTCCAACAATGGATTAGAGCTGGATCTTGATGACCTTTGTACTTCAGCAGCTGCTGTAATGTCTACACCCACTCTGGGCATGAATTCTGACAACAGAGAGATACCAGCAACATATGAGCCATGAGTTTCTATCAATCCTGCTCAGTCATCTGCGATTCAGTCTTTAGGAACTCAGAATTTACTGAGGGACAAACAAATTCACAAGGTGACTGTGCTACAAATATATTCCAACCCAATGACATCCCAAATCTCCAAGGACCACCTCCATAGTGTTTGTGGATATACACAGTATAATGAGTCACTCAAAACAAAATTAGCTGCAGCAATGGCTTGTCTAGCAAGTGATAGCCTTCATGATGTATCCACAAACATCCTGCATGTCGAGGATCTGGCTGTCACCTTGGTTCATTGCATGAATCTCATGTTTCCAGCAGTTGTGCAGATAGTCGGTTTGCAGCAGGACTCCAAGCCACTTCTCTCAATCCCAGTGGAGCATTTACATGTGCCTTTGACATCTGTTGATGCAAAGATTCTCCAGCTCATTTGCACTGATGAAGACCTCACTGTGGATTTAGATGACTGGGAGTGGAATGGAAAGTTTGAACAAGTATCTGCTTTTTGTTCGCAGCTTGATGGACATTGGATTGATGTCCTTAATCCATCTGTACAAAGTGCAACAATTACAGGACCAGTGAAAAGCACACCAGATTGACTACATACCTTGGATCAAGCTCATTGCATTCGTTGTCCTCAGGTTATTCTATCCAAATTGAGCAGTCCAGGATTAATACAACACTGTAGTGCCCATCTTCTTCATGATCCAGCCTGCTGCGACATTGAAGCCTGTGGATTCTGTCTCAACAGTATAGGAACATGTACTACTTGCTTGCTTTGACACTGTAAAGCGGACCAGATTGACTTGAAAAAGTCAACATGTCCACTCATGATGTCTGTCAGATTAGCTGGATGTGAGATGTCTATGGAATGATCCCCATGCACTAACTGTCCTATGTGATGTCCATTATGTCCTGATTATGCGGATGCCATCTGGAAGTACAATCTGCACCTGCACATTACTCACTGTCATCCAACAGTGAATGTCATGCTATACAAGGATCTCAGGGGTATGTCACTTGAAGAGTGTATGCTAATGAAGAAGGAATACTTGACTACCCCACATCAAATCAGAAAGAAGAAAAATAGACATGGAAATACTCTTCATATCTCATGACAACACAGTACAGGCATGGCTTTTCAGTATGAATATATCTCTCTCTAGCTCATTGGTTGAACTAACAGGGCTTTATTAGAGTAACAGCAGTGGAGGACAATTCATATAACAGTAATCTGGATGTAGCTGCTCTGCTGGATGAGCTTCCCTCACAGACACATCTAAACATTTGTGACAACACTGATGAGGATGAGGATTCCAATGTTTTTAATGACAAAAACACGGATAACGGTGAAGACAATACTCCTATGAATGGAATTGATGAAAACAATGATGAATCATTGCAACTCCAAGTCAGCAAACCAGCCGACAGTCCCAACAGTCCCATTCCTGATATCCCTCATGCAACTTCAATTTCCACCAGCAAAATAGTGTCTAGGGGTGCAGCAGCAGCTACGAAAGACAATGAGACACCACTGGCTCCACCTACAGTTATTGAAGCTGAAGAATTCACAATGGCAGGTGGAACCATTGGCTCTTGGCTACATAGTTCACATACAATGTGCAAATGAAAGCTTCCTGGAAGTAGTGAGGCTCTGGAAAGTGGCGAAATAGCTACTTGCAGTGAATGCGAGCTAATAATTGATGAATCATCAAATTTGGTCAAGTGTAGTGGACTTGCCTGCTCCTTAAAAGTGAGTACTCATCTATTTTGAATGAATTTGGGCTTATTTTTGTTGGTAGTATCACTTACCTTGTCAGGGACTACTAGCTAAGCCACTTAGTGAGTGGTTTTGCAATGACAATTGCCAAAAAAAAATGCTGGATTTTGTGTTTCACATCATCAGAGGACTTAGTTTTAAAAAAAACAGGTGTAATAGTATTACCAATCAATTACCAAATATGGTTATATTACTACCATAAAAGGAAGGAGGGAGGGGGGGGGGGGTGTCCAGGGTGCCTTAAATGTATAAATGTAGGTCAGGTCTGCATATGATTTTCTGGAACCCTCTTGCCAAGTGTGCAACTATTCCAGCAAGAAGCAGGACTACTACAACTTGTTCTTTCATTTCTGAAGGTCTTCAAACCATTCAATTCAACTTAGCAAATATATCACTGGTTTGTGGGCAAATACAATATATTAAGGACAACTTTTCATCCTGGGACTTCAAATATTTTGTGTTCTGAGATTCAATGGCAATTGGGCTGATTTATATAGCACACTGGCTTTACTATGGTGCACTGGCTGACATCTGTAGCTCACTGGCTTCACTATGGCTCACTGGCCGACTCAAACTTGAAAATATTCAAATAAATATCAATATTCTTTCTATCTTTAGTGGACTTGAGAAATACCCATCTCATCCAAGGGATAAGCACAAAGGCCTTCAAATCGCCCTGCTCACTGGCTAAGGTGCAACTCTAAGGGATGGCAAGCTCCCTAGGACTTAACAACTATTCTCTAGCTCTGAGGTTCCACTCCAAGGCCCTTTAATCACCTCAAGCACTGCACTTATAAGGTCAAATCATGGGGAGGGTGTTGCCTCCTGTATATTACACCTAGGAGGCCTTTATATACTGTACATAGTCCAATCTATCTCAGATAACTAGTCATACTGTATAAGCTAATATCCGACTGTATCTAGGCTACATACTGCTGGGTTGAGGGTTTCCTGGTCAAAATGATCTAGGTACTTTCTAGTCCACTTTCCAGGCTCATTAATGGCTGCTTGAATCAAAATATTCTATCATTCTTTGCCAGACTAGGAAGGATTCTGGAACTGCAAAGCTGAATAGCTTGGTTACCAGTCACTTCACCCTCTGCCCAGGCTATTGCATCATAGAATGTGTCACCATTCTCTATCTCTAGGCAACTAGTCAAGGCTACAGTCAGTGGAATATTCCTGATCAATTGATCTGTTAATATGGATACTCCGATCACTGATGTGAGCCTCATGGCCTATGGGCCTAATATTCTGGAATCTGACTCATCTGCAGAGTAACTACAGGTCCAAAGTCACTATCAATAGATAGTACTGGCAAGTAACTTCATCTCTTCAATATAAAGCAAATATTCCACCATATGAGGGAAAGTACTTGCTGCTGAATGCAAACTTGGAACACTCTTCTATCTATTCTTTCAAGAGCTTGAACTGCCTCGGAATATTCTGCAAACCATAGACAACTAGTCACAGCTATTCAATCACATTAGGGGAATATTCCCTTCATCTGGGGGCTAGTCAACCTTGTTAAGGGACTAGCTACTTCTAGTTTAAGTGGATTGTGCACAAATAGGACATTATAGCATATATCTGCATGTTTAGACATATTAGAGATCAACTATTTCAGGCTGGTAGGTCCAATCCTTCAGGGTACTGTTCCTAGGTCCTGTATTTTGACTCTGTATCTTCTCTCAATGCACAGGATCCTAGCTATCTGCTTGAAGTCTCAGCAATAGCTCTCACATTTAAGTAGATATAGATTCTGTGATATATATATCTCATACAAAATCACAAAATCTAAGGGTAGACATGCAACATGTGTATCAGCATATATGGTTGTGAAGCAAGATAATACAAGTTGTAACCATTGGTGTACTGGTTATTAGTCTCTAGAATGTGCAGTGTCTCTAGGGTACTTGTTCTTCTTTCTCTACAATACTCTATTGGGTTTTTATACTACAAGGCCAGAATATAATTAGCTCTACTTATTAAGGCTGTAAGACTGTGGCTTGGTAACTATTTGATGGTTTATGAGTAATTAATGAGGCCTTCAATAACAGCTAGTCTCCTGCATTGCCAAAACAGGATAGTATTTGAGGGTCACTGGTTAATACTGCGAGTGTTATAAGGTGCTGTTTGACTGCAGACTGAGAGGGTAGGGTGGATGAGCTGAGGTATACAGATGTGTCAAGCTTTATAATTATAGGCTTTCAGTTATTGTATTCAAAAATGAAGGAATTGTTGGACATAATCCACAATTGTCAAGAAGATGTATATGTCGATGCATATGACATCACATAATTAAACAATCAATCTGGCAGGTTAAGCCATGATGTGTAACTGATGTGATAATGATGCAGCAGCTCTTAGGTTTCTCAGTGCCTACTGCCAAATAAAGTTGTATGATCATTTATCATGCCTTGAAGTGATGGTATGCACAAATTGAAGTGCATTGCAAGATGGGAAGGATATTGAGAGTCTTAGAGTGCCATTACTGTTGCATAAAGTATGTGCCCTTGGATAGTATCGTAAACTTGTCCTGATAGGCTGTTTATGAGATGCCTTTGGTTATTATAGCCAAAATTGCGAAATTCTCAGCATACAGAGCCTAGAGGCTCATCACTGCAGCAACAAGGACACATGTGCATCCATAGAAGCCCACAGGATGGTCCATGGAAGGTCCAGATCTTAGTGAGGGGGATATGACATGCCCCTAGGGTGTTTATGCATGTAATTTGGTGTTATTAGGCATTGCATACCTAAAATAGAAGTCTGTGAATACAATCAGAGAGATTATACAAAGAGTGCAATGATATTAAAAGAGTACAATGAATATTGGAAGTGACTATTGGTAGAGCACATGCTCTAGCTTACAGCAATACCAGATAAGGTCAATCTAAGTATGAGAGCTCAGTGCTTGATACTAGCTGCACCAAGATAACATTGTGTGCATATAAGAATATAATAATTAAAGACACCTGTGATACTAGATGAACTATGAGAGACAGTGATCTATGACACACAAAGCATGGATCAACCAGCAACTTGCACACATAGTGATATAATGGCTACCTACAAATAAAACAGAGAATAATCACTTCAGCCAAAGAGTGCAAGGCCTAGGCAAATACTAAGTGATCACAAATGACAGAGACACCTAGAAAAATATGAATAAGTCAAAATGTGACTTGCTTGACAGAAGATATCTCTGAGGACATAAGAGGAGATGTGACATATCACTGTGTGCAGTGCTAACTGACCTCACAGCCATGCACACTACAAAGTCTCGGTCCAAGCCAGACATTTGACTATGTGCCATGAAATGGTGTGCTCATGCAGCATGTGCAGGATGCAAGGGATGGAAGGCCACAGAAGAAATAATACTATAATCAGTTGTATTAATTTGTAAATCATAGAATGTATAAATACATTATTATAGAAGTAGTGTACAAGTTTTGGACCCCAGTGTAATGGTGCAAAGCTTTTCTACCATGTGCTCTAGCACTTGGAGTTGTTTGTAGCTTTGAGTGAGAGAATATAGACATTAGCTGAGACTTATTGTGTGATATTGAGTGATGTGCAAGACAAAGAAAGTTAACATGGCACTTTGTGCATTGGTTTTGGTCATCGTTTGACTTGCACTCTTTAGGAGAATTCCAGCTTAGTGTCAGTGTGGACACTTTCTCACTTCTTTGAGGTTCTTGTGTGATGCAAGGCACTACAGGTGGCAGAGGTTCAAACCCTTTGGTCTGATTAATGCTTTCTTTCTGTATTTCGACAGGTTGGCAAAGGTTCAAACCCTTTGGCTTGTCAGACAGGGTTTTCTGTGTTAAATGATGTTCTCTGGATCGCATAGGTTGGAACCCTGTGGATCTAAGATCGGTTAGGAAGCTTGAGCGCATAGGTGTAGACCCTGTGGCTTGTGTGGATTGTGTTAAGTATTGGTTTCTGCTTAGAGCACTGAGCTTTGAGTCATGTCTAGTGGTTAGTTCTGTTGTTTGTTGTGACTGTTTGAGTTGTGCACAACTTTGAAAGAGTTGTGGTTATGTCTAATTATGTATAGAATTGTTCTTAAACCCCTTTGCCTTGAGGCCAAGCAACAAACATTGCTCCTCTTGTTTGAGAAAAGCTTTTAGACTTAGAGAAGTCTAGATACAATACGAGCACTATTGCTATGTATGTATCTTAGAGATATTGAGAATACAGTTCTTTGTGTCACTACTTCTATTGCATCAGGATCCCCCAATGAACTTGAGTGTGTTTGTGTGTGTAGTGTTAGGTGTGGGTGTGATCAGTGTCTTTGACTCTGTTGCATTTCCAGCTTGTGCATGCAGGCAGCTCTTCAGTGTTATTCCTTTTGTTCACCTCAGTCATTCCACCATACCCTCACAGTCTGTAGTTCAAACAACATCCCAATGACCATGCTGTGACAACTCATGATATAGTGAATTCATCTGTCTTCAGTAATGCAAAGGATTAGCTGTTGCAACCAACTATGGAAATGCATATGGACACTTGAATCATTACCAAGCTGTAGCCTTACAGCTTTACTAAGTCTCTCTATTAATACATATCTCTAGTAGTATTAAAATCCATAGAAAATTGTAGTTCAACACAGAAGTTAGTAACTGAACTATCTACCTGCTACTCTGCTATTAGTGCTTGCTATATGCTCACAACCAGCTATATTCTCATCCCTATACTCTTGCTACGCTCATTTGCACCAGTTTAAATGTCCATATTACACACATCGTGCAGTACACCAACAATAACATTTGTTTGCAGCCCATATGCTCGCTATACGCAAAGGACTGATTTTACACTGTCTTAAGCTTTGTACCCTCTTGTTCTCTTTGAGACACATGCTCTACACCATAATCAACCAGTGTTAGCATTATCTTCAGTTGCTCATCACATCTTTGATTGCACCCCATCATTATTGGTTTAATACATGCATCTAGCACATAACCCCATACACTTGCATTGTACATTGCCTCTTTTGTTTTTATAGGATTGGATCATCTTCATCTTCATACCATAGGAATTTTATTTGGCTTTACTTTAAACATTGTTTATCACAGCCCACTTGGGTAGTCTCTGGCAGACTTATAGGAATCAATATTGTCACATAGGATCATATTGGACTCATCACCAGTTAAGACTGTCATAGGATAGGATATGATTGAACACATAGAATTTGCATTGATATAAGATAGGATCATCTCTGAGTAGACTCAGCTTTCAACATCAACTTCAGTATATTTTGCCTCATATAGGACCAGCACTCATCATCTCTGTGCCCCACTGGACATGGACTCATTTTCACACTTTTGCCACCATTAACTGGCATTATTAGGATCACCCCTTCAGTATTTTGACACCCCACTGGTTATAAACCATCTGCCACACACAGAGCTTCATTATCACTGTTATTTTCATAGGACCTTCATCTAGAGACCTTGTCTAGTCATTTATCCTACTTTTATACTGGATCTGTGGTATTCACACTATACCCTCTTTTATTCTATCTTGTTATTGAGATTATCACTGGCCTACAGCCAAAACCTTTTAGTACTCGATAACTTGAGTGCTACTTGCTTGACTGACAAGTTGCAGTATAAACTCATGTCTAGAGGATGTGATTAGGTTGCACAGAGGTGCCCTGAACAACTCACACAACACAGTACCTTTATCTCTGGTCTACACCATCATTAACCATTACCCTTTGAGTTTTTGGTGTGCTGTTGCCATGGAAGTTTAAGTTCATCACTGGACTAACAAAACATTAAATCATCAACTTTTCTTTAATAGTTGTATATAGCTTGAAGGTGTACTATCTTTGTCATGCCACATTCATAGGGAACATCTTGCCCCAGAGATACACTGTCTGCGATGGCAGAATCTCTGAACACCAGAGCAATGTCAAACTTGGACCCATTCAAAACATGTCAACATCAAACCACTCCTGGTAGGTGACTTACTCACACCAACCAAGAGGCACAGGACTGCAGTAGAATAGAGATGAAATCTTGATGTGCTCTTTCACCCACCGAAATTTTACTGGCTTTCACATTAGACTGCATTTCATTGTGGGTGGATCCAATATACACAACTGAAAATGGCTACTCACTGCTTGAAGCGCACACCATCACACCTTGCAATTTGCCCATGTGATCATCATAGCATATATCTTGTTTAGAGTTCTATCCTTTGATCATTGGGCAAAGGATCTGATCTCTCTTTCTACTGGGAACATTCATATATACATTGACACTAGCCTATTTATGCTCTTTGCAGAGTTCACACTCTCTGTAAAGCTAGTAAGACTCAGAGACATACCTTAGCTTTCAAGATTCAATTGAGATCCTCTGCTGATAGTAACCCAGTAAGCAATTATAATTGTTGTGGTGTAAAGCTAGTTATAAATGCTTGGTAAATGCTTTATAGATGCTTGAAGAGCTTGTAAGAGCTTGGTTTTCAATCCAGGTTAGTGCTTTCTCTGGACTGACACAGGTCCAAATAGGGAGAAGGCACAAGTTTGGGGGTAGAAAAGAGTATCAGATTCTGTATACTACCAGCTTTATATACCCTATGGAAACTGAGTCAAAGAAGTGTAACTAAGAGTCATAACTATTTATATACTAGAACTGAATTATAAGAGTCATAACAAGTCATGAAGGCATCAAGAACTAAATTAAATCAAGTAGGGGTCAGGGTGAGTCATTCTGAGTCATATATCCATTACACTCTCCTTTGTTCCACAACCAAGGAGAAGGTTTATTCTTTAGAGAAATTATGTAAAAAATTTAATGTTGCACAATTCATCCATTGCAAGTACCTAACTCTACTACTAATATGCACTATCTCACCACACAGCTTTGTATCACCAGCAGGGTAGCACTATATGTCCTCAAACACCTCCTCTGTTCATCCTTCACCCCTAAACAACCCAACACATGGCAAACAATCTGCACTGCCACCTCCTTCTGCTTCACCCTCCATGGCTCCCTCTCTGACTCTATCTCCACTACCTTCTTTGCTCATGAACTATTACCAATGGATACATCACATAACTTACCAGTAATGGTCAACAAACTCCTGGACAGAGCCCACATATTATGGATTGGTTGGAAGCACAGAACTGGGTGATTTTGTACTGTCACGGTGCATGTTCACTTTACCAAGAGGCAAGTTTGTAACTGGAAATTGGTGCAGGAGGCACATATATGATGAGTGACACTGGAAATGTCATGATGTCGACATTCTGCAGATATCTTGAACTTGACCTCAAACAGCACAATGTCCTCATTGCATTGCCATCCTAGCCTACAGTATGTCCTTTGTCTTGTTTGTCATCCTTCAAATTTTACTCACAACTTTAATCTAGAACTCCTCCCAGACAACCCTTTCCCAGCCCAGCTCCACGAAGCCCAAGCTCCAATCTCTGCCCTCTTTAGTGCAGGTGCAAAATCCCAGAACATCACCCTCACAGGCACCCTTACTAGAGAGAAACCTTGTCCTCAAAATCCTCATGCACATCCTCCATCCCCTCTGTTCTGTCTCCCCAGTCCCCTATGTATGATTCTGTGAGGTATTCCTCACACAAGAAGACCTCAATCTCCTGCAACACCTCCTCAATGCAAAACATCAATACAACAGTCTAAGTGCCCAGTATGGCTGGCTCGCCTGTCAGACCCTCCTCAAAGACATACCAGGCATAGATGAGTAATGTTGGGGAGCAGAGGATCATGGAGTGGTTTGCACATGTGTATGTGACTGATAACCCCAGCTGGATTACAGTCATAGAGCCAGTTCAGACTCTGGGTCCCCTCTGCTGCATGCTTCTGTAAGTACATGCAATAATCAGTGTACATTGAATGGTGCATGTACATACTATTTGATGTGCACATCCATGAGAGTCATAGTTGTTCCATAGCAGAGTTTGTGGTCCACAGTGTGATACATTCAGGCAGATAACATGCAGGGAGATATGTGGTTGCTGGGTGTTGTTCTGGCAATGTTACATCACAAGACACCTATGATCTCTACATCATGTCCAAATAGTTATTTGACATAGTAAAAAATGCATCTCCTGTACATGTTTCAGCTGGCATACACATTTCCTACTGATCCAAGACCATGTAGACACCATCCAGCAAATGCAGAAATATAAACAAAGATATCAATAAATTCCCATCATGCCACACTTATCCCAAGTGAAGACTGGTGGGACAAGTATTCTGATGGTGGACTCTCCTGGTTCACATGATCCACCCACAACTGGAAGTGGCTGCCCAGTGAGTTGCTCTTCTCATGACCCAGCCTCTCCCCATGCTCCACCCATGTGTCAGATTTGAAAGTGCCAGCAAGGCTTTGCCAGAGGGACATGATTTGCTCTCTCAAATTTCATAAGGCAGCCTGTCTGGCCTCCAACAAGATCAACAAATTCTGAACAGACTGAGGGTGTGGTGCCAAGGCTGGCTGCATGACATGTTCTGGCTTTACATCATGGTCACCCTTTTTCTCTGAATGTGGGGGGCTAAGGCTGGATTTGCTGTCTGAGTTGTTTTGCATGTGCTCCTTCCTGTCTTGAATGAATAGGTATAGCAGGAGGGCACTGGTGGTGATGAAAATGATGGACACTATGGTGATGCTGATAATGGCACTGACTGGGATAGCACACCCTCCAGAGGAAGTTGCTATGGTGGTGGCAGTGTATTCTGTAGCTTCAAAGGTTCTGCAGAGTGATCAGTGGGCACATTATAGTGAAGAACAAAGTGAATAAATGAACAAGGAGGAAGACAAGCTATTCATTCATGCAATCATATCCACTTGCTGCACATCAAATTGCTCACTCTGGGCAATGGGGGTATCATTAATGGATGGACTAGGCTATTTTCAGTATTTGATCAAAGATCAACCAGAATTCATACTCTGATGTTGCATACACATATATAGTGAATAAGATGCTGAGTGTGGAGCATCAGTAATGTCCCCCAGTGATACAATATAATGGTGCACCCATTTTCATTAAAATGTAGGGAGGCATTCACATTTCTCATAAAGTTATTCACCCAAACCGCTTTGCTCAATAAAAGCAACTGGCCATTTTGTTTGTAAAATTTCTTCAAAAAGAACAGTGATGGATCATGAGGAGAATGAATGAGGTAAAGAGTTGTTGGTTTGCCTGTGTGCATGACACTGGGAACTGTGATATTGAGGGCAAAGGATGGCACCAGGAGGAGGAGAATTGTGAACCTTCAAACACATGAGCAATTTCTTTCACCAGAGATGCAAATACAGTGTACCAGAGACTCATAATGAACATAACCATTCCTGCCTTCTCAGGCTAAAGTCAATGCAAGAGCTCATGCTTGTCATGCAAAAGACAAGTCAGGGGTGAGAGCAAGGTGTTCACTTATTGTTGAGCCATGTTGTGCTGTCATTTGTCATAAATAAATGAATCAGGGTTGTCAGTGGGAAAAATGCACCTCTATCATGAGAAGTCTCTAGGTGGCTGTAAGGATAGTGCCCTTGATAGATCAGCTTCATTGATGCACCTTGTAGCCATGTTTAATTCATGATCCTTCCTACTACAGCTCCTGATCTCAACACAAAATCAATGAGGCATTGGTGCAGAAAGTTATTGGTCTTCTTATCACAAGCAACATCCTTGTCCAAGAATATCAAGCAGCATGAAATCAAGGGGAATCATGCATCCTAAAGGCATGAGGAAATAAGCAGGCTGACAATAAATTACACATGCATATGGTGAGGTGAGTGGGAGGAAGCAGAGAGGTCAAAAACTTTTTTGTATGATATCTGTATTTGGTGATCACTGGATGAACCAAATGTGGATATATCTGGCCCTTTGCCTGTACAACAAAGGAGGCTACATAGCATTACACATTTTACTGATTGTCATAGTTCAATATCCATATTGTTACACAGAGGAAAAATCTGGTGCTCTATACAAAGTCTGCCACAGAATGAAGATATGACAGCATTTATGGCCCATTCTTCAATTTCTGCTATGCATGGGCTTAATTCTCATTCATGATCTTGAATTTCCCCTAGCTTCCCAACTCATTTAAATGTTAGGTACTGTTTGCTCATAAGGAACCCTTCCTATAAAGAATTCAGTCCTGTTTCAAAGCTATCTATTCTCAAAGCAATAGTTCACAAAATGGATGGAACCAAAAATGCATTATCACAATAGGAGGTAACAAGTGTCACACATTATTAAGAGGTTGTGCAAGAGCAGTCATATATATTTTAGCCATAATTCTCTCCTCATCTTCTATGGCCTCAGACACCTGGGGATCCTGATTCTTCTTTAGCCTTGTCAAAAACAGGCCCAATTTTTTCTTTGACAGTCAGCATGTCATGCCAAACAACAACTCTTTGAAGTTTGCAGGGATGGATTCTGAGTCTTGCTCGATAACATCCCTATTTTATTGCTACAGAGAAGGGCCCAGGACATGCATTGGGTCATTGAAAGTCATTGGTGAGCCTATAATATGGGGTCATATGAGTCAGACATGGGATATTATATTAGCAAGAAAACCTACTTCATTCAGATACCCAGACATGAGATATATTGAGCAACATCAAGCCCAAAAGTTGTCACTTTTTCCTAAGCTTCAGTGGAAATACCTGTTGGAAAGGCAAGTTCACCCTGTAGTCAGGCCTGTGTATACCCATGGACAAAATAGTATTTACACAGTCTTCTTTCTATTTTTTCCTTATTACATACATTTCATATGTCAATGGACTCTTATATATATACATTGTGGTTGTATTCTGCACCTCAGACATGTTTCTCTTTCACAAGTGTGCATCTGAGTCAATATCTTACTAGATCTTACTCTTCATGCTCTATCGCTAACAATACTCTTGCTGCATCTTGGAAGCATCATGATACTACCTCCAATCTAAAGGAACAAGGACTGAAGGGGAAACTGTGTGTTTACACCAAGGCTAGGAATAGTGTGTGAGTGGACTTAGTGTGATGAGTTCCTCTATTTATAATTCCCTGGCCACCTGATTTTTTTAAATGTCAATTTTTAACAAAATGTTAAGCTACTATGATCTAAAGTTAATAACAATCTAATAATACTGAAGAGGTGCAGACTGAATATTTTTATGGGTAAAACTCTAGGAAGGTTTCCTCAAACTATCTCAACATAGACAACCTGTCCTGTCTCATCCTCCTGTCCACCAACCCCTTGACCTTGTTCACTGCTATCTCCAGGGGTAACTGAAGATTGTTCTTCTTCACTTGTTACTGTGCCACCTTCTATATCTGTGTCTATAGACCCTTGACTCTGATCTTCAGAGTCATGTCCAAAGTGAAGGGATGATGAGATGCTTCCTTCCCAAGATTCTTTGGGGCGAGCATGTCCTGCAGCAACTCACCCAACAATCAATGTAGGAGCAATTTCCTATAACAATGTAAGCATTCAGTAAGAGGCATAGAAGTAAAGACATAAAACATACTCTTGCAAAAGATGCTAGAATATCAAGATATGATCCTTCAAGGCTATTACAAGCAACAAAAACCAGGTACACCAATAGAGTAATAGAGTAGACCAAGGCAGATTCTACAATAATTTCAATCATACCTCTAAATGTCCTGATACCCATCCCTCTGTGACTAACAGTGAGTATCCAATATATGATCAGGAGTGTACAGAGGATTGTTGTGGCCATAGTAAATGATGTGTATAAAATCATCCATATACCATCTGTTCCATATGCTGATGCATCCTGCACACTATTTGTAGTATCGTTGAAGCCATGATATGTATAAAGAGCCTTCATTGCTAGATTTCCTGTTAGTACTAGGCAGAGAAAAACCTAAATTGACTATACCTGTTCCTGCAAGAAGACATAGAATAGGCAAGAGGACAATCAGCCAATGATGCCCCCAGACAATCCAGCATCTACAAATCTAAAAGGTTCATACTTTCAATATACACTGAGTAATAACAAATGGACAAACTAAAGATGCATCTGCAGCAAGTGTGCTGATCAAACCAGAAGCACTTGACACCCAGGTTATCCTATCAAGTTCAGGCGATGAAGTGACTGATGCTAAAAAACATGTCCAGAAATTCCACCCATTGTCTATGAAGGTCCATTGGTAAAAAGACCACTGAGATGCAGTGGTCAAAATATCAAGACCATAAAGGCACAAAATGACAAAGACCATAGCATGGCTAGCTAGTCCTCGATTTGTATCTTTTGCAGAAACTGTGTCACCATATAGGCATTGAGCATATGTGTATATTTAAAGAAAGAATCACATACAAACAGTCCACATTGTAATGACAATAATCCCAGTATAGATTCCTGTTGACAATCTGAGTTAGTATGAAGTACAAAAATGGATTTGAAAATGTTCATCCCACTGCAGAATACCTCCAACAATGTGGCATTGAGGTTCATATCATTTATCTGGAATATGAACTGTATGTCTGCCTGTGAGAGATCAGGGATTTCTGTGATTGCTGTCATCTTGCTAAGTGTAGGGGATATAATTGTGGAGAAAGTTATAGAAGACAGACATATTAAATATGAAAACAAAGCACACACTTAATGTGTGATATATATCATAAAAGTGCAATGGAACCTTTATTAGTAGTGAAGCAGTTGAGATAAGAACTAAGACACTGGAGTGGAGCATTCATCATCTCAGGAATTCAGAATCCAACCATCCTTGCTGAGAATTATCATCCACCAAGGTTATATCTACTCAATGTTCAACTATTATTTGTAGCTTACTTGAGTCAGTCTCTCCTTGAAGTAGCAGATCCTGAATCCTGATACCTATGAACATCTCCTCAGAAAATGTATCAAACTAATATGTGCCAATCACTGGAAGGTGTAGACTTTAGCATCTTATCAACTCACAAATTTCTGGATGATCCTAAGGAAGACTATTGTACTTCTTTATGGTTCATCAATGGATCAGACAAGGATGTGGTACATGGCCCATCAAGCCCATATACATTCCTCAATGTATTGAATAGTGCCACCCTATGATTGCTTGCAGTGATGGCAGGGAAATAAACATCAATATTTTTCCTCTTACACATCAACCTGTGATACCCCTGTGATACAAGTACAAGGCAGCATCTCAAAGCCTGTCAGAAACCACATACCAAGTGATCATGCAAGATGAACTAGCTTTCAAAGTATCTCACTTCAGCATATACAGCACTTAACTGGAAATAAATGCAACCATCATCTATTTCCATTCAAACAAACTATGCAAAACTAATAACTGCCATCACCACACCAACCATCAACACCACCTGAGGGACTGTTGTAATCCTTGCACCCCCTGTCCAAAGACACCTCCCATCCAGCTTCCTCCCCCCACCATCTACCATCCTAGCAGGAACCACAACCTCCATCATACCATTTGGCACCACCCCCTCCTCCATCGACACATACACTGGTCCTACAATTGCCGGCATATAAATCACAGTGTACTCCTCATAGCATGGCACCTGGACAGGGTTGGCTCCAGGGAGCATTGAGAGGTTGCCCATAGCTATGTCCACAGTGTTAGTATGAGAAGGAAAGTGACAGATGGGACAAGGACATACTTATCTCATCAATGAAATTCGAAATAAAACATCTTGCATTTTGGTTGATTGTGAATACCCCAGCAGCTATGCAACATGAAGGGTTGCCATACAGATTGCAATGACACTTGTTAATAGCTCTCTGCAGGACACCAGACTCCCAGCCATTGAAGAAATTGGTGTGGTAGCCATACCCTGTGGGATCGCCATTTGAAAACCTACAAGGTTTGTCAGAGCGAGAAGGCAGAAAAAGATCGAGATGGGACACTCACACAAAAGGCTGTCATTGTGTCATAGCATTGGCTCCCTCCTGAAAGCCCTGTGTCACCCAGTACACCTAAGACTCTAGGATAGGTGTCAATATCAATAGACAAGGGAGGAATATGTACCTCCATGAATATCTGAGGAATCATGACTGGGTAATTTGGGTCATCGCATGTCCCATTGTCCGGACCCATTGAAGGAAATGCAATGTGGGATTTATGGTCCTCTGAATCCACGTTCTGCTTGGTATCAGTCAAGTATTCGTCCGAAGATGGCATAAGGGCACTTCTCTATCCCAACAACTCAGAAAGTTCTGCTTGCAGTTTAATAAGCTCGCAAATTGGTTGTGAATACAGGACATACAATTTGTGATCACATACCAGACAAGCAGTCCTGCTTAACGGGCAGCTCATTGTACCTCATTGACACACTGTTGAAGTTGAGGCAGAGGAATGTGATAGCTTGCTGTGTGAAGCTCGATATGTTCAAGGTGTGGAGGTTTGGATCTCCTACATGTAATGTCAACATAATAATATTAGCAGCAATATGATGCAAACCAGAGATCATCCTGAACTGCAGGGCCATGTCAGCGCTAACTAGCGGAGAAAGGCAGGACTAATGTCGTTGGGAAATGGGGTCGTCATGGAGGAGTTGTCACTAAAGAGGTAATCTATAAATGTCTCAGCAGATGAGTTTCTGTGAAGAGAAACTGAAAGTACATCTGGAGGAGGCATAAAAAGAGCATGTTGATATCATCAGAGGGTACATACATCATGGCACTCCCATTGACAGTGACAAATGACCCATCCTTTTTCTTATATGCAAGTTATCTAAGCTATATTCAGGTGTGATGAGGATGTTGGGGCTTACTGCCAGTAAAGGTGCTAGGTACGAAATTAGAAGAGACTCAGAACATTAAGTATAGCAATGCACCAGATACCAATAATTACTCTTATCCTCCTGCACAGGTATCGATGTGCAATCACTTCCCCGTAGATCTGCCATTGACAGATTTAAGCTGAAACTGCTCCCTCCCAGCACTGTGCACCTTCAGAAACACCTGGAACACGGACTAAAGTATGATGATCCTTACCGGAATGAACATGTGATCCAACTGTGCCCAGATATTGGATGGGATCCATCCGTTGTATTGTGAGAACATTATCTACAGTCATAGGATCAGCACACAATGCATTACAAAAGTCATATAAGACCAGACTTGTGGCCATTAACCAGTATGATGAGGCATTTGGGATCCACAGGCACAGAGAAAGAAAAATGAGCAAGAAGAAAATCCTAGACATAACCAAAGAAAAGGACAAGAGTAGCATATAGTAGAAGGCATAGCATCATTACTCCCTAATGGTGCATGGTGACCATGATGGCTAGGAATGAATGTTGTTTCTGAGAAAAGGCCTGAGTTCCCACATATAGCCACCACAACATCAGCTGCAGACATGCTGTGGTAATGCCACTCTTTCCTCCTTCCAACCATCTCCTTTTGCTGCATTCCTGCATAGTCCCGCAGCATCTTCTTGTTCCATGGTATTCTCTGTGCCTGTCAAACATACCCTTCGACTCGAAGGATTTCCACTATAATCTAGCCTCAAGAAATGAACATCCATTGTGTCGAATCTTCCTATGTTGCAAAGACAACCAGTGTCAGATTTGGATGAAAACCCGCATGCATTCCTTGGCACCTCGGACTGTGTGACATGATGCCAAGGAATACGAGCTATACCTCCAATCATGCAATGTCATCATCCATTGTCCATCTCTCCTCCCAGAGCAACATAGCCTCGACCACTGAATACCTCAGTAAAATCCTTCCACTCTGCCTCTTTCTGCAAAGTTCTAACTTCCCTTTTCTAGATGGCTTCTGATCCTGAATGGATGCACCAGTTGTACCACCTTCCTTTGATACCCCTTCCAAATGCCATCAGTGATCCCGACACCCTCTACCACCCCAATGCCCACTTCAACTTGTACCCCTGCTCACCTCCATGACTACCTGCACACGAACAATGCATGTATACCGAAGAATTGCTCCTCCTGGAGAAGGCATCTGGTCTCTACCTTGCATCCCTCACCCACATCATTCCCCTCCTGTCCTTGCCCCAGGCTCCATCCATGCTGACCCTCCACGAAAAACTCTGCAGAGGCTTCCATGAAGAACATGTCACCCATGTCTGGACTGCAACCATGGACGCTCAACACATCATCACCAAGATATTCGATCTGCTATACTTCATTAACCCCTATGGAGGCACAGACCCATTTCCCCTTGTTGACCTCTCTGTCTCCCGTGAAGCTGAAGCTTACTGCCAGCTCGCCTCTCTCTAAGGTACACAAGTCCTGAGGTGCCTTGGACTCTTTGTCTTGCCGTTACCCTTGCAGGGGAACTGTATGGTGTACGTCCTTCTCCTTGAGCACGTTGCTGGTGAAGACATGTGCTACCTTGTCCAAGACTCCACCATTCCCTCCCTTTGTCTTGCTCATCGCACTGCCATCATTGACGCAGCCATCAACGACTTCTATGATATCCTTATGTGCAGCATCAAGCAGCATGATATGGCTCCACGCAATCTCATCATATGGCCTCCTAGACATTGCAGCGCTCCTTTCTGCAGCAAGGGAGACTGTCCCATATGCTTTTCCATCAACCCCGATAATGTCGAGAGCATCATGATTGACTTTGAGGGATCAGAGCTCTGGGATCCAAACCACAATTTTTACAATCAGCAGACGAGGGCAAGGGAGATGCATGTGCTGAGAGAAGACTACAGGGGGGATTGGTGGTATGGAAAGTATGGAATATAGATATCCATTGTGAGTAGCTATCTTGCTCTGGGGCTGAATTATGATGAACAAGTCTTCTGCATAGACCTCCATGGCTCACTTGAAGTTTTTATCCTGACTATCCGAACCCTCTTTGTCAACAACTGCTGCTCCCAACAAGACGCAAGCTTGCCCATTCCTCATACCCCCTGAGCCACAGTGCAGGAATAACTCAGTAATATACAAGTGACCCCAGCTCACAACTACAGGACACATGCACCAGCTCCATCGCACCCTTCAATGCAAGACAGAGTAGCTCCCTCAAAGATCTTCCTTCTCTACATGACGAGCATGATGCCATAAACTGGGAGAATAGGACTCAGGCTGACGACCATTGTCCACCGGATAACAAGAAAGTGGCCTTCCTGCCATAATAATGGCTCCTAGAAGCACGCAGAGTCCGTCTTTAAAGATCCTCGAATATCATTCCCTGCTGATCTCTTATAGAAACCTTGCCGTTCCAAGGCACCAGATCCTGCAAGTCTGTCGCACCATTGCCTCTAGTGATCAATGAACTTATTCATTCTTTCATTTCCCACAGGTGCCACCCATACTCCGATGGTTTGTCCATCCTACTGCAGCACACAGTGAGGATGATTCTTTGGGCCTGAAAGCTATTCTTGCAAATATGATAACTTCAGGACCAAGTTAGAGGCTAGAAGGAGTCATCGTTTGTACCGTAAGTATGTCGCAATGGGTAACGAGGAGATGCACAACCTAAAGGCTAAAAGAACCATGTAGCACATGTCGAATCATCATGACATGTGGCCACACACTCTGATTTAAATCATTCACACAAAATTCAATCCATTTGCTGCACAAGGCATGAGCTACGAGACAATGGAAATAATGCATCTCTCACACCTCTGAACAACACTGGTGACTTACTTTATCGAATACTGAAGCAATCACAGTATTGAGTCTGTGGCCTGCCGCAACATACGGGTTTCACTGCAACCATATTATGTTGCACGTTATGACAAACATAGGATTCCACATTCGATTATGCAGATACAGACGTACCCGGAAACTGCAGAACTGGCCAGCATGGTCCCCCTTTCTTAGGAGACGAGAAAGGGTATGGATTTTCCATCACCTCAATTTCCGGAGGTTGATCTTTGCTGAAGGAGTGGAGCTTGTCTGGGCCATCGGTCCTTGGTCAAGATACTATATTAGAGTGACATGTGCACCAACTGTACTTGCTGTAATGTAAGACAATCTGAGCAGTAAGATGGAAAATGAAATCTTTCCAGGAAGTCTAATCACTTGTCAGCTCTCGTGTAATGAACATAGGACTTACAAAATGAAAGGAAGCAGCATCTAGCATTTAGCCTGTCGACAATGCACAGAATGGCATATATGCAATCTGTATGGGAGCATATGCCATGGTCCAAAAGGTCAATAGTACAGACACATCTGCTTTACATCTGAAGTCCTGATTGTTAGGAGTATGCGTCTGTTGTTGAGTAAGGAAAGTTGGTTCGCCAGCGGGATCAGGACGAATGATACATATCCTAAAGATGAAGATCTATGAAAGAAAGGTTTGAGTTTCAATAGCAAGAACAGAGAAGAAGGCATGTACCATAACACTACACCATATTTCTAGCACTTTTAACATTGACCACGAATTCTTTGTGGCACAAAAGCTCTGCTTTGTAGGACTTGGTGTAAGGAGAAAAGAGGAGTCAGAGTCAGAGTTGTTGAGGTCAGAACAAGTCATGAGCCGCTGCTTGAAATTCCTAGTGGGATATGGAAAGAGTATGTGAGCAATGGTCTTGCTGATATGGACGAAAACATCCTGACTGGAAGGGGAAGTAAGCACATTCACCTAACCAATAATTATTCTTATGTGTATGTGGAGGCCATTGTTTTGTCCATGAATTGCAATTGGGTATAAACCCATGAGCAGGAGAGTGAAGGTAGGTATAGATACAGATAAGGATATATACATGAATCGAGAGTAAACCAATAGCGACGATAAAGGTTCCACAAAGAAAATGAGTATCTTGAATAGGAAGAAGGGAGGAAAGATGCGTACCTGGAAGCTATACCAGCGCCATTATCATTTTCCTGGCACCTCGAACGTCCACCTCAATCTGTTCATGACAGCCTTGTATCAAACTACTGTCCTTTTGCAGGCTGGGTTTATAGAAGAGGGAATCGGCGTTGTCACTATCGTTGAGGTTGAAGCACTCTTCTCTATTCATGAATCATTGCTCCATCAAGGGACAACTTTCATAGGAAGTGGAGGAGGGATAAAGTCGTGATTAATCTTCTTCACAAAGAGGTCATGGAATGGGAGACACAACGAGGATCTAGGGGGGGGGAGAGGCAGTAGCGAGGTAGAGGGACATCACCACTGGACTCTGTTGGGGAAGATGGCGTGTTGAAGGGTGGGGCATGCGTTGGCAAGATGAGCAGTGTGTGATAGTTCTCTGAGGACCATGGAGTGACCCCAGCGACTGATTGTAGACAATGTGGAACATGTTCTGGCACATTTTGAGAGTGGAAACCTGTCATGGAGTTGTTCCTTCGTTATTTTCACCTATGTCAAACAGAGGGAGGAAGGCACTCGAGGGTAGTTGTTGGTCAAAATCCATAATAGATTGGCGTAGAGATGGTAATAGACGCATTAATTGATAGTCCAGATGGGGCGAGCAGAATGACAAGTTGTGGCAGGCCTTGGAGGGTCATCAGATTTGGGAGCAGAGTTTCTGTAATTTGAGTAAATGTCTTGAGTCGATGTTAGCGATAGCAGATGGATCAGGATTAGAAATGGCTGGCTTGTGTTGTTGGTGGAAGTGGCGTGGGTGGTGATGCATCCTTGTCATCACTATCGACAAGGAATGGGAATCACAGTGAGATGTAGTTAGTCTGGCCATCAAGCCATGTCAGGAGCTCAGCTCCGAGAGGCATGTGTTCCTGAAGATGATATGGCATAGTCGAAATGCAGAGTGGTGCTGTGGGATGTGGAGATTGAAGGAAGGGAGCAATAACGAGCAGAGGTTGTCCATGCAGGCAAGCACACGGGGATCTGGGTGGAATGCCATACAGGGACGGGACTAGAAATATCCATAGAGTGCAATTCCTGATGTCCTGCATGTCGAGGTCTCCGAATGATATGGCTGGCACTGTAGAGAGAAATGTTGTGCCAGTGCAGGAACGAATGTCCATGGGCTCATAACCCTGATGAGTTGGCAAGGGCAATCATTGATGGATATTTCATTTGGTGATATGTGGGCGTTTTAACAACGGAACTATGAGATTCTATTAATTTTTGCAAGGAACATGTTTCTGTGACGAATCCAACTTACATTCTGAGCTTTATGAGATCAGAGACAGATTTTACCAAGGAATTTACAGCAGCTTGAGTAGTTTCATATGCTGCATAAGCAAAAAAGAGAGACTGTAATCTGTGACTGAGCGTTCAGACAGCTGTTTGTCATAGTTGTCATCAAGGCGGACCACATTAAAGACATATCCGGACTGTTTGCAGACTGTGAGGACAGTCCCTACATATTCTGTGATATCTGCAAGAATCTGATAGCAGAGGAGCACGTAACAGGCAGAGACGCAGAAGATATCAAAACGATGAGCGCAAGAGGCAATTGGCATCCATGGGAATTAGTGTTCAGAAGCGCCCATGGATCCACATCACAATGACATCATGGGACATGTGATCTTCATCAATGGCACCAACTCTCGATTTCTATTTCTCCCTTTAGTTTCTTCTTGTGAAACCCTGAAGGCGAAGACAGTGATGATGTTCCTCAAGCGGCAGTGTACATCCTTGGAATTGCCAATCAAATCTGGTGGAAGGCTGATGAATAGGATGTCAGCCAGCATTGTAATAGGTGGTGGAGTGAGTCACAGAGATGGTAGAAGAAGGGGCTAAGGAGAAGATTAAGATATCTGTGTCATGACTCAATTGTCGATGGTCGATATTCACATGCCATGTGAACTCTGGCTGACGATCAAGGAGCCTGCAAGTGTGACAGGTGTATACCCCCATTCAAGTTTTGCCTCACCACTTCAAAAGATCCTGTCTTTGCCAGTAGAAGTCCTTGCTGCAGTTCTCTCATTGATCCCAAAGATTTCGGTACCTGCACTAGCACTGCTCTCAGGCAAACTCCTCTCAGCAGCATAGGTTGTGTTACACAGCAACTTTGAGGTGCAGGGTGTCTGATGTCCCATCTAGCACTCCCCTCACGCCCCTGCATGGCCATCCACCTAGATCTGTGTGTATCTCATACCACGCGAAACCGGGATCACATCCCACTGGTCTTCTACAGAGTTCGAGTGGCCTGTCAGGCCTTCCGGACTAACCAAACATCAATTCATCAACTCTTCCTTAATCAATGGATAAAGCTCTTGCATCGTAGTATATTCATCATGCCGCATTCCTGGAGAACAACATGCACCAGATATATATGGAACGTATGAAGACCACAGTAACGTTGAACACGGGACGGGAATACATCAATATCAAGCTCATTCATAGCAAGTGAGCAACTCGTGCCAATCAAATGTAAGCTGAGGAAACTGATTGGAATAGAGATGAAGTTTTGACATGGTCTTTCACACACAGAAAACTCTCACATCAAACTCATTTCATTGTGGCCAATCCAAGTCTTCACCTGCCTTCACTGATTTTGCACTGACTAGAACTGACTGCTTGAAGCACACCATCACACCTTGTGATTTTCCTGTAAATCATAGCATACATCCTGTTTATAGATCCACCCTTTGCTCATCAGGCGAGGCAATCTGATTTCTCCTCATGAAGGATGTTATACATTGAGACCAACTATTTATGCTCTCTGTGGAGTTCACGTGGGGTGCCCTGCTACTCTCCTTCACTCCAGAACTATGGAGAACATCTATTCTCAACTCATCTGTGAGTACACAAATTCACCACTAAGACACCCTATCTCGCCACCCTGCAGCGCTTTATGTCCTCAAATGTCTCCTCTACTCATTCTTCACCCCCAAACGATCCAACACTTGGCACACCATCTGCGCCACTGCCTCCTCCTGCTTCACCCTCCACTGCTCTCCCTCTGACTTTCTCTCCACTGCCTTCTTCGCTCATGAACTACTGCCAATGGACGTGATCACATAACCTCCCAGCAATGGTTGACGAGCTCCCAGACAGTGCACACCTGTTGTGGATTGGTCCAAAACGCATGGATCAAGTGATTGTGTACTGTCACAGTACAGTGGGTTGCTCCACGAAATGTTGAGTAAGCAATTGAGAATCATTTTAGGAGGAGCATACATGATGAACTGCATGGGAACGTTGTAACATTTTGCCAATACCTTCAAGTGCAGCTCGAACAACCCAACGTCCATGTTGGCATTGCAATCTTAGCATACAGTGAGTTCTTTCCCTTCTTTGTCGTCCTTCAAGCTTTACTCACAACTCCACCCTAGAACTCCTCCCAAACAACCCCTTCCCAGCCCAACTCTGCAAAGCCCAAGCCGCCATCTCCACACTCCTCAGTGCAGGCACCAAACCTGAAAACATAACTCTCACAGGCGCCTCTGCCAGGGGAAACCTTGTCCTCGAACTCCACATCCACATCCTGCCCCACTCCCATTCAACTCTACAATCCCTCACCAGACACGCTTCCATGGCATACTCCTCGTATCCCCCTGGGTCTCCATGCAAGAAGACCTCAATCTCCCTCAACACTGCCTCGATGCCAAACACCAATACAACAGCCTAAGTGCCAAGTATGGCCAGCTCCCCTGCTGGTCACTCCTCCACAACGTACCTCCCACACAGATCCCATTCATCGACCCCCTGGAAGTGCCCGAGGATCAGTTCAACGGTCTCTCCGGGCTCGTGGAGCATGGGTTTGTGATTTGGGGTGAGGTAGAGTGTCTGCAGGCAGGCCATAGGCGGCTATGCAAGAGGTGTATGGAGCTGTATCATCCTCGGATTGAGGTGTATGAACAGGTGTCAGGGATCTATTGTCAGCCAATATGGAACTCAGCATGGATGGGCAACGTCAGGAAGCCGAGGATCATGGAGTGGTTTGCAAGTGTGTATGCAACTTGTAAGGAGAAACTTAATTCAATCCTGTAATCCAAGATGTGTTTTTGAGAGGGAACATCTGTTTGTTCCTGCCTCTGAGACTAGGTGACGACGACTTGTACATGTCATGAGGTAGCGAGAAAAGAAACCCTGTATGCCGGTGAGATCAAAGCAGTCGTTACACCAGCCATAACCCCAGTAATGTGTTCCATCTATTCGCATGTGTGTTTATATGTGCAAAGGAATTCAAATATGACATAAGAGCCCATAGAGAAGCTAACCATGGTTGTTGGATGGGGCGAGCAGGATGATAAATTGTGGAGGGCCTTCGAGGGTTGTAACATGCTCAGTGTGGCATGTACCACTAAACTGTATGTGGTGGAGATTTCAGGCAGATGGTTGCGGAGGATGTGAAGAATGAAGGGAGAGTTAGAGTTAGAGAGTGAGGGTGAGTACTGTATCAGATATGCCTGAGTCTGTGATAACGGCCATGCAGAAATCGAATGTATGTGAGTGAGGATGCCTCGCAAAAGATGGACCCGCCTTGTGACAACGGAGATCAGTAGCATATCCATATTCAGATAATCCCGCATGTTGAGACTGCAGTACAATATGGTCTGTGTTGTAGAGAGAGAATCACAAGAGACCAAAGTGAACGTGGGCATCGCCATTCATGGGAGGAATTAGACAAGTACAGTCAACACTTCAGGAGGAGGCAGGATTTTATGCAGCGAAAGAGGCAGTGGTGTATGAGAAATTGGGAGAGGCCGGACTTGAAGGTGAGATCTGTGCAACTCTCATGCACCTCAACTGATGATCCGGGTCCAGAGGGCAATATCATCCATCAATAACTCACTCGATGACATGGCAAACAGCCCGCTTCTTTCCTCCTTTTCTTCCATCATCTCATTGCAATACCTTGAAAATATTTGCACTTTTGTCAGCATTCCTGCCACTAGGATATGAAAATGTCTGTTGTGTTTTAAACCTGGATTTAATAGTAAATAATGGTGAAGTGCTGCCTGCGTGCACAAGCTAGAAATGCAACAGAGTCGAAGACACTGATCACACCCACACCTAACACTACACACACAAACACACTCAAGTTCGTTGGGGGATTCTGATGCGATAGAAGTAGCGACACAAAGAACTGTATTCTCAATATCTCTAAGATACATGTATAGCGATAGCGCTCGTATCGTATCTTGACTTCTCTAAGTCTAAAAGCTTTTCTCAAACAAGAGGAGCAATGTTCATTGCTTGGCATCAAGGCAAAGGGGTTTAACAACAACTCTATACATTGATAGACGTAACCACAACTCTTCTAAAGTCACACGCTATTCAAACAGCCACAACGAACAACAGAACTAACCACTAGGCACGACTCAAAGCACAGCGCTTCAAGCAGAAACCAATACACTAACACAATCCACAAGCCACAGGGTCTATACCTATGCGCTCAAGCTTCCTAACCAATCGTAGATCCACAGGGTTCCAACCTATGCAATCCAGAGAACACAAACTAACACAGATAACCCCGTCCGACAAGCCAAAGGGTTTGAACCTTTGCCAACCTGCGGAAATACAGAAAGCAAGCGCTAATCAGACCAAAGGGTTCGAACCTCTGCTGCCTGTAGTGCCTTGCATCACACAAGAACCTCAAAGAAGTGAGAAAGTGTCCACACTGACACTCAACTCGGGTTCTCTATAGGAGCGCAAGTGAAACAATGACCGAAACCTATGCACAAAGTGCCGCATTAACTTTCTTTGTCTAGCACGCTACTCAATATCACACAATATGTCTCAGCTAAGGTCTATATTCTCTTGCTCGAAGCTACAAACAACTCCAAGTGCTAGAGCGCGTGGCAGAAAAGCTTTGCACCGTTACACTGGGGGTCTGAAACTTGTACACTACTTCTATCCTACTGTATTTATACTGTCTATGATCTACAAATTAGTACAACTGGTTATAGTATTATTTCTTCTGCGGCCTTCCATCCCTTGCGTCCCGTGCATGCCGCATGAGCATGCCATCGCTTGGCACTTAGTCAAACACCTGACTCGGACCCAGACTTTGTAGCGCACATGGTTGTGACATCAGTTAACACTGTACCCAGTGATAGGTCACATCTCCAGTTATATCCTCGGAGATATCTCTTATCAAACAAGTCCCAATCCAACTTATTCATATTTCTCTAGGTGTCTCTGTCATTTGTGATGACTTAGTATTCGTCTAGGCCTTGCGCTCTTCGGCTGAAGTGAGTCTTCTCGGTTCTATTCATTTGTAGCCATTATATCAATATGCGTGCAAGTTGCCGGTCGATCTGTACCTTGTGCATCATAGATCAATGTCTCTCGTAGTTCATCTAGTATCACATGTGTCTCTAATTATTATATTCTGATACCCACACAATGTTATCTTGGTGCAGTTAGTATCAAGCACTGAGCTCTCATACTTAGATTGACCTTATCTAGTATTGCTCTAAGCTAGAGCATGTGCTCTACCAATAGTCACTTCCAATATTCATTGTACTTGCTTAATACCATTGCGCTCTTTGTACATTCTCTCTTATTGCATTCACAGAGTTCTATTTTAGGTATGCAATGCCTAATAATGCGAAATTACATGCGTAAACGCCCTGGGGGCATGTCAACGGATTTACTTTGCAGGCGAGAAGGAAACATACATCAGTAGCTATTATATCCGTCACAGAACCGAGGAAAATATTGGTAGGGATGAGTTAGGAGGTTAAAGAGGAACACCAAGAGTGTAAGATGGAAGAAAAGAAGCAAGCGAGTGGAGAAACCCTGCCCTAAAATGTAGTGACTTTATCGGCCCGATATTGCCCCTCAGCCTGACATCACCCTCGCAGGCGCTTCTGCTGGCAGGAACATTGTCCTTCAATTCTGAATGCATATTTTCCACCCCTTCCCTTCCATCTCCTCCATCACCATCCTATGAGTGGTGACATCCTACTCCATATTGATTCTTCCAGCTTATGTATTAGCAGGATCGCAGGGCGAGCCAGGATAATTTCCACGTGCACCAAAGGTGAAATTACAATGTTTTCCAACTCGAATCGACTCCTCGGCTCAAGCTAATTGACATCAACAGGTAAAACCAAAGACACATCAAGTGTCTCCATATCTAAATCTTCCAAGTATCGGCATGCACAATGTGTCGATTCATATGTATATCTTTGATGGCTTACCATGTCATCTCCAGGTAGCCAAGGCGATACTTGAGTGATGTAAAGGATGTACATACCCATATCTGAGAATGCATCATCTCATCCCTCCTTTCCTGTTTCCCCTCCTTCTATATGCCATGATGTCTCTAAGTCTTCCCATCACATCTACTCCCTATATTCTTGCTGGGATTACTTTATGTCTTGCTGCAATGTTGCTGTGCATGGCTGTCAGCACATTTCACATGTCGCGCTGATAGACGTGTCGTGATCTCATGGCTGGAACAGTGTACCTTGTCAGGCCCATTTCAATAGCTGATTATTTTTACTTATTGTCAACTGCCATGTTGATTGGCACTTTGCTGTCATGCTCAAAGGTGAGTTTGTTTTGCCTATGCTTCGGTGATACGCAGGTTATGTATCCACCTATAAATTTCGCGATTTTGTATCTAAAATGATCACAATTGCTAAGTTATAATTGGACTTGTCAACAGAGAGCTAGAATGGAGACTTTGTGTTGCTAGCTAATGGCTATAGCAATGCACTGTACAATATAAAGCAGTGATTACTTAGTGTGTAGCGATGGTACCATATTGGATTGGCTCTACATGCTGGTATAGCGCACTAGGACCACTGAACAAGTAATGTGACACCATCAACCCATGTCGCGACACAGTGGAACACATGTACATGCATATCAAGCCACTGAAACCAGAAGTAAAGTACAGAATAAGCTGTGAACTATCACTGATATGTCAATACACAGGCACTCCCTGCCCAAGACATGTCTACAGTACCGGAAGTAAGTTGAAATAGTGACTGCATACTAGCATATGCTATGAACACGAAACCTTGCAGAAGAATTCCCCAACCATATGGAAAGGAAGCAAGGCAACAGCACGAGACCTTGACATGTCTACAGAAGTGTTATGTCCCTTGTATGTGTGTCGCATTTACTGCAGACATGCAGTATTCCAGAAAGAATAAGTTTGAAAGCGTACTAGACTTGAATGGTCTCCCTGGCAGGGTGAATATTCCCTTGATGTAAAGAAATGAGATGATGCGACAAGGCTGTCACTTATAGCACCTATGGTCGCATTGCTTATCCTGCAGTCGCACTGACTCAGAAAGAATATAAGTTAGAAGATTAACATGTCTTGGATCAGTGACGTATAGACCGATCACCCCAAAGTGGATTATGATTAAAATGCAGTGCAACCGCTGATCGCACCAGCTCGGAACTCAGTGTCCGGTGCCCATACAATGGTGCGATGCCTACTGTAAGAATACATGATGGAATAGGAAGCTTTGCAACCGGGTATCCAGCCAACAAGTCCGGCAACACATCACTTATTGCCCAGTATGAGTATATGGAACAAACTACGTCACAATATAGCACTAAATAGGTAGTATTACATGTCGCGTCGGCCTATAAGTCCGTCGTGCCCTCGGCCCAGACCTAGAAACCCTCAACCCAGTAGTAGAACCCTATACCCAGACGCCACTTACTAGTAGTTTATGACCAACACACCAAGATGGATTGGACCATGTACAGTATTTAAAGGCCTCATTGTTGTAATATACAGGAGGCAACGCCCTCCCCCAGATTTGACCCAATTAGCAGAGTGCTAGGGCAAGTTGAAGGCCTGAGTGACGCCTTGGAGTATTTGAGTAGTTGGCTAAGTTCGCAAAGACTTGCAATCCCTAAGACAAGTGCCTACAGCCAGTGAGCTGGGTCGTGTCGAAGGCTTTTGTGTAGTCCAGTGTTCATGGTAGCTATTCTTTAAGTCCACCAAAAGTATAGAATAAATAAAAGAGTACTTGAAGTAATACGAGACAAGTCAGGCCAGTGTGCCATCGTTATCATAGCCAGTGCGCTAACGTGAGACGCCAGTGTGTGCTAAATCATAGCCAGTGTGCTAACGAGGCCAGTGTGCCTTCAAAACATCTTCGTGTCAAGCCAGTGTGCTTTTGCATCTTGTATATTTTGAGTCCCAAACCAAAGCATCGCCTTAAGATAACTTATTGTCCCTCCCACCTGTTCATCCCTTGTAGAGTCGAATTGAATAGCTTGAATATCCCTTAGAAAGTACAAGTAAATGTCATCATGACAACTCCCAGATCAGTCGGGCTGCACTTTACAACAGAGTATTCACACTTCCTCCCATACTAGCCAGTTTGCAGAGGCCTTCTATCGGTCTCGAAACACCCGAACTTAAATATTGGTGATTGTGAGTGCAAGGATTGCTTAGGGTTTAGTATATATATGAGTTACACTCGTTGTATATTATATCTAGAGTTTTCCCAGTGCTGTTACCAAGCACATCATCGGTTCATTTTCTTACTGATTGGCTAAAGCATGGGTACCATTGAACTCTATAGCCCAATCATCGAGGTAAGTTTTACTCAACTTCATTCTTGTTGGCCAGGTGCTCAAAGATTTGATCAGCTGCTGGATCTTTCCCACCAAGGATGACCGTCTCCATCAGCAGGTCACTCGTCCATGTTGTGTCTCTGTATGTACACGATGTTGTTCATCCCGCTGCTTCTTTCTGATAGTCGCCTAGATTAATATCAAGCATTGGTATGTACAAGATGTTCTTGACTCTGTCATGCTCGTGAATAATAAAACAAGGTCAGGTGCCCTCACCCTGTTTCACAAGGGATCCTAACCATTTAATATATAAACGATGGATCCAAACCATCAATCATAATATATTAAATTCCATGTCCTATCGTGTGACGGAGTGATATATCACTACTGTCAGGCAGTCATGTGACCCTTCCATTGGCGAATACCTCGCTCGTTGTCGTGCCCATCACTATGCTGGGCATTACTGGACAAAAATGTGAGATCTTGTGAGGGCACATGAGATTGAGAGAGGGAGACTCCTTCCACACCAGAAACACAACCAACCAAGGTACTTTGAATGTGACCGGAGGGGTGATGCCTACTTTGGGCCACCACCCCCGCACCCCCCTGTAATAAATAAATTCATTATGTTTATTATGCCAAAAAAAATTGCCTCAGCACTCCATGAGGTGGCTGGCACTGCCACAGGTCTCAACTTCTCTCCTGGAACATGACCACCATACTAATTGAGTGGGTCAACAACTCATGGGCTGAGCTCTGCCACTCTGTCAACTGCATGCTTCAGGCTGGGAATGGTGATCCCCACCATATTCAGCTCCAGATGAACAATCTTGCCTTGTGGGAACAATATTGGACAGAGGTTCATCTTTATGTAAACCACGATGATCAGATTTTTCACTCACATGTTACAGAACCAGGTGTATTTCTCTGATGAATACATCACAATTATCAATACCAGACTGAATGCTATGAGATCCTCCTTGACAGCAGCATTATTCATCTCTAACGATCCACCCACCAATCCACCTCTGCTACAACCCAAGTCCAAGGTAGTATACACTGGGAGGAAAGGCCGACCACATGCTGGTATTGACCCCACCATACTAGGGTTGCTCACTCAAACCCATGGTTCTGCTGCCCAGATTGCTGACCTCTTTGGCACACATCCTCAGACAGTAACCTGCCATCAGCAACATGCTGGACACGCACCTTTTCAAATGGTTGTAGATGCCAATGGGCAAGAACACCAGATACATAGACCAACCAGACCGAAAATGTCGGATATTTCTGATGAGGAGCTTGACCAGCTTATCAATGGAATTGTAGGTCGCTGTCCAGGATATGGACGGGGCCAGATCAAGGATGTGCTTGATCACCTTGGTCATCATGCTTGATCACCTTGGTCATCGTGTTTGTTGCCAATGTATCGATGCATCCAAAAAACGAGTCCACAGCCTGAACCTCACTTTTGGCCAGCGACTGCTTGCCTGAAAGAACTACTCTGTGCCTGGTGCTAACTCCATGTAGCACCATGATGGTAATCATCGTGGGTTGCACCTTTCATTTACTGCTAAGACTGTTAACATCCCAGTTAGGGCTCATCCAGTGGAAGATGCTGCTTCATATCTTTGTTGACGGCAAAACTAGGGTCATCACAAACATCTGTGCAAACAATTCCAACTGACCATACATTGTCTTGATGGTTTTTTTGGATGTGACACTGACCTGGGGTGTTCTGAAATGCTTATGGGGTGACCATGGCATCAAGAACCTATACACTGCTCAGTGGATGGAGAATTGCTGAGGGGTGTTAATGAATCCTTACATCTGGGGCCAGTGAGCTTGTCTTTTTTCCATTGAAGACCATCCATGTCACTGAACCTTCCCCAGGTCTGTTCACAATACCCAGGCAGAACAGATGTGGGTAGAGACATCACGAAGTTGGTGCAACCACTGGTACAACTTTTTCATGGAGCTCAAAGCCAGCTATGGTCTGGATCATGACAAGTCCACACACATTTGGTTACTGCAACGTCTTCTCCTCACGACAATTGATGAACAAGCACATCTTTGGGCTGATGATTGGAACAATCACAAAATTCTGTTGGAAGGCAAGTGTCCAGAAAGCCCATACAATATGTGGATTGAAAGTCAAATCATGGATGGTTTCCAAGGCCTTGAACATGTTTTCCCCACTGACCCATGTTGTTTGGATCCATTTGCCGCCGTGCCTAACATGGGGGTTAACTGTGACATCCTCACTCTCTTAGAACAACATCATCAGTCCCTCACAGCTGAGATCCTCGCTCACCTGGATGATGGCAGGGGAAATGTCCCACTGCCTCAGAACTGTTAGTTTCTCTGTCAACAGCTCTACAGACTTTACTGACCACTTTCATTGAAGTTCTGGCAGACTCGTTGGCATATGTACCCTGTGAACCTCCTAACTGCCCACTGACACCGGAGGAGGTAGATGTGCTTGACCGGACCATTGCAACCAGTCTGGGAATGGGCGATGACACTGATGCAGGCCGGCGCATACTCTGGATCCATGCCTTGCAAACACTCCATGCGATCATGGCTCATCAACTCGCTTGACTCATTGTAGTGGTAATTTTGCCCATTGTTAATAACTTCACATGAAATATGCAATCAATGAGGTGTATTGTGTAATGTGATACAATGTGCATGAACAATCCTTTGTGATGTGACCAACAAGGTGGTCTGTCATGTCACACATGCTGAAATTTGACCAGAAGGATCTCCACTTTGTCTCAAAGTTCTGCTCGACACCTGATTGACCCACATAGCCACAATTATAATAGGTATCCCCATAGTCAGGGGCACACTATTATTGTTGCAATTTTGACATTTTCCCCTACATCCGAATAGCTCCCCAATACCTGGCGACCTTCAACACATATTTTACAAGATCGGAATCCTCTCCACTCACCCACCATTGCCACCTCACGCCTGCTGACATAACTAGCCCGTCGACATCCCGCTCGCTCTTACAAATCATCATTCCCGACCTTTTCAGCCCCGTAGTCATTTCCTGCCTCAATTTCCGCTTCGATAATGAATTAAAATATGTTTTATATAGCAATAATATACATGTATTAATATGAAACTAATCCTGTCCATTATCCCCTGATATCTGCATAATAGCCTCAACTTCCTCATTGATAGCCTTTTCCTGCTCTTCATCATCACTATCATCATTCTCAGAGTCGACAGCATGACGAATATCGTCGTTATCAATGTCCATACTTTCATCCTGTTGCGCTTCCAGCCCGAATCCTGCACGTGGTGTTGCCACTGTCCCCACTGTGATATCACCAGTAAAGTTGGGTTCTTGAGATAGCACATAGAAGCGGCGCATGTGCATATTGTAGAATCGTTCTCGGCCACGTTGATACTGTGAAACCTGCAGCGCTAAGGTAGGAGATGTGGTCGCTAGAGCTTTCTCGTGGTGTTGTAGATATATGTCTTCAGTATGCATGTAAGTGATTACACGCCATATTTCGATGTTGAGGCGCTGCATCTCCTCCTTCGCACGACAGATTTTGAAGTACGTATCCATTGCTTTTCGTCCTGCCAGTGTGGCCCATTTGCGCTGGCTCATATCCTGTCAGACATCATGTAGAAGATCAAAGTCAGCCAGAAAGGCATACTCAATGACACGTTCCCATTGCAGTGCTAGTCTTGGTGGTTTGAGCGCAGCGGCAGCGGCATTATATTGAGAAAGAGCAGTCCGTTGATACGCTTGGTATCAGGCTACCCATAGATTTTGCGAATTTTATACAAATTAATGCAAACTACTAGCTGTACTAAGGACTAGAGTGGAGACTTCGCACTACTAAGTCGAGTCATCTAGATCAGTGTTGAAGCACCTAAAACTGTAACAGAAGAGGAAGTAAGAGAAGACATCTAGACGAGTCAACTCTACAAGCCTTTCGAGATTACTTGCTATTTCCTGTTTAAAAACAGACTACACATAGTCACCACACAAACGGGACCTCACTGTATCTAGACGAACTCAAAAACCAGAAGTTAGAAAACCTGAACTAGATTAGCTTGTCAAACTCGACAAAGCTGAAAACCACTTCGAATAGTTACTAAGTCACGACGGAACCAAAATCCTCCATGAACTTAGTCTAAAAAGAAATGAATGAGAAACCCTGAACCCTGCATAAAAGAATAGCCTAGTCAGGAACCCGAGGTACCAGTCTAGATCACGCAAGTGATCGCGACCATACAATCTCGGTACCTCGATCGATCCATGATCGATGGTTACATCCACTAAGATACTAAGGCAATTAAACAAGTACTGAATGAATAGCCACACGGCACCATAGGAAAGCGGAGGCAGGAGTGCCTACGGACCAGCATGGCACCCCTAGGCAATAGAAAAACCCGTCGCCTCCCCGTATAACTGAATGAATATCTCGGAATCACGCAATTCTTATAGAATAATTACTCATCGTTTGTATTACTACGCATAATCACGCTACTAGTAGTCTAGATAAGCGACTCCTATACCTAGGCGTAGAATACTATAAAATACCGTCATCTAGACACACAACAGCAGGAAAGCATTCCCCCGCGTTTGTGCTAGTGGCCCATAAGCTACCTAATCAAATAACGGATTTAAGTGCCTGTCCTCGACTGAGTAATTCGTTGCTAAGTCACCCAATAAGAAAGAACAAGTAGTTGAAGTGAAATAAGCCCTAGAACACTTTGAGTTCGAACAATTGAAAGAGTCAGCGTACTCTAGAGTCTGCATGCTCTTTGCAAGTCTGTGTACTTGACATAGGATCTGTGTATCCTTTGTAGAAGTCTGTGTACTTCTTTGTCTCAAGTCTGCGAACTTGTGTTGAGAGTTAGTGAACTCTAGAGCCTGTGAGCTCTTTGTAGAACCTGTGTGTTCTTTGATTGTTTGAGTTAAGAAGTAATCTAGACCAGCTATTTGCTCGCCTAGATGACGTTTGTTCTCTGAACTAGACCAGTTCCTACCTACCTATTAAAACCCCACGTCGTTATAACCCGTTATCTCGACTAGTGTATCTTGTGTAAACATCTTCTAGATCAGAATCAGAAGTAGTTTTCAAATGCCTTACATTGAATTGTCAAAGTCTAAGATCGTACACGAGTGCTTCTACTGTACTCAACCTCGAACTTACAAACATTGGTGATAGTGTGAGTGTTTAGAGTGAGAGTTAGTCTCTAGATTTCTCATCTAGAGTTTAGTTTTCCTTTGAGCGCTGCCCATTACTGAGCACATCACCGTATTGCTTGGGATCTTGCCTGGAGAGCCTTGCCAATGTGCTTTCTCATTTTGTAGCCTGAAGTTTGTTTAGATGAAATATAATGGGATAGTTATTCACTCACCTGTGTGTGACATGTTCATCTTCGTTAGCTCAAAGATCCGGCTGACAATGAGACCTTCCAGTTGGTCAAGACACTGACGGTATGTGCACATTGCTACTCGCTGTTCATTTTTGACCCATTTTTCGCATCCGATTGTCCAGCATTCATCTGGTGAGATGTTCAGCGATTGCTCCAGGTCCTGGACACATTCCAATTCTTGTGATCTCTTTTCCATGAGTCATCTTCGTGCGGTTTCCATCTTGCGGGTATCGTCTTGTGTTTTGGGGAGTGTCTCAGTCATTGTGTTGATGAAGGAGATCCTTTGACTTGCTGCGACTTTGGATCTGCACAAAGATCAAACTAGGGACTGTACATCAGAGGGAAATAGATGCTTACTCTAAGGCATAGTAGTGTACCAGCCTTGCGAAGTACTCCATTTCGACCGTTTCTTCTGGTGGTTCTCGTTGTAAGCCCAAGAGATAGGTCGCTTCCTCTTTCAGCCAGGAATCAAACTCCTTTTCATCAGCAACACCTAGGTCATGCATTGATTTCTTGAGCACCGGTTCTGTCTCGATAATTTGTAGTGCTTGGCGGTAGTTATTGCACAGAAATTTACCTGTGGATATGACAGCATTAGGTGTGAACTGGTATGTGGATAACGGTTCTCTCACTGATGTGCTCAAATGACTCAAAACGGTCGATATGCCTTAGATACCACATTATTCGTTGATGGCGATGGAAGCAGCTTGCATATCGTATTATGCCAGCCAGTGCATTCGACTTTGAAAAGAAATGCTCCAGTGTCTCAAGGTCTTCAAGACCTAAACCTGTGAGATATGTACCGAGGTGTTGAAGTTGACACAGTCAGTTATGGGCGTGTCCATGAAAAAGGCCAACCAAGACACGAAACTTCTTTGCTTTTGCGAGCTCGCCTAGGGGTGAGCGACTAACAGTTCCACCGAATTTACACCCTATATCATACCCCATCCCAAGTTGTTCACCAAAGACCTTGAGTAGTCTTGAGACAATTGCGAGGGGATACTTTGCCCTGTAGTAAAAAAGTCAGATGCCAGACAGACACAAGACTTAAAAAACTCACTGCTCTCCACTCTTCACCATATCTGCACCTAGAAGTACAGATCCATGACGACATAGTGAAAGAAAGAACCCTGTCTCTTCAAAGATGCCCCACATTTTTGAGGTGCAATTGTCCAACATATTCTTCCAATGCTCCTTGCATGGTGTGAGTTCCTCCGTTTTGACTGTCTCTGCATCTCCAATGACCTCTTTTGACCAACAATCGACCTCACTCCGAGGGAGAATATAACTCCCACCACCATCACGTGAGTCGTCTCGTTCAATGCTTACTTTACCACCCACTGTCTAAGGTATTGATAAGCTTACTTTGTGGTATGTGTTTCAACAAATCGTTGCCATCCATTGCACCGAGCATGCAGAACTCCAGCTGTTCTTCACCATTGAGCTCGAATGTGCAAGCTGGACAGCAATTCCTGAGATGCCAACCAATATTGTCACAGCCAAGTTCCTTCATGATACGGTGCTCAACATTTTCCAAAATTGCAATAAAGACGTCGTAGCAGATGCTGAACTGCTCTCGTAGTCCACCTGCGATGGGATAGGAGTGAAGGTCGCATAGTGCTCGCACAAAGCCCTGCACGGACATCTGAGGACAGCGTAGCATGGTGGCATGGAATATTTCCATAGTACAAAATGTAACAACGAGCCCAGGTCATCTTGGGGCACAGGGAATAACACCATTACGAATGAATGCGTTGGCAGAGAGATGGGCAGCAGGGAGAGAATAACGCCCTGTCTTAGTCATTAACTCACTAGTTCCATGCTCCAAATTGGTTGTAAACGTACGGAAAACATCTATAACAGAAACTTTGCTTTCTTGTGATGCGGTTTCATTAATGAGACTTGCTGCTTTATTTTTGTCATGCTCCATAACCCAGGCAAGGTACGCATCAGTCATGGGTTCTAGTATGCTCTTGAAGGCATCAATACGAAGTTGTGTACGATTTTTGTGTGTACAACAGTCCTTCCTATGCCTAGATAATGTCAGTTTTCAAAGAAATTAGAATGGTTCTTTAAATCTGATGCACCCTTTCCCTTTTCTCCACTTATTGGCAAGCTGTTGATGAAGATCCCTCGCCAGCTCATACTCTCCACCCTCATGACTGATTTCCATGGCCTCCTCTCCACGTAGAATCCCATTCAAACACCCAACGTCAGAAATATCTTGCCAGTCACTGGAGTCGCTATCATTTTGGTCCTCAGATTCAAGGCTAATTGTTGGTGCTAGGCATATCTTCTGCCTCTCCACTTCAGCCAACTCTTCTGGATTTAGGCCTGGAATTATACTTGTAAGTACACTGGCAGGTAACTAGTAATAATTACTTACTCTTGAGAAATCCATGTTCAGCCACTTTGGCAGCATGAGCCCGCCTTTCTGCAGCTTTCCGGGAGTGAACAACTGGCTTGGTGCGAGCCCCACATGTGTTCACAGGGAGATGTATCTTCAATGAGGAGCCAGAGGCACGGTGGATGCCCATAGTGAAGGTGGTGGCTAAGAGACGTGACTGGAGTGAATGCACATGAAAGACTGATGATGTCAGCACAGCACTCTCAGAATTGTAAGTGCGCTACTTCTCAATATTAATATTGTAGGTTAACTTGATGTCCCGAGCACTGGAAATTAGTCTGAGAATAACATTTATGATCTTTATATTCAATAAGATTAATTGTTTGAGGCCACAAAAATAATGGGAATGGTATGGGTCAAATCTGTTGTTGGTCCCATACGAGACTTTACACTGCTTCAGATTGTGACTCCAAACGGTCACTTTGAAAATTTGTTTGCCTCATTCCTCTCTCGTCCCTCCTCCTTCCGCCTTACAAACTCTCAAACAAGCTGTCCTGGACTCTAAAAGTAAGTACATATAAATTTTAATTCAGTAAACCATTGGGATTTAAGTTCTGATTTGCCAGGTCGTTAACTCGCCACATAAGCCTTCTGGGCCTCGATATTGCCTAGTCCTTGTCACCACAACATGAAATCTTCTCCAGAATCTATCCAAAGTAAGCAAGAGAAATGCCACGAGTCAAAGAAGGCCTATGAAGAGAGGTAAATGAGCTATTACAGATCAATTGTACTTGTTTTCATTTCTACTGCTCAGAAACAAAAAAGCATGTCGAGAAAAGGCTCAGGACGCCATGAGACGGTACATACTGTCGCATAATACCCCATGCTATTGACCATGCTGATTTCCTGCATCCTGTACCAGCCAAAGGGAGAATTTGAAGAATTTGCCACCAAAAGAACAGCAAACTCATCAGGATTGGAAGCGAGAGTATCAGACAAAATATCGTAAAACGTGTGTTCATTATCATTTCAGAATACATTATACTTTACTACAGCTAAATAATCAAGCAGAAAGAGGGAGGTCCTATGGCAAAAATCAGATCTTCTCTGTTGGAGGTAAGTCAAAGCTTTTATGCTTCGGTGAGTCAAGACTTATAAACATAAACCTAGAAAATTCATGAATACGTACAAAGACTGTCCTCAAAATATGCCAGATGATCGCGTGCACAGAAAGGGCCATCTGTATCATCCAGAAGATTACCGAAATACCTAGGTCAATGATACCTTATTCTCGGAATATTACCTTGTTTTGTAGAAGAATTTGAGGCAGGAAAATACCGTCATAAATAAATTTTAATTTTGTGTTGAGAATATGAAGATGGAACAAGGTGAGGGGATGATGGCATGCAGAAGGTAGCAAGACGCATAGCACATAGGAGCAATCAATGCATCACATGATATCGAACAGACCGCCACTCTACTGTTTGCATTACACAACTAACATCTTGACTCCTGAACTCCTGGCTTTCCTCTCATTACGATGCTCCCTTCATCAAACACGCCCTTCCAGCACATCACAAACAGACCAAGAAATATAGAGCGACATGAGCCAACCTTCACTGAACTTCTTAACTTGCCCAACTACGTCTTTCCAGTCAACTATGGTGGTGCCACTTTCGGATTTCTAGGCAACCCAACACCTCAAGACTGGATATATGCTTCCAATGGATTCAACAGCACAAATGAAGGTGCTCTTTCATTCAACAGTGACTCATTCAATGGAGTAATGTTTCCTCAACCCACCACAAGCTCTCAGCTCGCACTCTCTCAGGTGCGTGGTAGCCATCGTATATGTGCTTATTCTTACATGTATTCAAGCCAAATTACATGCCTCTCCCTGGCCAGATTCCAGCGAGCCCATACCATCAACCTATGCCAGCCACAAATGATTCGATGACCATCCCAAGCAACATTTCTCACCCTCGCCATCAACAGTGTCACACACAAACTACGTTCATTCCATATATACCACCCAACGAGTCTGATTTGCCTGTCGCACAATGCAAGGAACGGAACAAGGACTTGGCTCAGGCTCAATCTGGCGTGCATAGTAACTCTTTGGCTGCAGAGAATACTTCACCCTCATCTGGAAATTGTTTTGCAAGCTCTGGGACTGCGTCGAGTACAGCTCGTGCTCTTGATTCTGCTCTAGGTTGGGATTGAAGTCAAACTCAGTCAAATTCTCTAGGAACTACAAGTACGACGTCGACTAATCTGCCATCAAGTGAGCAAACAAAAGATAGTCCTCTGCCAGAGCTACACAACCGAAGGAGTGCCCCTACTGTCAACAACATCGAAACACACGAGCGAGGGACTGCTGCCATCATTGTGGACAATGAGATATGCGACCGAAGGAGTCCAACCGCCGTCAATGTTGACAACAACAACGAGGACGAGAATTATGACCAAACATGGGCCAGCCGCAATCCCAAGAAACCTGTGATTGCTAAGCAACAGAGGCAACTACGAAAGGGCCAGAATGGCGAGGCGAGGAAGATTTGTGAGAGCGAACAGCGTGAGCAGCAGATGAAGATGGCTGAAGAGATTGACACCACTCAGGACCGATATCACGAGGAGCTGAAGGGGATCGCAACGAAATACAACCGGTCTTTCGAAGCGATAATCAATCTGGTTTCATATTCCTCAAGGTACAAGAAACACCGAATGCCATCTCTTTACCTGGCGAAAGTATCTGCCAAAGCCGAAGAAGTTAACAAAGGTGTGTATCTTCTTCCTTGATATACTATTCTTTCCTGACATTGGACCCCCAAGAAAAATGCGTTGGCAACAAGGTTCCATTGGCGAGGATACGAGAGATGATCCAGGAGGAAGAGGAACACTCACTGCATGGAGGGCTGACCAGAGAGGAAGAGGAAGCGCTGTTGGAACACTTGAAGGAGAAGAGGGAAGTCAAAGTACAAGGGGCATGACAGAGCCATGAAGGGGCCGCTGAACATTGCCGCCAGGTAGTCCTTGGAGTGAATCGAGAGGTATAGTTATTGTTGCATTTCTGAACAATCCTGAAACTTGTGTTACAGATTAATGGATTGGCTCATCGTACCGGCGCTCACTTTGTGGGGTTCGTGTCACGTAGTGACATCCATGATAAGTTTCCGCCAGCCCTCATCACTGATTCGTCGGCATCGCTCAGTTTCTTCAAGCACGTCGTTGGTATTTCTGCTGAGGATATGCTTGTTAAGTTTGAGCAATTCTTCTGTGCCCAGAGTTTAAGTGAGTATCCATTCTCATATGAAACTAGCTGACTCATGTTACCCTTCAAGATATGAATGCTTGAGAAGACTCGAATACTGTCAGATCCTGGTGTACCAAGCTAATCTTACAGGGTTTGCGTATGTACTCCATTGAACCTTCATTTCAGCTCGTTGACGGACTTACAATGAATTACCAGAGAATATTACAGGTGAACCTAGCATTCGGATGAACTATGTTCACTACGACATGGATATCGTTGCACAGCATCACGTCCAGCTCGAGGGCTGGCCAATGGGAATCAAATTCGAGAAGCTAGCAAATCTCAAGAACCTCCAAGATCTACGACGACTGCGAGATGCCTTACAAACAACAGCGTGCAAGTGGGTCCAGATGTCGAAAAGACAGATCAACGAGCATACTGCAGAGCTGAGCCGCTGCGAAGCAGAGGGCGAGACTGTGAAGAAAAAGAGACGACAACGATCCGACACCGATACCACTAAACCCAAGAGGAAAAGTAAAGGGAAAAAGGCGGTCATTACTGGGAGAAACGTCGAGGACAGCGGTGAGAGTGATGAAGGGAGCGCTGGTGAAGGCAGTGAAGATGAAGCACCACCCAGTAAGCGGCAGCGAACTCACAAGGACAAGATTACCTACAGGAGTCGCTCAGTCATCGATGAGGAGGGTAGCGATGAGGAGTAGAACATATAGATGAGTTCTCAGCATAGTAAAAATGAAAAGAAAGATTACCTGTGGCATTTTCAATTATAAATGGGACCCAATAACAATATATGTATATTATTGCTATATAAAACATATTTTAATTCATTATCGAAGCGGAAATTGAGGCAGGAAATGACTACGGGGCTGAAAAGGTCAGGAACGACGATTTGTAAGAGCGAGCGGGATGTCGATGGGCTAGTTATGTCAGCAGGCGTGAGGTGGCAATGGTGGGTGAGTGGAGAGGGTTCCGATCTTGTAAAATATGTGTTGAAGGTCGCCAGGTATTGGGGAGCTATTCAGATGTAGGGGAAAATGTCAAAATTGCAACAATAATAGTGTGCCCCTGACTATGGGGATACCTATTATAATTGTGGCTATGTGGGTCAATCAGGTGCTGCTCGAACCAGGCCATTCATGCTGTCCTTAATTGCATTAAGCAATTCCGCATGAACCCAATTGTGAGTCAAAGTGAATTTGAACTCTTCATCATCAACATGTCCATATGCCATAAGGTCATGCAGAATTTCTGTGAGATCAATGCAGGCCATGGCCTCCAAGGCATCTGACAATTCATAATCAATGTTGACAATGCAACTGCCCACGTTGTCATGGATTGCAGGGAGAAACACCATTCTACCAACACCCTCAGGCTACAATGTGCATGTCAGGTCAGAGACATGCACAAGAGGACATCATTCTATGCACCAAGGGACCCCTCCATACTTTGCAAAAGAACTATGGCACACAGTCAGTGAGGGCACATCAAAATGAAAAAAAAACATGGACCTTGATCTTCACCAGCACCCCAGGATTCATATGGGGAAGGGCTGCCACATGTAGCATTTCATAGCGCAAGGATGTCCATTCAAGCGAACGAACACCTGGAGGGTAGGCCACCACCTGGTTCCAGTCACCATGTGGATGTCCAGTAGTAATGAGGTATGTCGACAACACCTTCTTCAGCCCATCCAGCAGACATTTGTAATTCTCTGACTCTTGTGCCATATGAATAGGATGCAGAGCAAATGTCAAATTGGGCAGGATGTCGTTTTCCACCAAAGGGATTCCCTGAAACTGACCGATTGATCTATCACCTGTTACCACTTGAATAGTGGGTTCCTGCTGGTTATAACCCAGTATAGAAAAGCCATATTGACTGGATATAACCCATGGGTTATAGCCAGCAGAAACCCCAAAGTCACCACCTACTACATACAGCCAATCCCTAGCCAAAAGTTTATGGGCACTGCCACATCCAGTTTTAGAAAATGATTCATTGGTGGTGCAGGTGATATTAGCTGGAATTCTCATTGCCCTGCTCACTGTACTGGCCCGAAAAAAATAGGATATACCCTATATGGCATTCAGACCCACTGCCCATAACGACCCTGACCAATGGCAGCCCAAAAAAGCTGGATTGGGCGACATGAAAATGGATTACCTTTTTTTGAGCCCAGGATTATTCACTAAAAAAATGAACACAGGCATAATTGAACCCTAACATGCTCATTAGGTGCAACAAGGCACAATAACCACTTCACCATACAGCCATAATATTACAGTGTATTAAAGTAAATACATAGACAAAATACATTAATTTTTAAGAGAAAAAAAAAGCCCATTGTTGTGCAGGCCGTTGGGCAGTGTGCAGGCATTGGGAGTCCCTGTGCATGGTGGGGGGTGGGGGGCGAGCACGTCGCTCATCGAATGTGATACCCATCTGGTGCTATAGGGCCCATAGCCTGCTTGTGGGCAGCAAAAACATTGGGGGCGGGCTGCGACAGCCGTTCCACAGCGAGGGGGGAGAATGGTGTATGGCTGGTGGTGCTATTGGATTCCCCAGTGTCAAAAATGGTGGTGGTGAGTTTTCGGGACACCAAGGAAGCCAGTAGCACTGGCAGGACGATGGATAGGGTGGGATTCGGGATAGTGGGTGGGCGGCAGGTGACGGTGGGGTCAGGAGAGAAAACGGACCTTGCAGTCGTGTTCCCCCACTCAAAGAGTGGGAGACGCATGGACATTGAGTCCGTATGTGTCCTGGGTGGAGTGGGGGACGGCGATGTTGGGTGGGGAGGGGAATGCTAGCAGTGAGCACAGTTGTGGGGGCATACAGGAGATGTTGGGCGCATTCCATCCATCGACAGGTCCTGCATTGATGCCCAGAAGGGCTCGTTCATTGTCGTTGTCGTTGGCTGTTGGTGCCCAGATGTTTGGGGGGCCCACCTGTCCACACCCTCTCACCCTTCCTCCCATCCTCCTGGGCCTCTTGTTCCTCCCTAAAGCATCCCAGAGTACCACCGCACACGTACTCCATCCCACTAATCCTCTACAAAGCTTGTGCTCATTGTTGTTGTTGTCATCATTGTCGTCTGTTGCTTGCTGGTATGCTTTGCATGCACAAAAAGAGCCTAAAAAGATAAATTAGCATGAATAATACCATCACATACCTTTAATTGTGTCCTAAAAAGCACATCGGTGGTGTGGAGGGTCGTTGTCGTCGGCCAGGTGGTAGTGAAAGGCAAAGAAAGAAGCAGCACAGCCACTTGATCGCAGGTTGGTTGGTTGGTCCGCCTCGATCGAGCAGCAGAATCCATGCTCAGGATTCATCCGCTGCTCGATGCAGACTATCCGATGTCCCATTTAGTATTGGGATACTTTACTACTGATATTAATAATGTATTTACAAAATTTTATATAGTTCTGGTTACATGGGGACTATGTATAGGCAAATTAATGAAAATTCTCTCTCTCTTGTATATTTTCAAACATAGTTTACCTCTACACATTGCCATGCTTTCTCAGGCAGTTCAAGAGCTAATAGATAATCAATATAATCCATTATACTACTGAACTGACCCCTCTGATCCATGCCGATATGCCACTACATGTATTTATACCATGTAGTACTGTTGAGGGCAACTAATGTATAGCTATCACTCATCTTGGTATGACGTTCACTAGACTTTTATTAGACTTTAATTTTATATTGCTGCTATGTGCTACAAAATTAAACTGTAGGTTATTACATAGCATCTTTACACTTCTGGATACTATTTTTGTACTTGAAGAGTGAACTCGACCTATACTGAACGATTTTTTCCAGTGAGTACAGTTGGCCCGAATAGCTGCTTGGTCTGGCAAAGTCCAAAAAACGTCGAAATTGTCTGTCTGTTGCGAAATTACAGACAGTATATACAATTTGACTTCTAAAATCATGGATAAAATCGGTATATTTCTGTCTTATATGTTTATATGACCCAATTACATGGAAAATCCACTGATTTCAAAGGAAGATTTTCAAAAAAATTTCTAGCTACTGGATTAGGAATGATATATTCCCACAGTAAGTACATCCTGATTCATCCCAACACATCCAGCCAAAATAGGTACGACACATGTGGGGAAGGGCTGTAGATGCAATGATATATATTTTTTCAAGTGTGTTATTTTTTTTTTGAGCCCAATTGACCAGTGGGAAGATTGTAAAATCATGCACACCTGAAATGAGGTGAAGGCCAATTTGGGCTGTGGCAGTGTCGCTAACATTATGTCACTGAACATTACTAACCTAGGTAGAGCCAATAACAGTTGCTCTCTGAAAACGATTATTTGGGAAGTTTTAAAGGGTAAAATTGCAAAATTTTCCCTGCAGGGCATTTCAGCCTATTTTTCAATTTTCCCAGAATTTCCCCAAAGCCATGAATTGGTGGCTGTGGATATATCCAGTGATTTTGTCATTTGTATACTGGGATATATCCAGCTCAATTCCCCCCATTCTTATGGTTGGGCCTGGATCTATGAAGAAACTCATTAGGTCACTGTGAGACTAATTGGCATGTCAACTCATGAAGGAAGTGTATGTGTCTGCTGAATAGCCGCATTTACGATGTCTATCATGGTTAAGGAAGACATGATTCAGTAGGAAAGGGACAAGCACTCCTAAGTTCCTGTGCTTTAAAATGGTGAACAGTTATTTGATTTGCTAGTCAAATTAAATAAGTCTAATCAAATACAAGGATGCTACTGATTTTTCAGATTGCACTTGAGCAACTCCTCGGCTTTCTTTAATGAAATGTTATTGGTAAGATGAAGCAACTCCGCCAAAGTGGTCAGCTCAGCATCAGCTTCACCCAACCATAGAGGCACTATCTGCCACGATATCTAAAATTTTTGACCAATCCCGGTCATAATCTGAGTCACCAAACATGGTTGCACTCAGCTCCTTAGACAGTTGCTGTACACAATTCCAAAAGGTCAGATAGTGCTCAAACATTTTCGGTGAGCATTCGAAAATGGTCATTTTGTGGACCCCCACTCGGGCCTTCAACCAAGGGAGCACTCCTGGAAGTCGGCCATCCTTCCCCATACCCAAGTGTTTTTTCCCTGGAGTATTGATCTCGCGGGCAATGCCCATGACAGCGGTTACTGCAGCATAAACCTTGAATGCTTCATTGTAGGACTCATCGAAAAGAGATGCCATAGGTTTGATCAACTCAAGGAACAATCTTTCCCAGGTGACCCATTGTGCCATATTGTTGGTCGGCAAGGCAGTTGCAGGAGCATTGAGGGCAGTGGGAGTGCCAGCTGTGGCGGGCAGACACGGACTGTGAATGGCGTGGGACGTTCTGTGGACATAAATGACATAGATTTCCCCACTGGGGAGCTGGGTCTCCTCCACTACCATCACTGTCTCTGGACAAGCCCTACTGTGGCACAAAGGAGTGTTAAAGTGCGGGCTTTCCTGGCACAGCACATCGTCAAGGGTTGAAATTTCCCGGAACGAGAGATCGTCACCCCCCCCCTTACACAGAGGCAATGGGTGCATGGATGTGGAGACGGTGAAATGGCTGTGGTCTATATCTCTAAGGACTCGCCCCACCCATCCTCCATGCGCCAAAATATGCATCAGGGCTTCACCTGCATTGTAAATATGAATACAGGATGTGTGTGCACACAAGGCCCAGACTTCACAGCTTACCTATTGATGCTCTCAAGACAGATACATCATACTCTATATGGGCGCATTCCAGCCCGTCAGCACCCTGCATGGAGATATAAACATTAATTTTGCCACTGGAAATCCAATGAGTAGCCAATCCTTTCCCTGGGAGCCACATACATACCACATTCCCATAGCTGGACCATCCACACCACCCTCCACAAATTCCCCCTGCTTTTCCAGTTCATCACCCCCCGACTCTTGTGTGTATCCAGTTGAAAGCCCATGTGGACCACAAGTTAGGAAGAGATTCCCTGGGAGCACTGAGAGACCAGCTTGATCGGCAGTCGCTTGGGTCAGGTCTTGGCCAGGAGCGCCTGCACTAAGTTGAAGAGGAGGTACATTTAAAAGTGCCCAGTTATGCTGGGCATTGGCTTGCCTCATGGCTGGTACATCAACATGTCCTGGTTATTGAAAAGTCAGACTTTATAGTGAATGGTATGGTCAGCAGGACAGAATCACCTGGACTTAGGATGTCTTCGTTGCGTGACTCATCTTCGTTCATATCAGACAAACTGTCTGAAGAATGTCCTTCAGTTGTGACAGCATACCAAACCCACTGTTTATAATTACACACCTTCTGTGAACATCAACATGAACAGACATGCCATGAAAGAATTTGGATAAGCCTACCATAGTTATCAAAACCCCCACTCTTGCTACCATCGCTATCTGGCAGATAGCTTGAAATTGTCGACGATGCATTAGGATTGTCATTGGGGATGTCTTCCCCAGTAGCTGCCTGTGGATCGCTGGGCCACAGAGCATTGGGCGCTACACTGGTGGCTGCAACTGTCTCTCTGAATGGGTAGGGGTAGGTGGCAAAGAGTACGGCGTACCAGATTGGCATTGTCTCTTGAATGCTAAGCCTATGTCAGCCAAGTCTTCTTCTTCCAACCTCACCTTACATCTGACTATCTTTGGGCTAGACAAGATGACCACTGGAGAAGGGGCCCGATGCTGCAACAGAGGATTGCCTATGGTAACTGTGCCTCAGTACATTGAAAAAACCCACAAATTGTATTCAAAATACCTTCATGTCTGTGGCTTTGTGGCAATTGTGATAGTTGTCCTGTTCTTGTACGCTTGGCCAGCAACATGGTGGTAGCCAAGGGTGCATCAATCTCCTGCTTCGAAATCAAGGTCGAGAAAAGGAGACAGTTGGAATGACAGGGCATCAGAGTGGGTCATACCCCTGTGTTTAGTCATGGAACCTGGTGGTCGGTCACATCACACACTTTTTTGGAGAAGATTACATTTAATATCAATCTATGCAATCTATTTACACCTTAGTTTTGAGGTCCTTTGAACACCTATGCATTAGGAAATGTAAAATATCCAAGCAGAAGCGATGTGCAAAATCTGTGCTTGACCAAAACTCATCCTGTGCCGACAGTGGTTTTCCATGCTGCATCAGAAACCAGGCAAAGGCAACGGTGTATACACTGCAGTTGATGGAGTCATTCTGCCTAGGCACATTCTAGGGAAGAACACAGGTGAGCATCCTTATGCCAGGAAATTTGAGAAAAATCTAACGTTGGATATTCTGAAGTGAAAAGGTGTTATGCTTCCAGATGCGGCGCGCTCCAACCATGACCAAAGTACCTAAGCAAGGGATGCAATGTTCAACACCAGTATTCATTTATTTTAAAATGGAACATACATTGTATGTGTGCATTGCCGAGTGCTCACGCATCCCCAGACTATCATAGCACACTATTCTTTGGGTCCAGAGATTGAGATGGAACAGGAACCAATGGTTGTCTTCATGTATCGGGAGTATGAAGTCTGACTTGCCCAGTTCAGTGTAGGCCTGCATACATTGATAGGTCAATTCATGCAGCTATTTTTCAGGTACTTACCTTCATGATGTTCTTGTAAGCCTTACTTGCAGTGTTCATGGAGGCGAGTGCCAAGGGTTCTGCAGTGCCCCATGAAGAATACTCTTGACACAACAGCTCAAAGGTGACAGTGACAACACTGTCATCGAGCCAGGATTTGCGGAGCTTGATCAACCTGCCCAGAGACTTTTTTTCTAATGGGGTTGAGACTCCTTGGAAACACCAGCAAGATTCCAGATTGGTATCCAGGAGGGATGTCACACACTTCAGATTGTTAATAAGGTGACCAAGCTGGAATGGTACTTCCAAGCTCACCTGTAACAAATCACATTGTGAGCCTTCAGTATTTTGGATGGCAACTAGAGGTTGCTGTTCCTTGAGGTAGCTCTGCAGTCCTGTCTTCATGTTATCTCGCCATTGGAACAGGTCCTCTATCGACTCCAGCTTGGGCTCTTCGTCCTTGTCACACACTTCAATTACATCATTGCCAGAAGTGTTGGACACACCTGTGGGCGACTCCGGCTTAGGCTCTTCTTCTTCATCACTAACATCAACTACATCGCTGCTGGCAGTGTTTGGCGCAGCCATGGGGGTTTCAGGCATGGGCTCTTCTTCCTCATCACTAATATCAACTACATCATTGCCAACAGCATGTGGCACAGCCACAGGTGGTGCTGGCATGGGATGTGTTGCCACGCCGAGTTGCTGGTGTTCGGGTTGTTGCTCTTTATCATCATGGGCGAGGGCAACATCCATCTCATCACCTGTGATGATCTGTAGGAGCAGGGGTGGTGTGGCACTAGTTGCAGTCAGCCCAATGACAATGTCAGCAGTTTTGTTGATAAGTTCCCTGTGATTGGTCATGTCGGACAAGGTCTCAACCCATGTGTGCTTTGATGTGAAAGGCCCATCTCCCGCAGATGCATTGGGTGCATGTTTGCGGGTTGGAGGGTGCTCAATACCCCTGGCTGACCCTTCGTCTGTCGGTTCTTATGAGAAGGCTTCACAATTGATGAAACAATGGAAAGTGTCGTCCAATTCACCTTCAACCAAATCCACCTCCAAGCACCCCAGCTGGTCCACCAAGTCTGCAGTTCCTGTCAAACCCTTGGACATCAAATTTGGATCGTCTGTGGTTTCCTTCTTGCAACATAGTCTCTCCTCCAGCAATTCCATTTTTAGATCGAAACATGCCCCTGGTGAAAGGCATTCAAGTTCTTCTTCCATTGGCCTGTCCACCTGCACTCTGATGGCTGATTTGGAGTTTACCAACAATGTAGTCACAGTTGCTGTCAATCCTTCATCTGAGACACTCTGACAGTGGCTCAGTTCGACATTGGGGCTTACTTGCCATGTCGCTTGGCTAGCGCCTTCTTGGGCCTCTAAGTAGCTGCCATCACTGTTGTCATCATCATCATCTGCATCCTCTCTGTCATGTTGGATCTCTGAGTAGCTGCCAACACTGCAGTCTTCATCATCGTCTGTGTCCTCTCCATGAGTATGTATCAAGGGAGGAGCCAGGGTAATGTCATCATCCAGTGCATATGTGCCAGGTGATGGCATACAGATAGCTGTCCATCTCTGCTTTTTGGACCTAGGTTGTGCCACACTCTGTGAGCTATTGTCAGATCCTTCATCAGTACTAATCTCTATTGGGCGTAAACACTTCCTGGTGAGCACAGGGCCATCTTCTTCCACTTCCAATCCTGAACTGGTCAGTCTCTCAGATTCAGATACTCCTGAGCCTTGGGCCCGACCTTGTCTTCAAGGACTGGGCATGGGCATTGGCTGCAGGTTGGCAGCCAGAGATTTCAGGTCCTCAGTCTCCAACAAGCTGGTCAGCGACGAGGAACTCCCAGATGAATCACTTTCCTCTCCTTCTCCAGGAATGTCTGCATAGGCAAGAATGGGCACCTCTGCCAGCAAATCTGCAAAGGCTGTCAGCTTGGGACACACGAACAAGTCTTCGAAACGCACCTTTGGCTCTCCTGATCCCAAATGGGATATCCCAAAAGAGGCTTTCCTCTGGATGACAGTTTTGCTTGTGCTGTTCCTGTCATAGCTCATTACCAAATGCTTGATTGAATGCTGACATCACATTGCTGCAAAACCAGGTATGATGGAAGCAGTCTTCACTATTGAGAGCCTCATAAATGGTACAATCTTTGACTGACGTGTGGTAGTCCAGGAGAGCCTGCCCAAACTGCTGTGCCAAGAACTTGGCAACAACATATATCTCATACACGTTTTCACTCCCATTCAGAGTGGTCAGCACAAGATGTTCATTCACCCAGGATACAAGCTCCCAATACTGTGAAAATGCAAATCATAGGTCATCCCAATATTGGTCTTGCTGTCGAGAGAGTGCAGGCAGATAGATCAGCAGGTTATCCAATGCACAGACATCTAAGAGGCCCTCTCTTGTTTCAATATCTCACACATGGCCATCATGCTCTGGGAGATCTGGTCAATCAATCAATCAAAATGTCATACTCAGAACGTACCTTCAAGGTTCTCACCTGCCATTATCACTTTTTTCCAGTAGGCCATCAAATGGAGCAAAAGAACTCTCATGTCCTTGTGCTCGACATTTGTGATAGCCCAAGAGAGAAAGGCTGTATGAACACAGCCCATCACCACCAAACGTATCGCTGAAGTGGGAAAGAAATGCTGTCCCCAGACTAGGGAATTGGACTCCGTGGCCATGGCATGCAGCGTGTTTGGACATTGAAACCTGTGCAACCAGTCGGAATGTATCAGTGAGGCTCTCGGGGGGGGAGTGCCTTTTAAGTACATACCACAGTGTGCCTGGCTCGACCAATACAACCTCACATTGATATACATCAGGGTTGACTTTGCTATCTGCCTGGAAGTCTTGGACAAAGGTATCCCAGGTTTCACCCCTTTCATCTTTCTGGCGCTTGCTGATTACAAACCAGATCTTGCGTCCTGCGAGAGTTTGAATCTGAACCGCTGAACCACCGAAGTCAGAGTGAGGTGGGGTGATAGCACCAGCAACCGAAGCCAATCCCCAAGAGAGGGCAGCCGCAGGGAATGGTGTGGTGAGGAGGTCACTGCCAATTGAGCGAGTGACCTTGCATGCCTTGAAATGGGAGGCCACCTCACTGAAAAAGGTGAGTACACCTTAGGCATGGATAAGGGAGTGCCCTACTGGAACAATGGACTCTGGAGGGTAGTATCGGGCATGGGAAGGGTCAGAGCATTCAAGACCTGGCCTTTCTTGCCTTTCGAGCCCTCATTCAGGATGGTTTGAAGCATGGAGGTTATTATGACAGGGGGCCTGGCCGATCTGGTTGAGGCATCCGTGACTCGCCATATGGGTTCTACCAGTAATCACATCGAAAGTGGGTAATCATGGGTGAAACAAAGAGAACTCATACTGTGCACTTCGATTGGCATCTCTAAATCACCCAGTTCTCTGGCAGTCCAAGGGTTCCATCCCCATTTTCTTGCCTGCCGTGGAACATTGGTCACTAAGACACTCTGCTGCTGAAAAAGAGGTAGGATCTTGACTGTCTCTGAATACCACACGTGCGCAATTTGAGACGAGGCGTCAGTGCAATCCAGCCAAGCCAGGTTTTCCCCCAGTGTGTCAGTTCAACATGCGAGGAGTGACTCTAGGAGTTCTCTCTCAAAGGGATCCTTGCTCCAGAGGTCAGTCTCCAGGATATCCTCAGGGAGTCAGGCACTCACGGATGCCTTCAGACAATCAATCTCGTATTTGACCCATCTATTCTCTGAGACACTAAACACATCGACACAGATGGGAGAATTACATCTGTCAGTGAGGTGTGGATCAGGTGGCAGTGTGGAGGGGTGGTTGGAGGAGGTTGGTGCACTCCAAAGACTCAATGACTGCTCAGCTCATGCTGGGTGATGAACAGCACTCATAACAGGGCCTTTGGTGCAGTTAACCTGGAGGAATCCATGCCGCCAGGTGCTATCTTCATCGTCAGCACCATTACATGCATATGCCAACAGCTCACTCTTGGACAACCTAAGTGGGGGAGGCTTGTGATGTGTGACCTGATTCAAACCTGAGGCACTAACAGAGGTGAGAGGGGTGTCCGACTCATCGTCCTCAATAACACTCTTCTTGCTCTTTTTCTTGGTCTTCTTCTTCTTTCTTGGGGCAGGTTTCTCTGTGCTGGATACGTTGTCCAGTTCATCCGCCTTGTCCTCAGCACTCTCCTTGCTCCTTTTCTTGGTCTTGTTCTTCTTCTTTTGAGCAGGTTTCTCCTCCGATATGCCCTCCTGTTCATCCGCCCTGTCCTCAGCACTCTCCTTGCTCTTTTTCTTCATCTTCTTCATCTTCTTTGGGGTAGATTTCTCCTCGACTGATATGTCTTCCAGTTTGTCTTCCTCGTCCTCAGTTATTGCGGTGGCATCCTGGGCGCCACTAGGGGTCAAGGATGTGGTCTCTATGGTGGCTGCTGCACCTGATGCCACTGTAATTGAGGTGGTCCCAGACCCCTTTGGGTGCCTCAAGTGTGCCGTGATGTCAAACCACAGCGTTGCATTGGGGACACCTGATGCGCCTTCCAGTTTGGCCTGATGTATATGAAGAAAACAGACAAGGCCATGCTCCGCTTCAAATGTTCCACTAGCAATGCCTAATAGCAGAGACCAAAGACCTCTCTCAACATTCCTAAGGACTGCCAGTTTATCTCTGTCATCAAAGCTACAAGAATACTACATGTGACTATGAATGGATGCCAAGGAGTCAAATATAACCACACCCACCAGCAAGGATTGCACTGCAGGTGGGGCTGCATCTCGCTTCCACTTAAACAAAATAAGGGGAGATATCGTGGCGCATTGGATTAAAGCCAATAGAGCCTCTTTATTTCCAGCAGCGGCGGTGCTAATACTGTCCTGAACTTGATGCTATATGTCAGTCATTCCGTGGCTAACAGCGAACCTGGCCAATGAGAATGGTCAGTGAAAGGGGCGTATCATACAGTTAAATTGTTTACATCTGTAGTTTGCTTCTGTAGGCTTCAGGATCACCTCAAGTGTGGCGCATCCACCTGAGCTGCCAGGCCACACCTTCAATAAGATGTAGCACCTTCTCCCAATAGCTCATGTGGCCATGGCGATTCCATGAGCACACGGCCTGTAAGTCTTGCCAAAGGGCTTTCTGTTCGGTAGAAAGTTGGGTGCCTTCAGGATGGCTTGGAAGTCCTGATTTAATGTGACAGCTGTCCTAAGAACAGATGGTGCTTAACAAGACTGAGGGCCACTCTGCAAGGCAGTCTACCCACTATACGTGGCATGAATTTCAAAGGCAGGTAAAAATCCAGAAAATGTAGTACCTGTGTAAATTTGGCTGTCAGCTTGAACTTGGCCTGACAGTCAACGGCAAATTCGCCATCATCAATGCCTTCACAGTGTAAGAGTTCATCAACCAAACACCAGGATACTAGTGCTTCGACGAGGTCCACCCATTTTTGGGAGTCCTGGTTTGCGAGCTGATGGAGTGGCTTCACAACTGCTTGAGGCAGTCAAACCAGACCATGACAGTATGCGGCAGGAAGTGATTGAGCCAAATCCTGGTAAATATCAACAGACTCAGTTGTATGTTCCTGAGAGCTTGACAAGGTGATCTGACCTGAATAGAGGTCGAGAATCCTCCCCAATTTCCCAGTGACGCTACAATGTCGCTGGGCGCATCGGAATTTTCCCCAGCTGGCTCCTCTCCAAGGTGCAAAAGGCATGCACTCAAGGGAAATGTCAGGAGTCAGGTGTGGTTGTGCAATGGAAGTGACTGAAGCAGCTTCGTTTCTGTCACTTGCTGCACTGATGTCAGCAGATCAGTGTCCATTTCCCACAGAGATGCAAAGACAAGAATTGATAAAGGGGACACAGTGACATACGTCTAACCGTGCATGAAGGCAACGCAGTGACAATACATGTCTAACCACCAAAACTATATCCATATGGATTGAGAGGGCCACTTCCCCAGGCTTAACAGATGCCAACACCAAATGGGAGACAGGATTGGATGACACTCACTCATCATCGAATGGGCAGCATTGGCAGCCATGACAATCCAGCTCCGACATGGTGGGAAGTAGGCAAAGTCGGTCCTTGCTGCTTCTTTGTCATGACTCAGGTGGCATTGGTCATGTCACTCAGTTGATTACCTTGTGACCTTATCACACAATGTGATGGACCTGCTGGTTTGTCACATCACAGCGTCAATGTCATTTGTACTGTGATGGACCTACTGGTTGGTCATGTCACACCCTCTATGCCATGTATGGTCTGTCCGCTGTTCTCTATTCTCCATCACTGCCAATCCCCAGCTTGACATCTCAGTTGCTGGTACACGCTTCAGATGTTTGTCAGCGCTACTTTCCATTCCATCTTAAACCTTTCCACCTATGACACCTGTATCTCCTTCCAACTATGTCCTGGAAAAGATCCAACGCTGTGCACTATGGCTGATATGCACTGCTTTCAAGATAACAATGATTGCACCTTCAGAGCTTGAAGCATCAATCCCTCCTCTTAGCATGCACCTCGACATGTGCACAAGACAATGTGCCATCTGATTCAACAAGCTACATACATCCAACCCTATCATCGACTGTCTTGACAACTGGTGGAGAGGCAGAAGAGCTCCTAGCATACCCCTGCCACTCCTGTTTCGTCCTTCCTCTCAATCCCTAAAGACCCTAACTAAAAGGACATGTCTCCAACAGGCCGCGACATAGACAACCTCTAAGGAGGAACAACTCTTCCTGTTCTACCAGCCACCATGGCATGAGTCAATGGACAATTTTAGTGGTCACCTCCGATCACAGAATCAGATTCAATGGAAGCAGACCATGAGTAGTAGTATAGAAATATAGAGTCCAAGAAAAGAAACCCCCACATTGATAGGCTCTAAGGGAGAATTGGGCAGGTGCTCGAATGGTATCTACATTGATTTTGGGGTGGTAACAACTCATGGTGATGGTGGCACCGGTATCTCTAGGTTCCAAGGCTGCCTGACTGAGCTTGTTCTTATTTTTCTTGTTGGCAGTGTATGACATCTTCATTTATCAATGGGGTGAATAGTCTCTTTGGCAGTTCTTCTTTGCAGTTGGAATTCACTTTCAGGCAAACTCTTGCACTTGTGCTTCACCCTGCATGGCTCGTGTTTGGACCGCTAAGGTTATTCCATGCCTTGATTACTCCGTTCCTGCATGGGGATGGGATATATAAGTTCAGGTTGAAGCTGCAAGGATGACATCTGTGCCATGGAATCATTTGTATGTCATGAACCGTCTCACAAGCTAGCAATATCTTGCCTGACACTTTTCTCTCCTTCAGAACACCAGTAACATGAACATCGGAGTCGGGCAATCCCATTTGTTGGCAAATGTGTCAAGCGTGGAACTTTGCACCAAGCCCTTCATGCACCTTAGCAAACATGCTGATCGGATAATGCATTTCTACATGATCCTCATCTCCTCTACTGGTCTGGCAGGAGCAAGGTGGAGGAGATTGCAGTTGGACATGATGTCCAATTACAAGCCAGATGGGATGATACCCCAGGTCACGTGAGTACGAGCTCGCATTGCAGGTGAAAGTCTAATCATCCTTAGCATGACTGAGCATGACTGTATCCTCTTGGGAACACACATGGGGAGGTTACTGTCATTCATGATCCTCAGCGAGGATGTGTCCGTCAGGTGTCTGCTGGAAATCCTCACTGAGGCTGGCCTGGACAGCGTCACTGTCAACACCCATGATGCTGCTTGTGGCCGGTTCTGTTTCCAAAGCTTGAAGATGTTTGCAGACATTGGTCTGATTTGGGGTGATTGGGCCCCAGATGTGTATGAATGGCATGAGGAGATCAGCGTCACAAGCACCGAGTTGGGCATGACAATGAAGGAGGAGGATCTTATCAACCTGTAGAGTGATATGGAACAATGTAGCTGCACTGGACATTTCTGTTTATGCTTCTGGGTGATCAATAGTACCTACAGTCAACTCTGCCCTAACCCACACTTGTAATAACCTGTACTTTGCTGTAACTCAAGAACATCTTGTCAATGTCCGAAAATGAGAGGTTGTCACTGATTATATTATGTGACACCCCGAATGGAGTACAAACACCAAATTCTGGCAGTCCCCACAGTGCTGGTAAAAGCTGCTCATTGTACTCAAAGATGGCCTCACAGAATTTGAGGAGCAAGTAAAAAACATGACTCATTGGCTTGTGAACTTGAGACAGTTTTTTGCAAGCCTTTTGGATGCCAGTCAGGCCTAGAAGAATTTCATTGCATGGAAATGACTATTATTACTGATTATTCTATTCCCAATCATTACCACACCTCTACACAATAGCTACATACATAAAATGGATTAATTATCTCATTGAATCACTGAAAATATGTCCTTATACTGGCCCCCCCCCATAACCCATACTCTATAATAACCCATAGTTTTGGGGGGTCCACCAACTGCTATGGGTTAAGGCAGAGGGTGACTGTACCTTTGTATACCACTTTGGATGATGATAGAATTCAGACAAATAATAAAATTGTTTTGACCAAGGCTACAAGCCTGGAGAGCCTGCTATCAGAGGGATATGATGATCAACGACAGATGATGATCTTCATTACACAGAATAGTAATCGATGAAAAGGTTAGGCCATGCCCAAATATTGCCTGGGCACTACCATGCTGATCCATTTATATGTGCGGAAGTACAGATTGGTGATGAAGGGGATAATCGCCCACCACAATTGAATCATATTCTGGTTCCCCTTCCCACTTCGCATCAATGACCATGTTCACATATTCAAACCATGTAGGATAAAACCAGGCCATCACGAAATCAATCAGCAAAGTTGTGCTGTCCTTGCTGAGGATCAATTTCGCAAGGCCCAAAAGTCGATATGAGAGTATACGAGAGTCCCATCATCTGGCAATGGGCCCTTGATGGGTCTCACAGGGCCAAAGATGCAGGATGTGTAATATTTTGCTGGCTGTTCACCATTGAGAACAGGCCCAGGAATTCGGGATTGGGGGATGCATGATGGACTGGAGCTGGTGTACATAGCTTTGTAGGATGAAGGCAATATGGAGTTTCTG